>JAKEPQ010000634.1:2847500-3150000 GCA_024500445.1 Entomyzon cyanotis
TTAAGATGCTACAGCAAAAAACCCTGCTTTTTAAGATGGCACAAACTTCAGCAGAACTTTGCCAGCTGTGGATCTGGGATGAGGCAGATTTGATTTCTCAGCTGCTGTTCCAGTGTGAGGAGGGCAAAGTATAAAAAGGGCTAGGAAGGCTGGCTAAGGGATCATCATTCAGCCAAACCTTCCCTGTGCAGAGCTCTGGTGCTTCAGGTGATCAGGGCAGAGATATTTTTATCAATGCAGAACAGGTTCCAGCAGAATTAAGGTGCTGGGGGCCAGTGAGGGCTTTTCCTCCAAATCCAGATTGATAGAACAGTTTAGGTTGGAAAAGCCCTCCCAGACCAGGTCCAGCCATCGAGGCAGCAGCCAAATGCCACAGCCAGCCAGGAGGATTTTAAACCATCCCAGAGTCAGTGTGATGCCTTGAGGGGCTGACCTGAAACTGAGGCTAGGCAAAGATAAGAGAATAAAAAGCAGTTAGATTTATTGAAAGGCCTTCTAGTGCATTTTGGGTGTAGCCCTGGGTGAGCTGTGAGTGCCCTGAATGCACCTGAAGGCCTTCAGTAAATCCAATTTTTATTCTCTTAATTTTGTCTAGTCTCTGTTTTAGGTCATGCCATCAAGGCATCAGTTTTTCCCTTTCACAGCCTTTCCTCCCTCAAAATGGACAGCAGGTCATGAGTTTTTCATACTTTATAAGCTTTTTATAAAGTCACAAGTTTTTAATATTTTATAAGTTCAGTCCATTTGCATATCAGGGGTTAATCCTCCAATTAGAGCTCCAGCTAATGAAGTCAGTCACTCCAAGTTTGCTCCCCCAGTTCATTCACTGCTGTTTCCATATCTTGGGGCTCTGAGACAGTGAGGTGTCCTTGAGTTTTGGGCTTGGAGAGGAATTGTTGTAGTCTAAAAACAAGAGAACAGCAGCTCAGCATGGAGCCCAGAGTTATATGCTAGAGAATTAGAGGAGTAAAAGCACATGGAAAATAGAGAATTTGCAATGCTGAGGCTCCCAGGTGACTCCTCTTGTCTCCCCAGGCGCACAGATCGACGACAACATCCCTCGCCGCACCACCCAGCGCATCGTGGCTCCGCCGGGCGGCCGTGCCAACATCACCAGCCTGGGCTAAGGACAGAGCCCCTCGAGTGGCCCTCGGGCAAGCCAGGGGGGCCAGGGGCACCTGGAGAGCCTGATTGATCCTTTTAGAGCCTGTGACAGTTACTGCGGGCACCCAGTGCAGGGGGGCTGAACCCAAGCGCCTCTTCGGTCCCCTCAGCTTCCCTCCTCATCCTCACCAACCTCTCACTCCCCAAATCCCCAGACCCTCCCCACGGTTAAAGAAAATAAACCCTGTTTTGACACCTCTGACATGCAAAGAGTAAATGTAAAAAAAAGAGGGTATTTGAGATATGTGGCCTCTGTCCCATTCAGCATCTTTCTTTTAATAAAGGAAGGATAAAGTGAATTTCCCGGGAGCTGCCTTTAAGACACACACACAAAAAAAACAAAAAAAAAAAAAAAAAAAGACAAAAAGACAAAAAAAAAAAAAAAAGACAAAAAAAAGGAAATAAATAAAAATAAACGTTAAAGAAAAGCTTTTTTTTTTTTTTTAATGTCAAGCAGAAGAGTAGCTCAAGGGTTTTAAACTGGATATTCGGTAGGGTTCTGTGTTCCAGCAGAATTAGCTAGGCAAGCACGGAGGGACAGCAACCCCAGCCTGTCCCTGGCCATTCCCCACCAGCTCTGAGGCCTCTGGATGCTGCCAGGAGAGAGAAGCAGGACCCAGCATTGGAGTGACAGCATCACCCCAGCCACCGGGTGAGCCACAACCCTTGGGGACTTCATTCTGCTGGGGTTGGTTTTTCCTTGGTTCCTTTTTTTTCCTTCTGGATTTTGCTGCAAATTAGGTCCTGGAGGAAATTTTGGTTGTTTTTTTTTTTTGAAAGTCGGGTGTGTGTGTGTGTGTGTTTTTGATATGTTTTGTATCATTGTGTTTACGAAGCCTTATCTGAGAACTGGGGAAACCTCCCTGTTCTCCCTGAACCTCATCCCAGTCACAGCCTCCCGCCAGTGTCACTGCCACTGCCACCCTGGTGTCCCTTCAGGTGTCCCTTGGTTGCTTTTCCCAGCCTGTTCTCGCCACGTAGCTGCTGCAGGGAGTTGGATCTTCAGCCCATCAGGTGGTGCAAAGAGGAGCTGGATGGGATGGAGGATCTGCAGGAGTTGCTAGTGCTTAGTTAGCCTTCTCTCGCTGGAGGTTTGGGGTGGAAACCAGGGGGCTGAGGGGGAAGAGAACATTGCTGGGAAGGTTTTTGTGGCAGAACTCCTCCCTGGCTGTGCAGGAAAGGTTATTTAGAGCTTTGAGGGCTCCTTCAGTGTCCCTTGTTTGCTTTTCCCAGCCTTTTCTAGAGCTGCTGCAGGGAGTTGGATCTTCAGCCCATCAGGTGTGAGCTGTGCAGACAGGATCTGGACACCCCTGAGCTGCTGGGACTGCAGGAGCTGATGTAGTTGCTAAGTCTTGCCTCCTGTCCCTGGAGGTTTGGGTTGGAAACCAGGGGGAAAACCAGGGGGAAGAGAACATTGCTGGGAAGGTTTCTGTGGCAAAACTCCTTCCTGGCCATGCAGGAGAGGTTATTTAGAGCTTTGAGGTTTCTTTGAGGGCTCCTTCAGGTGTCCCTTGGTTGCTTTTCCCAGCCTTTTCTTGCCACATAGCTGCTGCAGGGAGTTGGATTTTCAGCCCATCAGGTGGTGCAAACAGGATCTGGACACCCCTGAGCTGCTGGGATGGAGGATCTGATCTGCAGGAGTTGCTAGTGCTCAGTTTGTCTCCTGTCCCTGGAGGTTTGGGTTGGAAACTAGGGGAATGATGGGGAAGAGAACATTGCTGGGAAGGTTTTTGTAGCAGAACTCCTCCCTGGCCATGCAGAAAAGGTTATTTAGAGCTTGGAGGGTTTCTCTTTGGCTCTGCAGGGGTCAGGGAGAGCATGCTGAGCACCTGTGGCAATTCCAGTCCAGCCCAGCTGCTGGAACTGGGAGCTGGCTGTGTCCCCAGCAGCTGAGAATCCATGGGACAAATACCCCAGCTGCCCAGCCCTGCAGGAATCCTGCTCATCCCCCTGCCAGCCCCACATGCCTGGGATTTGGGACACCAGCAGTGCTCCTGAGAGGAGGGGAGGAGCCCCAGCTTGTGGGGTCAGTGTGTTCACCCACCCTCTGGGGCTGGAGGCTCCTGGTTTTTGGGATGTGGAGGATAAATCTGCAGCACCACTCCCCTCCTGGGCTCTGCAGCCCCAGGATTTAGCACAGAGAGCTTTCCTCCCCGCAGCATTCTCTCCCCTGTCTGCCTGCCCTGCTCTTGGCTGCATCCTCTGCTTCCTCCTCTCTTTGAGCTTCTCCACCTCCATCCTCCTCGTTCCCCCATAGCTGTGAGTGTTTTCTCCAACGGTGTTTACAGGTTCTTTTAGGAAAAAACCTGTCGGTGTATGAAGGCTTTCAAGAAAGGAGTACCAAACTGGTTTTTAGGAAGTGTCAGCGCTGGGATTTGCAAAGGATCTGGAAGCTTTTTAGGTACCCCAAACCCTCCCAGCTGCAGCACCTCCATCCTTTAGGCCCCTTGGAACACGAAAGTTAAGAAAAACTTTGCCATATTTCCTCCACGTTAGGTTCAACTCTTGGGTCTTTTTAGTTTTGCATAAAGAGTTTTGCACTTTGTTTGTTAAGTAATCCGTGAACTTAATATATATTGCAGCTGTTTTCATTTTTTTTTAAAATTTCTTTTTCGTTTTTTGTCACCTGTGTATGTTAAAATCGATTTGAACGAGTTGGGGAGAAAAAAAAAAAAAAAAAAAGATTTGTGGGTTCGTTTCAATTCTACGAAACGCTTGCGGCTCTTCAGTATTCACTTAAGTCTTCCTTTTTTTTTTTTTTTTCCTTCACTGACTCATGATGACTTGTTGAGTTTTGATTTGTTCAGGAAAGAAAGAAAAATCACAAAAAAGAAAAAAAAAGATTTTTTGCAGGCTATGTAAGCATGTTTTTTCCTGTGAGAGCTCGTCCGCTTTGTGTCTGTTTTAATGAATGTCATATGTAAATGCTTAAAGAAAAAAAAAACCACAAAAAAAAAGACGACTTAATTAATGACTTAATTAATTAACCGCAGTGACTTGAAGCTCTAAAAATAATAATAATAAAATTAAAAAAAAAAAAAAAGTAGGATTTAATACTAGCTGGATTTAACCCTTGGATTTGTGATTGTGAACCATGAGTGGAGGAGCTGTAAGTGCTAAAGCTGATCATGTGTGTAGACAAAGAGGAGTACTGATCTTTGCCCATTGTCTCAATGGCAAAACCACCCCAAAACCCCAACCCCAAGTCTTGTGTTTTATTCCTTCAGAACTCTGTGTTATATGACCATGGGAACTCCTAATAAAGACAAAATGTTGTTGTTTCAGGAGGTGTGTCTGAGTCTGCGGGTGTCCTGTGTGTGTCACTGCTGTGCTGGGGACAAACCAACAGCCCTGGAAACCCGGCTGGGCTGGGAGGATGTGGGAATTCCAGGGACAGGAATTCCTGTGGTCCTTGGAAGTGGTGATGGTGAGGAGGAATTGATGAGTTGGGGAGGAATTTCTTCAGGAGGAAAGCGAATCGCGACTTGGGATGGTTGGTATAAAATGGGATTTGGCAAAATCCCATTTTTACCTGAAAAATCCTGGCTCTGCATTGCCAAATCCCATTTTACACCAACTGGGGAGGAATTTCCTCGGGAGAAAAGCGAGCTCTGACTTGGGATAGTTGGTTTAAAAATGGGATTTGGTAAATTTGCCTGAAAAATCCTGGCTCTGCATTGCCAAATCCCATTTTACACCAACCACCCCGAGCTCCTCCAGCAGCTGAACTGGAACAGAATTTCCTCTTCCTGAGGAAATAAATTCCAGGGACTCAGTGAAGCTCTCAGAACTGGCAGAGCAGAGATTTTGAGGTCAGGAAGAATTGCCAGCAGGCAGAGCTGAGCCCAGAGTGTGCTCAGGAGGAGATTGGGGTCAGTGGGGCAGCCCTGCTTTGGTGCTGCACAGGAATAGCAGTTTGCTCCTTAATCCAGCTAATTCCTGATTTCTGGCAGCCACAGCTCGTTAATAAGTGCTAATTTGGTTCATCGTGTGAGGCCCAAATGAGATCTAACCTGATTTTAACATGGGTGGGGAGAATTCCTGGCTGAAAGGAGAGCTCAGGGGGGTGATGGATGTGGCTCTGACCTGGACAGAGCTGTCAGCTCCTGAGGAATTCTCAGAGCCAGGACACTGCAGCCTCCTTTAACCCTTGGTGACAGAGCAATAAATGTCACTGAGCCATGGAAGCTTTAGAACCTCTTTAGAACTCCTTTTCCTCCCTTTTTTAGCCCCAAATTTGAGCTCAGTGCTATGAAGTGCCAGCAGGACGTGGGGAGATGAAGGGCTGAGGTCCCTCAGGGCACAGGGATCACCTCGGGAATGCTGCAGGAGGTGACCAGTGTGGATCAGAGAGGTGACACCCCCATCCATCCATGAGTTATATTGATTTATTGGAGGAATTCCAGTGTTCAAGGGATCCCAATCACCTGAGGTGTTAAATTGTTCTTTCAGCCTCAGAAGGCATTTGTCAAAAATCAGATCCAGAGCAGGCTGCGAACTTTATCCATCAATTTGTTGGATCAAAGAGCTCCCAGAGAGAGCTGGAGAGGGACTGGGGACAAGGATGGAGGGACAGGGACAGGGAATGGGGACACACTGCCAGAGGGCAGGGATGGATGGGATTTGGGAATTAGGAATTCCTGGCTGTGAGGGTGGGGAGGGCTGGGATGGAATTCCATGGCTCTGGAGCTGTCCTTGTCCCACACCCTGTGTCCCACGGATGGATGGATGGGAATAACAGACCTGCAGCCACCAGGGGATCCTGGATGGGTTTGGCTTGCAAGAAACCCCAAAACTGATCCAGTGCCACCCCAACATGGGCAGAGAAACCTCCCACCGTCCCAGGTTATCCCAGCCTGGCCTTGGACACTCCAGGGATCCACAGCTCCTCTGGGAATTCCATCCCAGCCCTCCCCACCCCCATTCCACCCCAAAATCCCATCAAATCCCACTCTCCATCCCTTTAAATCCATTCCCTGCCCTGTCCCTCCATCCCCTGTACTCTCCAGCTCTCCTGGAGCTCTTCAGCTCTGAGCTCTGCCTGGATCCTTCCCTCCTCCAGCTGAACATCCCCAGCTCTGCCCTCCTGGCTGCTCTGCCCATCAAATCCTCCCGCAATTTTCTCATTTCCGCACGATGGCACCAAACAGCCGCGCTGAAATCGAGATTTTATTCCTTTCCCGAGGCTCTCCTCTCCCTGCTGCTCCCATCGCTGCCTCCCCAAAACACAGGATTTGGCGTTTTTGATATCTGCGATGCTTTTCAGCACCAAAACCTCACATTGGGTTGGATTGGATTGATGCTGGTTCATGCACATCTGAACTTATATATGTATATATATACACATAATTTATATATAAAATCAAATATATATATATAAATATAAATATATATAATATATATATAAAATATATAGAAATATACATAATATATAGAATATATATTCATACATATCATATATATATATAAAAAAAAAAAAAATACATAAATAAATATATATATTTATATAAATTTGGCTATAAGTGTAATAGGGAATCATCTGTTTCTCACTCAATTTTTTCAAATTTACGCCCAGAATTCTGCAGTGAGCTTTACTGGTGATTTTCTTAAATCATGATTTTATCACCATAAAATAAAAATAAAATCACCATAAAATAAAAATAAAATCACCATTCTAAAATCCCCATCAGAGCCACCCCTGTAGGTTTTTCTCCAGACTTTTGCTGGATTTTTGTTACAAATCACTCAGAGCAAGGTGAAAACAGCTGAAAATATCCTCTGTCACTGCAGACCCACACTCCCAAATTTTGGCTGGTTTTTTTTTTCCCTAATCCATCTTTAAAGCAGATTTCCCTGATATTTTATTTCTCAGCAGCCAGCAGAGGGCAAGAGTCCTGCATCCTGCATTTCCCTGTGCATCCATCCTGCACTGGAAACATCAATCCAAACTCCTTAAATCAATCAATGAGAGAATTTCCATCCATTTCAGAGCTCTTCGGATTGGATCCTGGAGTTCTTTTAGTACTAAAAAAAAAATTAAAAATAAAAATAGAAACCAAACCGAAGCCAGCAAGATGTTTTATCTAAAGTTAGGAACAAGGTTTTATAAACTGCAAAAAGCCCCTGGTGTTTATAGGTTTGGGGATTTGCTGTGAGCTGTGGCTCGGATGTGAAATGAGCTTTTTATTTATAATAAATTGATTTTTTAAATACCCCTGTCATGAATCAGCCATGGCAACGGAGGGGATGTAATCCAAACCTCTGTGGGTTTTGGTTGAGATCTCCTCTGAAGAGCTCTGGCTGTTTATTCCAGAGAAATCGGAGTGATCCCAAAGAGAATGGAAATCCCAGAAATCCCAGGAATCCCAGAAATCCCAGAAATCCCAGGAATCCCAGAAATCCCATGGCTGTGTGGTCTGGAAATCCCAGAAATCCCAGAAATCCCAGAAATCCCAGAAATCCCATGGCTGTGTGGTCTGGAAATCCCAGAAATCCCAGAAATCCCAGAAATCCCATGGCTGTGTGGTCTGGAAATCCCAGAAATCCCAGAAATCCCAGAAATCCCAGAAATCCCAGAAATCCCATGGCTGTGTGGTCTGGAAATCCCAGAAATCCCTGCTGCAGGAAGGTTTGAGGTCATGTCACCAACCCAGACCCCAAAACCACAGATACCTTTTTCTCTGGTCATCTGAAAAAATATTTTTGATAATTTTTGAATATTATTTATTTTTTCTGTGGATTGATTCTTTTGTCTGTGCATAATTCCCATGGAAATCTGGGCTGCAGGAAGGTGTGAGGTCATGTCACCAATCCAGACCCCAAAAATGCAAATTCCTTTTTTCTCTAGTCACCCTAAAAAATGATTTCTGGTAATTTTTGACTGTTAATTATTTTTTCTGTTAATTTTTTTTTCCTGTGGATTAATTCTTTTGTCTGTGCATAATTCCCATGGAAATTTGGGCTGCAGGAAGGTGTGAGGTCATGTCACCAACCCAGACCCCAAAACCACAGATTCCTTTTCCTTTGGTCATAAAAAAATTATTTTTGATTATTTTCAACTGTTAATTATCTTTTTCTGTGGATTGATTCTTTTTTCTGTGCATAATTCCCATGGAAATCCCATGGCTGTGTCCTGCTGCAGGAAGGTGCCAGGTCAGGACACCAACCCAGACCCCAAAAATACAAATTCCTTTTTCTCTGGTCATCTTAAAAAATTATTTTTGATGATTTTTGAATGTTAAACATTTTTTTCTGTGGATTAATTCTTTTGTCTGTGCACAATTCCCATGGAAATCTCATGGTTGTGTCCTGTTGTAGGAAGGAGTGAGGTCATGACACCAATCCAGACCCCAAAAATACAAATTCCTTTTCCTTTGGTCACCTTAAAAAATTATTTCTGATGATTTTTTAATGTTAATTATTTTTTCTGTGGATTAATTCTTTTGTCTGTGCACAATTCCCATGGAAATCCCAGAAATCCCTGCTGCAGGAAGTTGCCACCTCATGTCACCAATCCAGACCCCAAAAACACAGATTTCTTCTTCTCTGGTCACCCTAAAAAATGATTTATTATTTTTTTTTTCTGTTACTTATTTTTTCTGTTAATTTTTTTTTTCTGTTAATTATTTTCTCTTTTCTGTTACTTATTTTTTCCTGTTAATTATTTTTTCCCCGTAGCTTGATTCTTTTTTCTGTGCATAATTCCAATAATTTGCCATTCACCCAGGAGTTCTCTCTAAATTTAGCCCAGGCTGTTATTCCCTTTCAGCAGAAGTGCTAAAATCCCTTAGGTTAACATTAATTAGACACTAATTTTCCAAACCTGAAAGGGAATTACACCTCTAATTCATCATTTATGAATATCTGCTTTAAATAACACGTGTAGCACATCAAACAAAGGCCTAGAGTCAGGTTTTTGGGGTTTTTTTGGGTTTTTTCCCCCCAAAAAATTAACCTCAACTCAAATTAAGATTATTCCACTTAGATTAATGACACCAATTAAGTGAACACAACCCAAAAGCTCCTGGGCTTGATGGGAGAAGAGGGAAGAGCAGGAAAATAATCCCAAATTCCTGGTTTTTTCCTCATTTCCACATGAAATCCTTCCCAGCAGCTCAGCCTGGAGGACACTGAAAAGTCTCTGCTCATTCCAACCTTCCCCAAAAAGATAATTTTCTCTGTTTCTCTGAATCCACAGTGGGAGTGAGAACTTCAAGCTTTGGATGCAAACAGAATTTTGAGGTTTTAGGGGTATTTTTGGGACATTCTCCCTGCACACCACAACATCTCTCAGAAATACCTGGTTTTGCCAAAGGGGCAACATTTTCCTTCACCAAACCAGCTGATTTTCTCCATTTTTCAGAATGAAAACAAACAAAAAAACCCAACAAAACCAACCAAACCAAAAACATCAGGAGGGGTTTGGTGTCTTTTGCTTCTGGGGGGATTAATTAGTGAATAAATTATTAACAATAATTAAGTTTTTCCCCCCTTTTTCCCAGTGCCCATGGCAAGAAATGCCTTTCAAACCTGGCACTGCCCCTTCCTCCAGCCCAGCTCTGGATTTAGCACCATCACTTGGAGATTTTTATGGCTCCCGGGGGAAATTCGGAACATTCCTGAAACTGAAGTAGCATTTTGGAGTCCCTGAGCTGGAGTTCAGCCTCTCCCAGGATAAACCAGGGGATAGTTGGGTTAAAATGGGCTAATAAATATCGGTGCTGGTGCTCGAGTGGCTAATAAATGGTGAATATTTCAGCTCCAAGTGGCCCAGAGGGGTGATAAAGGAGAGGGAAAAGTGGAATTCCCTGCGGATGGAATGGGGAAAAAGGGCAGGAAGGGAGCAGGGAGAAAATCCTGATTTGTGTGGCAACACCGAACACTGTGGGGAAATGTGGGTGTTGATAGAAAAAGGGGTTTTAGTGGTAAAAAAAGGGATTTTAGTGATAAAAAAGGGGTTTTAGTGGAAAAAAGGGATTTTAGTGATAAAAAAGGGGTTTTTAGTGGTAAAAAACTTCCTGAGTGGAGGAATAAAACCTAATATGGGACAGCCTCAGGTGGGCTGGAATATTTCTGTGGGATTCATTGGGGATGAGTGGGAATTGTCTGATTTTCAGTCCTGAGATGGGGAAAATGAAGGAGAGGAAAGGGAAAAGGGAAAAGGGAAAAGGGAAAAGGGAAAAGGGAAGGAAGGGAAGGAAGGGAAGGAAGGGAAGGAAGGGAAGGAAGGGAAGGAAGGGAAAAGGGAAGGGAAGGGAAGGAAGGGAAGGGAAGGGAAGGGAAGGGAAGGGAAGGGAAGGGAAAGGGAAGGGAAGGGAAGGGAAGGGAAGGGAAGGGAAGGGAAGGGAAGGGAAGGGAAGGGAAGGAAAGGAAAGGGAAGGGAAGGGAAGGAAGGGAAGGGAAGGGAAGGGAAGGGAAGGGAAGGGAAGGGAAGGGAAGGGAAGGGAAGGGAAGGGAAGGGAAGGAAAGGAAAGGAAAGGAAAGGAAAGGAAAGGAAAGGAAAGGAAAGGAAAGGAAAGGAAAGGAAAGGAAAGGAAAGGAAAGGAAAGGAAAGATGTGTCAGAGATCTTTATCTCCACATACTTTGTAACAAAAGCTGCAACACAAAATCATTCAGGATAAACACACATTGCAATCCAGAGGGAAAACAGACCTGTGGAAGAAGCAGGAGGACAACTGGCTTTGATTTTGGGTTTTTTTTTTTAATTTAAAGTTTTTCTCCCGAGCTGCCCTGGGGTGCAATCCCCAGGGTTTCACTGCAGGCAGACAGAGCTCTCCAGCAGCTGGGCTGGAAATCTGTCTTTTCCTTCCCCATGTCCCAATTCTCCCCTCATAAATCAGGAAATAATAACTCAGCACTTGTCTTTCCCATTTACATTCCGGGCTGGACAGGGATCGTTCTCCTGGTGTTTGTTTATAAGGAATTCAGCAGGAATGGGCTGGATTTCGTCTGGGGCTGATGGGTTACTGTAAGCAAAGTGCAGGAGCAGAGTGAGGAGCCTGAAGGAAACTTTTTCAAGCTTTTTTTTTTTTTTAAGAACTTCAACTTTTTGCAGTAGAAATTTAAATTTAATTATTTTATTTGTTTTGTACGTCATTCCTGCTAAACCCCACTGAGCCCAGAAGTTTTGGGAGGAATCTCTCCCTTATCCTCTGCCTGAAATCTTTGTTGGAAGGGAAAAGGTGAATTTGTAGAAATAATTTTTTAGGGAGAAAACCCCAACCAAGCAAACCCAAACCACCCAAAGAGACTTGCAGCTCACACATCCCAAAGTGCACAATTCCCCCCAATAATTTATTTGTTCACCTTAGCGAGATTTCCCATACATTCAGTGTTTTGTTCAAGGAAATGACCAGCAGGAACTGTCAAAAATGTGATAAACCTGGAGAACAGCACGGAGAAAACCCAAAACACCAGAAAAGGCAGTGTTGGTTCCAGGAGAAATCTTCAAAATCCACTTGCACAGCCAAACTCATACAACATGCAGGCAAAACGCTGCCGCAGGCAGAAGGAAAAAAAACCAAACAAACCCAAATAAACATTTTTTTTTTGCAACCAAAGACTGGCAAAGCAAAAGAAAAAATTCCAAACTGGTTTGTGTACAATTCCCACAGCTGCAAGGTCAGGAGGAATTGAGTTTGCAGAGATATTCAGGGAGGTTTGATATCACTGGCTGGATGGAATTGCTCTGGAAGTGGAAATTTGCTGAAATGCTGGGCAGGTTTGTGTTTTCCTGCCCCAGCAAATGGTTTTACAAGGGCTGAGGTTTGGCAGGGGATAAAAGAAATTGGGATTTGTGAGACAAAGTCTCGTTTTTGGGTGAGAGGTTGAGCGCTGGAAAATGATGTTTATTTTCCCTGTGAGCACTTGGAGGTTTCTGACTCTGAGAAAGATCCTGATGTTGCTGGGATGAGAGAGGAGAGGTCATTCCCCAGCCTGGGCCTGAATTTGGGGTTTTTTTGGGACAGAAAAGAGCATTATCAGGGGTTTGGGCTCATTGTGGAGCTGCCAGATGTGTCATTTCTCAGGTGATATTCCATCCCCAGCAATTCATTTCCCCCTCAGCTCACATCCACTATTTCCTCCCTCTCTGGCAGCATGAGAAAAACTCAGCTTGATCTGCCGAGAGGAGATGACATTTCACTCCAAAACCCCGAGACAAATGCTCTGAATCCTCCTGGGAAATCAGACATTCAATCACCTCCATCAGGCTAGAGGGGGAAATCTGGATTTTAATGCACCACCAGCGTTTTGTAGTGCCTCGTGGTTTTTTTATAACGCTGTCACACACGAGATATCTTCACAAATATTTGAGATATTGCTCTCTCTGTGTGAAAGCAGAGGCTGCTGTGAGAACAGCTCTCTCATGACCTGTTGGAGGTTTTTTTCTCCTCCTGGCAAAGGATGCTGCAGATCCTGAATTTGCCTGGGGCTAAGAGTGACGCTTTGAAACCCGACTGGCTTTTCTCCTTGCCATGGAAAAGATCATCCAGGAGTAATTGGTGTCAACAGCTTGTCCCCTCGAGTTAGTTTTCGACATTGTCTGGTTTATCCAAACTGTGTTAAGGCAGGAAAGAGGATCAAGGTTTCTCTGGGTGGATGTGGAGTTAATTATCCAGGCTGAGTGAATCACTGAGCTGCTCTGAGCCTCAGCAGCTCTATTTTCAGATGAAATTCCCAATAAATCCCACTCAGGCACGAGCAGCAGTAGCTCAAGGCCAACAGGCAGGCCTAGAACTGAGGATTTCCACTTCAGCAAAGCAATGAGATCCTTTTTTTAACTGGCTTCAATCAGCGCAAGGAGCTGCAGCCTGACAGAGCTGCCTTTCAGAAAACTGGAAAAGCCAGGCAGGGAAATTTTGTCAAGGAGCTTTGGGAAATCCATTTGCTTCCTCCGAGGAGAAAAGCAAGAAGTATTCCTGGCTTAACCTTTCTTCTTTCCAGCGCTATGGATTTTCAGGACATCAAGGCCTGGCAAAGAAAAATATTCTTTTACACAATTTATCCTTGGAGCTGGCAGAGCGAAATAAAGAACATAAAAAGGAGAAGACATTTATTTGGACAGTGGGCAGAACTGAAGTGTTTGGGATTGGAATAATCTCGCCGAGTACACGAAGCCTCAAAACACATCAGACAGTAAATCTGGATTGACTGTGGAATCTGAGCTACTGAACTTTCCCTGCCCTGGGAGGAAGCGAGGTTGGTGCTTCGCCTCAGGCTGTGCAAATCCAGAGTCATCCCAGGGATGCTCCAGCTCTCAAACCAGAGCTGTGCTCTGCTCCACGTGGGAATTTGGGCTGTCAATCCCACCAAAAACCCTGTTAGAGCCATCCCTGGGTGGTTCCAGGCAGGACACATCCCCTCTGGGTCACTGGATGTGGTTTTTTGGGCTCCTCCTGCCACTCTGCTGCCCTCCCTTCCCATCCAGCCACTCTGCTCCTGCTGTGTTCCACGCCAATCCTGACTCTGGGAAGGTTTTACAGGGATTGATGGATGTCCAGCTGCTGGGAAAACCTCTTTAGAGGTTTCAGACAGGCTTTTTCAGACAAAACCTTTCAGACAGACAGATCCATCCACCCTCTGCAGCTGCAGCTCTTTCACCACTGCCAAGTTCACTTTAAATAACAGAAAAATACGAGCTGCTTACATCTGCCCTCGTTTTTTTTCCCCCTGCTTCCTAGAGCTCCTTCTATGGTTTTTGAGACTTTTCAGTCCAAATTATCCACCGAGATGACAAGTGCCAATGACCCTGCCTGCAGCGAGGGAACAGGGCAGCTTTCCTGCAGAAATTCTCCGAGGGAGCCAAACAAACGATGTGTTTGTTTTTGCTGGCAAACGTGGCAGCAGCAGAGGTGTGGTTGGGACCAGGCTGGCCTGATGCTGAGGGCTGGGAGCTTTTCAGCCTCGCTGGACACACAGAGGTCCTTCAGCATCTGTTTGGTGACAGAAAATAAAAAGGATGAAGATGAGACTGAGGCTTTGTTATTGTCAGCCTGTGCTGCATCCATGGCCATCCTGATATTGCCAGCAGCAGGCTGACTGATTTATCTTCATTTTCCAGGGTCAGGATTGCTCTGGGGTGAAATCCATCCAGTTATGGCAGCTCCACAAAAACCCCTTGCCTGACACCAGGAAACCTTGATAAATCTGAAATTACTGCAGCAGCTCTGTGTGAATCTCCAAAGGAGAGATGGCAAAACAGGACCTTGTTGGTTATAAATCAAGTTTTAGTTGTAGAATAAGACAGGGTTGGGCACCAAGGGTGTGGGCTGAAAACTTTAAATATTCTCAATTGCAGAGGTGTTTTTCCCAAACGTTTCAAAGTTCAGGTTTTGTCCAAACAAACGTCCCACGTAGCTGAACCCCGTGAGACTGGAAACCTCAGCCACGAGCCTCACGTGACTTTCTTATGAGATTTCCAGCTTCTCTCCTTCTGCTCTTGGCTTGAAGCACCATGAGAATGTTTTCCTCCGTGGTATTTCCACACTTTTAGCTCCAAATTCTAAGCCTGAAGAACCTTAAGAGCGAGGTGGGTTTCCTACTTCAGCTAAAAATGGGATCAGGCAGCAGATTTGTGTTCTGGGAGTGCATAAATCAAGGACAGGAGGCTGAAATCCTCCCAAAATTGGGGACATAACACTGAGTGAGAGATGAATAAGCAATGATTTCCCATCCACACCTCCAGGGTGTTGTTTGGCCCTCTGCTGTGAAAATGAACTTCATCTCAAGCCCTTTCCCTCTTCCACCCCGTGGATCTTCAGGAGCTGACAGAGACAAGAGCAGAAGCTCATGTGTTGTTTCAAGGAGCTGAATTCCTCCTTGGCAGGCTCAGGAGGACTTCTGTCAAGAGCTGCTTATTTCTAATATTGTACAGAGAATTCCTCCCACTATTCCTCCCAGCTGCTGGCCGTCTCCTTTATTTATTTATTTGGATTAGCTGTATTAAAATATAACATGCCTGGCTCCCCAATTCCCCAGGGGCAGCCCGTTCTCGTGGGGATGGATGTCCTTAAGCCTTTTAACGTGCTTAACTCCCCCTGCTCAGAAGGAGGGGAAAGTTCCTGACTCCAGGGTACCCAGGATCTCACAGAAAGCTCAGAGCACTTGGGATTGAGGGAGATGGGAAAAAGGAACGGAGCAAAACACTGGGCGGGGAGAGAGGGAAAAATCTGCAGCTTTTCCAGTGACTGTGGCACTGATTTGGCTATCGAGCACCTGAGCAAGGAGTTCCTGAGCCTTTCAGCAGACTCAGGGGAAGGAAAACAAAAGGATGAGTGCATTGAGCTCTTGGAGCCTTGTTTGGAGGAGGAATTACCTAGTTTTGAGTTTTGTTAGACCCGCGTTGAGGCAGAGACCAACAAACCCAGGGCACATGCAAGTTTCCATTTGGTTTGGGGTGAAGGTTGGGGAGGCTGGTTGTACCAAAAAGGGAAAGTTCTCCTCGGCCTCTGAAGCTCTGGAGTGCAGTCACTTGGATCAAGTTTCCCTTGGCAATGGAGTTGACTGAAATCCACGGCTGAGGTTTGGGTTTTGGGGAGGAATCACTGCATGGCTCTGAAGGTGGAGCTGTCAGAGGGATGTTGGGGTCTGCACGGGGTCTGTGTGGTTCTCTCTTTCTCCTCCACCACCCCTAAACCAGAGCAGTTGGAGCTGCGAGAGAGGAAAATTCAGGATTTTCTTTCTCTTCCATTACCCCTAAACCAGAGCAATTGGAGCTGTGAGAGAGGAGAATTCAGGATTTTCTCTCTTTCTTCTCCACCACCCCTAAACCAGAGCAGTGGGAATTGTGAGAGAGGAGAATTCAGGATGTTCTCTCTCTCCTCCACCACCCCTAAACCAGAGCCTTGGAGGGCTGCAAGAAGAGAATTCAGGATGTTTTCTTTGTCCTCCACCACCCCAAAACCAGAGCAGTTGGAGCTGCGAGAGAGGAGAATTCAGGGATAAAGCCTTTTAAAGCCAAGGAAATGCCTGGCAGATGCTGGACCCTCAAAATCCCACCCACTGAGGCCATGCCATGTCCCCCAGAGGCTCCATTCCTGCTCCCAGCACTCCCAAACATCCCTCCTGGAAAGATCTGTCCCCCTTTAACCCGTTCACACCCAGATCCTTCCACCTCCCCCCGCAAAACCCCTAAAAACCGCGACAGCCCGCGCGACCCATCCCGTCACACGTCCTCCCCGCCGTCGCTCAGGGAGATGGAGTGGATTTTGATGGTGGGGACTTTGCAGCTCTCGTGGCTCAGGCTCCCCGAGGCTCCTGCACAGCAGCATTCCTGCAGGAACCCTTTGCTCTTGGCCTTGGCCGCCGTGCAGTCTTTGGGCGCGGCGGGTTTGGAGGACGGCGGGTTTGGAGGACGCGGCGGGTTTGGACGACACGGCGGAGAAAATCTTCCACTCGCACACCCCATCCGACTTGGAGATCTTGTAGAAGGTTTCTCCAGACCCCACTGGGATCCTCACCACCCGTTTGGAACCCTCGACGCCCTGGCTGGCGGGATGGTTGAGGTTGAAGCTCGGCGTTTGCTTCTTCGCCGGTTGTTTCCGCGCGAGGCACTGAGCTCTCAGGACGTTCTGGAAAGCTCTCTTGAACTCCTGGCTGGAGCAGGGATAGATGATGGGGTTGATGCAGCTGTTTAAATATCCCAGCCAAAATGTTATTTTAAAAAGTGTGTCCGGGGGTTTGATTGCAGGAAAGAAAGAACCTAAAATGGAAAATACGCGCAAGCGTTAAGGGCAGAGGCGGTGAGGAATTGCAGGTAACCAAAGAAACTAAAACACTGGGAAAAAAAATAAATAAGATTTCTGCTCTGTCTTGGAAAAATGATGACTCAAAGAGCGATTCCTGCAGGAACAAGTGTTTCGGGATCTGTGGTTTGATGCGATTGAATGAAAATCCATCAGAAATGAATTCAGGGTGGATATTTTCTAATTACAAACATTATATTCCCATTTACAGCCAGAGAGGCTGATTCCAGGGATAGAGGAAAAATTCCTTCCTCAGGGATTTATAATTTGAGATTAATGACCTGAATGACAGCAATATCTGGGAGGTCATCACAAAGGGCTTCAGATAGAAGGAAAATCACACAATTTTTGAGGAGCTGGAGAAAAGAGGGATTGCTGAGCTGGCTCTGTTACAGCTAAAATCTTCAAAATTATGAAGTATTGGCTACTGATATTCCCTGAAACCTTCAGAAAATGTAACTATCTTCATTCTGCCTCAGAGAATGTAGCTAAAATTGAGGGAAATGATAGGAAATGTTCCTCCTTTTATCAACGATCTATGGGGAGGGTCTCATGGGCATTTTTATTTTATAAAAATATATAAAAATATGAGATCTGTATATAAAAATACGAGATCTATGTCTAAAAATATGTATTTATATACACACATATTCTGATATTTACTTGCAATGTTACCTCCCAGAGATGAGTCAAAGAGAAAGAACTTCAATGGCTTCTCGGAAAGGAAAGTACTTTGGCACTGCTTTGTCTATAGAATGATGAGTTATCTGCTGATCTAAAATCTCGGGGCAGTGACAGCTCTTCTGGGAATTCCATCCCAGCTCCTCCCCACCCTCATTCCTCCCAAAATCCCATTTCAATCTCCCCTTTCCCAGTGTGTCCCCATTCCCTGTGTCCTGTCCCTCCAGCCCTTGTCCCCAGTCCCTCTCCAGCTCTCCTGCAGCCCCTTTAGGGCAACACCAACCAAATTTTAAGACCAAAAAGGTTTTACTAAAGAAAGCAAACTCTGTTTTTCAGTCAGGCACCAGCGAGCAGGCAGATCCACAACCTAGAATTTTTCCTCAGCAAATTAATGCTTCTCTCCTTTAGTGAAAAACAACGAAATAACATTCTCAAAGAACTTTCTGGCTGAAGTCACTGGCAGATGAAAAATAACGAAAGGCTTCAAGTCAAGCTCCATTTTTTGGTTTGTTTCCTCACTTGCTGCCGCTTTCCCGTTTTGTGGAGAGACAAAAAGGTGAAGCAAATCCCAGTTTGGGGAACCAGCTGAGTGTAAAAAATGGGTAAACAATAACAATTCCTGTTTGCTGCAACTCCTGCCTCTCTCCAAATGGAATGCAAGGGCTGTGCCAGAGCCTGATAAAAATAGAAGAGAGCCAGTGTCAGAGTCTGTCCCTTGCTCTTTTTTTGGGGTGGGATCTGCATGTTAATTTATTAATGCAGCCTTTTTTGGTTCATCAGGGGAGAGAGTCGTCGTTGCCTCGGAATAACACTCAGGGAAAGGAAATGAAGGAGATTTCACAGCGCAGAGATTTTGCTGTTTTCAGACCTCACCATGCTCTGGCTTTTGGAGAATCCTGGAATGGTTTGGGTTGGAAGGAATTAAACTCATCCATTTCCAACCCCAACACCTTCCACCATCCCAGGCTGCTCCAACCTGGCCTTGGATATTCCCAGGGATGGTGCAGCTTCTCTGGGAATTCCATCCCAGCCCCTCACTGCCCTCAAAGGGAGGAATTCCTCTCCAAATCTAATTAAAATCTGCACTCCTTCACCTCAAAGCCATTCCCCCTGTGTTATCAGTGGTAAAAAAATCCCTCTCCACCCTTCCTGTGGGGTTTGTTTGACACCCAGGGGCCACAAAAAGCTTTGTCCTCCTATTGCAGACACTCAGTCACCTCTGGAGCTCAGAATTCCCTAATCTTTCCTGTTGGCTACCTGAGTGTCTAGGAAATGGGGAAAAATATAAGATTTTCCCAGTCCTGGGGGAATGGTGTTCCTCCCCACAGAATAGTAAGAATGAGTCCCTTTTTTCCAAACTTTAAATATTAATTCAGGTTGTATTTTCAGTCTCAGTGGCTGCTGGGTCTGGCCGTGAGCAGGAGGAATTTCCAAACCTCAGAATGGACAGCTCAGCTCATTCGAGCTCCAAGGAGAAATAAAACGAAGATTTTGTGGTTTTTTTTTTAAACAATGACCACAATTAACCACGAGATTTAAACAAGAGTGGTGAATTTTCTCCTTTTTAGGGTGTGGGGTGCAAGTTTCTCATGGAGCTGGCATGAACATTCCCACCCAATCCTTGACCAGCTCATGCCAGCTCGAGTTTGGACACTTGGACAGCAGCAGCCAGGGCTGAAAAACAGAATTATTCCCACACTGAATTCCAATTTTTGGATTTTCAATTTCCAATTGTCTCCTTCCAGGCCAGGTGGAACCACAGGTGCCATCCAGGTGTCCTCCAACAGAGCCGGAGAGGGAGCAGCAGCTGAGAAATTCAGTTTTCATCCTTGAAATGTGCTATTTTCATCCTCTGTGCTATTCACAGGCCTGAAAGTCTTTCCTTTGCACACTGCCAGGAATTAAATAGTAAAATAAATAGTGGCAAACCTGATTAAAGTTTAAAAGCTTCACCTTGCCTTGTCTGCCTGCAGTCTGGGCTGGAGGAAGAGGAAAAAAGCTCCAAGAGCTCTTTTAATGCATTTTTGAATCGTGGATTGGGTAAATGATGCTGGAATTCCTGCTTTGTTTTCAAAAGGTTGAGGACACTCGAGTGTCAGTAGCACAATTCGATTGCTTCTTGTAAAAGTCAATAAAAATAAAATGTGCTGTGAGCCTCCCGAGATCTTTCGCCATTAAGTATTTCATCGCTCGCCCCTGGAAATGTCAGCATTGAATTTTCTTCCCCCAACGTTTGTTTCCCTGTTTGTCAGCTGGAAGTTTCTCCAGCTCTGAGGGATAAGTTTGCCACGTCCCTCCTGGTGAGTAAGTGCCAATTCACTCCCAAAGATGTAATTTGACTTTGTCATTTGTCACAGGAGCTGCCTGATTACGGGTTGTTGGAAAAGCAGCCCTGCTGTCGTGCGTGGTTTCCCTGACGGGCGGCAGAGAGGGCTTTGGAACCTGCCAGGCTCTAAAAATTTGGGTTGTTTACTCTGCATCATCACTGCCAGCACCATGGGAGTCACATCCTGGATATCTGTGTGACCCCTGAACCCTCGGGGGTGTTAAAATCCATCTCTGCTGCAATTCCATCTCTGCTGCAAATCCATCTCTGCTGCAATTCCATCTCTGCTGCAATTCCATCTCTGCTGCAATTCCATCTCTGCTGCAATTCCATCTCTGCTGCAAATCCATCTCTGCTGCTGAGTACTGCAGCTCTGTTTGGGTTTGCTGCTCTTCCCCGCCTTTTTTTTGTGTTTTGTGGCTCAAATTGGAGCCCGAGGCAGGTGGAGGTGATGCTGTTTGGAGTTTGGGGAGATCAGGGCTGTGTCCATGGAGAATCCTGGGATGGTTTGGGGTGGAAAGGACCTTTAATCCCATCCAGTGCCACCCCAGGGACATCTCCAACCATCCCAGGGTGCTCCTGCCTGGCCTTGGACACTGCCAGGGATCCACAGCTCCTCTGGGAATTCCATCCCAGCCCTCCCCACCCTCATTCCTGCCCAAAATCCCACCAAATCCCACTCTCTATCCCTCTGAAGCCACTCCCTGTCCTGTCCCTCCATCCCTTGTCCCTCTCCAGGCTGGGAACAGGGAGAGCGCTGTGCTTTCAGGGCAGCAAAGCTCACAGCTCAGCTCCTGGGATCTGCCCTGGAGGGGTCAAACCCGAGGGCAGCAGCTCTTCCAGGCCCTAAAAACCCACAGGATGAAGCTCTGATATCCCAAAGGGAATTCCCTCCTCACCAGGGCCTCCCTGCATCCCTCATGGCTCCACAAGCTTTGATAAATGAGCTGAATTTTGTGTTCCCAAGCCCTGCATTAGCTCCAAATTTTATTCCCTAAGACAAGTGTTCTGTACAGATCCCAGGTCACCCTCTGGCAAGTGTATTTATAAAGATAAGTATTTATAAATCTATATATTTATATCTATAGATCTGAGACATCCAGCAGCTCTCCCAGCACGTCCCATGTGCTCCCACTGCTCCCTCAGGGGGAGGAATTCCTGGTGGGACAAGAAATGGGATCAAGGAACCCTTGGGCAGCAGGAAATGATCCTGGGTTTGGCACAACCCAATTAAAACTACCAGAAAACAGCAGTGAAATGAGGAATTCCTGCATTTCCCAGCTGTTCCTACCCAGGGTCTGGAATATTATTGCTGTTCCAGGAGGCAAATTAAAGAAACTTTGTGTTTGGCTATCCCTGATCCATAATAAACAGACAGAGAAGGAGGAGAGAGTTTGTTTTCCCTTAAAAAAACCCCATAATTCAGATTCAGGAGGAAAATCAAAGATACTTTTTGCTTGGCTATCCCTGATCCATAATAATCAGACACAGAAGGAGAAGAGAGTTTGTTTTCCCTTAAAAAAACCCCATAATTCAGATTCAGGAGGAAAATCAAAGATACTTTTTGCTTGGCTATCTCTGATCCATAATAATCAGACAGAGAAGGAGGAGAGAGTTTCTTAAAAAAACCCCATAATTCAGATTCAGGAGGAAAATTAAAGAGACTTTTTGCTTGGCTATCCCTGATCCATAATAATCAGACACAGAAGGAGGAGAGAGTTTGTTTTCCCTCAAAAAAAACCTACATAATTCAGCTTCAGGAGGAAAATTAAAGAGAATTTGTGCTTGGCTATCCCTGATCCATACTAAACGACACAGAAGGAGGAGAGAGTTTGTTTTCCCTCAAAAAAAACCTCCATAATTCAGCTTCAGGAGGGGTTTGGGCACAGGTGAGAGGTGGAAAGGTCGGGCAGCCGGAATGGCTCAGTCTGGGAACGCTGCTCTGATCATTTGGGTTTTTTCAGGAGCTAATTTATGCTCTGTTTCATATTGTACCCGCTCAGGATGGATGATATTTCTGGCAAACGGCTCAGCGAGCAACTATTTCCAGATTCACTGCGGGCAGCTGCAGATTTAGAAAGCCGATAAAAAACCATGGGAAGGTAAACGGAGGTTTTGTTGCCCCTGTGAACCCAAATAATCTCATTGTTTTATAAATCAATGGGAGTTTTATTCCAATCCCAGCTTCCCAAGCTGTTGCTGCGGTGGAGTGGGTTTGGAGCTGGCTGCTGACATTTTTGAGATATTTGATATTTGCCCCGAAGCCCTCGCTCTTGGAGTCATGCACTGGTAATAAAATCATTGTTTTCCTTTGAAAATTAAAAAAAACCGAGCAAAAACCCCCCCCAAAACCCCCAAAACAAATAAAATGAAATGAAATAAAAAACCAAAAAAAACCCACCCCAAAACAAAACAAAAAACCAAAAAGATCCAAAAAACTCCACCAAAAAAAATAAACCAAACCAAACAAAAAAAAATAACTCCACAAAGCCAAACCAAAACCAACCAACCAAGCCAAAGCCAAACCAAACAAAACAAAAAACAAAAAAAACAAACCAACCAAAAAAAAAAACCAATGGGGCTTTGAAAGTGGTGGCTGCAAAAATTGGGATCTTTTGAGACAAGGATGAGGTTCCTGTGACAGGTGACACTCACAGGGGAGCCTTCCCTCCCTGGTTATCAGTGTAAATGTTTTTTAGATATTTTATTTTAATAAAATATTTTAATATTTTTATTTTAACAATAATATTTGCTGGGTTCTGAGTCATTGGGATGCATTTCAGGATTTGGGAATGGTGCAGAAATGTTGTCCACAGGATCTTTGCCATGAGCTGAGTTATCAGCCCAAACCAACAGAGCCTTTCCAGCCTGTGATGATGAAAAAATGAAAAATGCCCCTTTGTGATCAGCAAAAAACCTAATAAAACCTCCTTGCCATGGAAATCTCTTGGCTGTTTATCCTCATGGCTGAAATTCTCCCATTCAATGCTTCACTCATCAAGGAGTGTGAACATCCCCAGGTGCTCCAGAGAAGGAGTTTGGGGCTTTATTCTGGTTTTTCCCCTCCACTTTTATTTCTTTTTTCCCTCTTTCTCACCGAAATGCCAACGTGGGGAGTCTGGGAGTGCTGCTGCTCTGACCTTGTGACTTCTGAGAGGTCAACGGCAGAGATGGAAAAATGCACTTCATTTTTCTGGTTTGAGTCTAATGAAAGCAGAGTGGTTCTCTTCGACTCCAGTCAAAAAAAACCACCACAAAATAAATAGTGATTAGAAAGCAGCTGCAGCCAGGATTAGAGGATTCCCTGGACAGTGTTTTTGTCAGTTCACAAGGCTAATTTACTTCTCTGCTACAAACACTAACACCCTCCAGCAGCTCCTTGTTTTCTCCCTTCACCATGAGGATGACTGACAAATGCTAAAACCTTTCCTCTCCCTTTCCCAGGTCAGGATTTTTTCCCTCTGAGACCTCCTGGCTCAGACTTTCCATTTTTATTTCTTCCTGCTTCTGAAAGCAACACCTTTCCCCCCGTGTTTCAATTCAGTTGAAACGGAAAACTCACCAATTTCAATTCAGCTAATTTCTGAAACACTCACCGATTTCAATTCAGATAATTTCTGAAACACACACCAATTCCAATTCAGATAATTTCTAAATATTCAGATACTCCAGTTGTTTCCCCACTTATTTTCAGCAGCATCAGCCAATTGTGTTTTTCTTGATATCCTTCCATCCCTCTTTCCCTTCCCACACCTCAAGGGTTTCCACCCTGCTTGGTTTTACACTTCCATCAATCTGTGTTTCCTGTTTGGCTGCATTTCTGGGCTGGCAGAGCTGAGGTTGATGGATGTGGAGATCTTGCAGGTGATGTAAAGCACAGAGAAATGAATGCAGCTTTGGGGAAGCTGTGCTGAGCATGGATGGGGAGCACAGAGATGTTTGTGGAGCAGTTTGAGGTGTCTGGCTGGTGGGTTTGAGGTGTTTGTCCTGCTCTGGGAGTGGATTAGCTGATGGAATAATAGAATTAGAGGCACTGAGGTGGAATAAGACCTCTGTCTGGTGGGTTTGAGGTGTCTGTCCTGCACTGGGAGTGGATTGGCTCGTGGAATCATGGAATTAGAGGAATTGAGGTTGGAAAAGGTCTCTGTCTGGTGGGTTTGAGGTGTCTGTCCTGCGCTGGGAGTGGATTGGCTGGTGGAATCATGGAATTAAAGGAATTGAGGTTGGAAAAGGCTTCCTGGATCGTTGAGTCCAACCATCCAAGTTCACCACTAAACCACATCTGTCAAATCCCTCCAGAATTGGTCGATGGAACCATTTTTAGGTCTCTCCCATGGCCACAGAGCTGCAGAGCTGGACCAAGATCTTGTTGCCCAGCCAGGCACGCCGTGAGCTTCACCAGGGTTTCAAAAATGAGGATTTCATCCATCTGGAAAATCAGATCCTGTCAGGATCACTTCCCCTCCCTATCCCAACTGGCTGCAGGACAGATGTGGAAGTGGTTGTTGTCATTTGGAAATTCTCTGCATCAAAATGTGTGTCCTTGGCTTTTTTGAGGACCTTTTTTTTAGTGCCACTTGCCTGTTTAATTATTTTTTTATGTCTTTAAACAAAAGCAGCAAATCGGTTTTGAAAGCCCTATTATGTATGCTTTAAAAATAACCCACTAACCCCCCAAAAATAGGGAAACCAACCTCCTCACAGAGTTTCCTTACAAGGGATCAAAGGGAGACGCAAAGCCATTCTGGAGCCCAGAAGATTTCCTCAACCCAAAGCAAATTAATTAACAACAGCTCCGTGTGGGCAACCACAGATTGCAGATGAAAAGTGAGTTTCATGCGTTCTCCCCAAGCCTTTTTGGGTATGTTTCAGTCATCTTGGCAAGCAGCATTCCAACGTGCTGACATCCTGGCCAG
Source organism: Entomyzon cyanotis (assembly GCA_024500445.1). Lineage (NCBI taxonomy): Eukaryota > Metazoa > Chordata > Aves > Passeriformes > Meliphagidae > Entomyzon > Entomyzon cyanotis. The sequence goes on from JAKEPQ010000634.1 coordinate 2,872,332, forward strand.
CACCAGCCAGGCCCTCCAGGGCTCCTCCTTAGGAAACAGATCCAATCCAGCACTTCCCAGTGTTGGCCAAGAGCGAAAAATTCGGAATTTCTGGGGTTTTCACAGACGAGTTTTTGTGTGTCTGGATAAATTGCGGTAAGACCGGTAGAGGTTAAGTGAGAAAGAAGAGTTATAAGGTTGAAAAAGAACAGATTAAAAAAAAAAAAAAGAAAAGAAAATCCCCAAATCTTTCTTTTTGTGTTTAAGTAAGGCTGTTTTTCCTTTTCCTAATTGCCCGTATTGTTGTCTCATTAACGAAACCTTCCATAAAATCTTACTTGATTTTTTCTACTTTTTTCCATCAGAAAAGCCCTGAAATCGAGCAAGTCACAGATTTTAGTTCCCATGTTTGCAAAAACCCAATATTTAATGGCAGAGCCCAACTCGGTGTGATAAACTCATCCCTCACCCTCAGCTATAGGTATGAAATTAGCATTCTGCTTTTACACCCCGCGACTGCATCAAAGGTAACCGAGCGAGGTTTAATTAAAATTCTAATTACTTCTTTGTATTCCAGCAAAGCAGAACAAATCCCCGGCTTTGCTCCCCTTTGGAATGACAACTGGAGAATGAATATTCATCTCCAGCATGGTGGTTAGCCACTGTTTGGCCAGTGAGTTCCCAGAGAAGATGCAAAGCAGAGAAGGATAAAATTAGTTGGAAGGATCCTCACTGCTGTCTCCTGACCGGTCAAATGAAAAATTGGATAAAAAGATTAATTTTGTTCTGAGTTATGGTGAATTTCCTGATGGGAAGCTGATGGTTTTTTCTTTATAGTGGGAAGATCCAGGAGATCTGGGAACAGCTACTTCCACCCTGAATTCTTTTATATCCTGACCTCTTATACATTTGAGTCACCTGGCTGTGAAAATCAACACACAAACCCCTGAACACCTTGTTCCTACAGCAGAGATGCTCAGAACTCTCTGTCCCAGCTCACAAACAGGATTTCCCACGTGGAAATAGTACAAGATTGTTCCCCTGGCTTTCAAAATTTTGTTTTGTCACCAGAGACACTTGGTCTCGTTTGAACCTCACGTTTTTCCCATGCTCCCTGCTCTGTGGTGGTGAGTGTTTGGTTTTTTGAGTCACCTGGCTGCAAATATCACCACACAATCCCTGAAAGACCTTGTTCCTACAGCAGAGATGCTCAGAACTCTCTCTCCCAGCTCACAAACAGGATTTTCTATGTGGGAAAAGTACAGGATTACTCCCCTGGCTTTCAAAATTTTGTTTCATCACCAGAAACAAAAAAAACCAAAAAAGCCCCCCAAAAACCAAACCAAACCAAACCAAACCAAACCAACCCAACCAAACGAGGTCTCGTTGGAGCCTCACATTTTTCCACGCTCCCAAATGGTAAGCGTTTGGCTTTTTGACAGCTTCGCAGGAGGAAATCATTCCCTCCGAGCTTTTCTGCTCAGCCTTACCACACCCATGCGCTGGCAGAGACAAACAGCCGTTGGCTCTACTCACCCAGAGGCATCACCACAAAAAAGGGCAGCCAGCAGAGCACGAAGCACCCCACCACGATCCCCAGGGTCTTGGCGGCTTTCTTCTCCCTGGAGAACTTGAGCAGGCGCACCGAGAAGTGCTTGCTCTTGGCGTTGGCCGAGCCGCCGTCGCCGGCCGCGCTCCTGCGGTGGATGCGCAGCGTCACCTCCTCGGAGCGCGACCGCTCCGTCTTCATCCCCGAGCTCAGCCCCTTGCTCTCGCGCTTGGCCACCACGTAGACGCGGCAGTACATGACCAGGATGATGGCCAGCGGCAGGTAGAAGGAGCCCAGCGCCGAGAAGAGCACGTAGCCCGGCTCCTCGGTGATCTGGCAGATGGTCTCGTCCTCGGGCGCCGGCTCCTTCCAGCCGAAGAGTGGCCCGATGGAGATGACCAAGGACAAAGCCCAGACGCACAGCAGCGCCAGGAGGCCTCGGCGCTCCGTCACGATGCTGGGGTACCTCAGCGGGTAGCTGACGCCGATGTAGCGGTCGATGGAGATGATGCACAGGCTCATGATGGACGCTGTGCAGCACAGCACGTCCACCGCCGCCCAGATGTTGCAGAAGATCCTCCCGAACACCCAGTAGCCCAAGATCTCCATGGTGGCCGAGAAGGGCAGGACGGTGGAGGTGAGGAGGAGGTCGGCCACGGCCAGGTTGATGATGTAGTAGTGGGTGACGCTCTGCAGGTGCCTGTGGCAGGCTACGGACAGGATGACCAGGATGTTGCCCAGAACCCCAAAAACGATCAGCCCCCCGAGGATGACGCCCAGCAGGATGGCCTTGGAAATGTTCACGGGCTCCACGGGCTGCGTGCAGTTGGAGCACTCGGAGGAGTTTCCAGGGAGGAAAGCCATGGCTGGGAATGTCCATCTGCTGAGCCTCACCCCTTTCCAGGCAGGAACAGTGACCAGATCAGTGCTGGGATGGTCCCACAAGCAACATTTGCCTGGCTTTGCCGGGGAAAAGAGTTTTGAAGAACATCTTAGAAGTGCAGCGCCAGCAGCAATGGGAAAGATCCAGAATCATATTAGAAAATCTACTTTTTCTCCTAAGCTTTCACCAGCACAACACAGTCAATACCCACCAGTGCCAAGTCAAATTTAACTCCTTCTGCATTTTCCTTGGGGTGCACAAGTGAGGCTACACAAACCTGAGGCTGTTTATTCCCTTTTCCAGGGCTGTGTGATGAGAAATGTCGGAGCTGCGGGTTAAGATCATTTCTGTCCTTTGGGGAAGATTCAGTATTTAAGTAACATAAATATTCCAAAGGAGCTCCAACTTAAGTTTCTCCTGAGAGGAAATCACTGATGCTTTTAATTGGCAGATGTTAGTCCTGATTCTGCCTTAAAACCAGCTTGGGAATCGGGCTGGGTGGGGTTTGCTGCTGTGCCTGCTCAGCAGTTCTGTTTGAGATTCCCATCCCTCCCCATCCTCAGGGTCTGGGCTGTCACTCAGAGCTCTCCACGTGTGGAGCACTCATCACTCGAGGTCCTGGGCTGCAATTAAAGCTCATTTCCATCAGTTCCCGACGGGCAGAAGGGTCTGCTGTGCTCCTGCAGATCCTCACCCCCTGCAGAAGACAAAACCACCAACAATGTGATTCCCAGAAGCAACACTTTGCTGCTGTGGTTCCCATATAAGAATAGAGCTGAGGCTATTTTAGGGAGCTCTCCTCAGCCACTGGAACCAACCTTTTCCAGCCCAGCATTGTTTGACCACAACTGAGAGATCCAAGTGGGTTCTCCTGCCTGAATTTCCCCTCCTTTATGGGGATGGGCATCAATCCTGATTATCTGCTCACCTGCAGAGACCGTTCTAGGAGAGACAGAAGCCTGCAGGACACAGTTTCAGGATCACACAAACCGTGGGGCAGATTTGGAAGCTCAGAATTTAATCTCAGATTTATTAAACGAGACCTTTCCCCACTGAATTGTCAGATTATTTTTTGCCCCATTTGGAAAGTCTACAGGGAAAAAGCAGCTCCAAAGGCAAGCAGAAGAGAAAGGAGAAAATCTCCCAGTGAGTGACACAACATTTCAGAGGATCTGGAAGCCAAGCTCAGCCTCAGCTGACTAAATATGGAGAAAAGGTACCTCAAATGGAAAAGTGAGGGTTAGCCTGGGAACTGAGGGGGGCAGAGAGGGGACAGCTGAAAGTGGGGCTGAAAAACCTTTCCCAGCACCTCCGTGTGGATATAGAATTCCCATCCCAAATATCAGCCAGAGGTGAAAAAGCACCGCTAAGGCTGTGGCTGTGAAAACCCCAGACTGAGGGAGGATTCCCCTAACTGTCCCTCGAGTCCCTCAGATTGTGCTTTAAGCAGCAACAACTGTCCCATTCCCAACCCTCCAGGCTGAACTTTCCCGCAGGCAAAAGCATTTCAAACTCCGAAAATCCCCGAAATTCCCAATTCACAGGCAGGGGAGGAGGGGGGAGGGGGACACAGGTGTCACACGGTGGGAATCTGACTTTAAAAATGAAATCGCATCTTTTATTTTCTTTCCAGCCAGATGGAATGAGCTGAGGAATAATCCCAAGGAAGAAAATGACAGATTTTACTCAGCTCATCCCCAAAAAGTGACCGTGGCTTTGAGCATCTCTGAGCATCAGAGCTGTGCTCACTACAGGCTACAAACTGAGGTCTTTATGGGGCTGATATAGAAAAATAAGGATTTATCAGCTGGGTTTTTAAGCCCATGAAGAAAAATTTCCCAGCAAGTGCAGGAGATGCAGCAGGAAGGACTGACAGATGTCCCCATGCTCAAACCCACATCATGCCCAGCCTGGGGACAGATTTGTCGCTGGGAAAAGCAAAGCTTTTCCTGCTGTGCTCCCCCCACACTCACCTCCTCAGCCTCCAGAAGGATTCCCGAGATCTCCTCGGAGCATCTGCGAAGGAGATCCTCAGCGCAGCGAGCTGCTCTCCTCCCGCAGGGATGGGATTGTCCCTGGAAATGCTCTGCTCTCCTCCCTGCCTTCCCTCCCCGGCATTCCAGCGGTGACAGTGGGGTGGCCTCTCTGTCCCCAGCGGCTCTGGGGTGCTGATCCAGGCTCTCCGGGGAGTCCTGCCCCGCTCAGGGCTCAGCTCCACGCTGGGAAGGAGCAGCAGGAACTTTGCAGCGCTGCTGGTGTGGCAGAGCAGCAGCCTTGCCATTACCGTAATTCCCTGCCGCTCCCGTATTGCCCGGGAAGGAAGGGCACTCCAAACTGTGCTTTTAAATCTTCTTTTCCTTTTTAAATTTTTTTTTAATTTCACTCCAACTCCCACTTCCTGCAGAGTCCAGGGAGGGGGAGGTTGGCGGTTTGTTCCAGGCTCTGAAATGCACCATTTATTTAATTTATTAAATTTATTTAGATTTATATTTAGATTTAGATTTAAATTTAGATTTAGATTTAGATTTAGATTTAGATTTAGATTTAAATTTATATTTAAATTTTTATTTAAATTTATATTTACGTTTATATTTACATTTATATTTAAATTTATTAAATTTAGATAAATAAATGTATTAAAATAAATTTTTATTCATGGATTCAGTCATTAATATACTCAATATATCAGTTCATCTGTGAGGAGCACCCTCGTTTTAGGGTGCAACTGAAAAATAGGGGACAACGTTCTGCAGTGGAGGGAAGCAGAAGGAAGTGGCAGCACTTTTTTTTTCCCTAAAATCCTCAGAGAAAAATCAATTTATTGCAGTGAAGAGCTCAAACACCTGGAGCCCACCAGGAGCCCGAGGTCAGGAGGGTCACTGAGCACAGAGCAGTGTCCCCAGGAGGGATGGACAGGGCAGGGTCAGTGTCACATCATGATTTTTGTTTTCATGACATGCTGGAGCATCCAGGTGAAAAGTCTTGGGTTAATCCAAGTTTGGGAGAAAGCAGTGAGAGGGATGAACATCTAGAAGACGAAAGGAGGAGCTGGTTAATCCCAAAATTTGCACCTCCAAAGGCAGATGAAAGCCTGTCCATGGGGGCTCTGAGTACCCAGCACTGGGATTTTCCAAGGCAAGGATCTGTCATGGGATTTTATTCGGCTTTCACCCTCTGGTGAGAAAGGATCAGCTGTCCCCTGGTGCTCCCAGTGTCCCTGAATGGTTTGGGCTGGAAGGGACACCCAAAATCATCTCATTCCAACCCAAATCGCTGTCCCACCCAGGATGATGCTCTAGGGACAGGCAGCATCCTGGGTCACATCAGGAAGGAGCCAAGACCTGGATGAGCTCCTCGTCCCACCTTTGGTGATCTCTAGCAGGTGATTTCTGGGTGTTCCTTGATCTGGGATGTGGAGGAAATTACATTTTTCTCTTTTTTCTCTGACTCACTCAGACCTGAATCCCTCTGAGTGAGGTTTGAACCTGACTGCCCAGGCAGCACCCACAACCAGAGCTGTGCTTTCCCTGCTGTTAATCACACTCATCACCACAAGAAGCTCCCCAGGGAGATCTTTCTGAGCTAAAAATCATTCAAATCAGAGCCTTCAGCCCTGGGTTTTGGGGCAGAAATTGTGTTTTGATTACAAATATCTCATCCAAATGCCCAAATCCCATTTTTCGTGTGTCTGACGGCATTTGATGAAGCACCACTGAAAATCTGCTCAGACCATGCAGACAGCTAGCCAGGAGGAACTTCTCCGAGCTGCTAAAGCCTTGAAATTATTATTTTCTTGCCCAGAAAGAAGTGAAAAGTGTCGCTTTGATGAATCATCCTTCAGATTTCAGCAAGGGCTCGACTCGGTGCTTGGATGAGAAAGAAGACCAACCCAAAGGCAGGAGAAGTTAAATGTTGTCTATTAAACTCCGAGCTGGACTCATTCCACTGTTTTTAAAGACTGGGACAGCCTGAGGCTTTTAGCACAGATGATTTGGAGATAAATTGGAAAACTCGGAGCGTTTAGGAAGGAAAACAAACCCGACGCAGCGTGGGGAGTCAGGGTGAGCATTCAGAATGTGGATTAAGACAACTTCAGGCAGGAAAAAAGGTTGAAATTTTCCAACCAGGTGGATCAGATCTGTCTGTGATTTCATCCCTAATTGTTAGATGTCCAAGTATTGGAAGTTTCTCCATCTTGGGATTCACAGGGGCTTTTTCACTGAGTTCCTAAATCACTTCAGCACAGTGGCTAACCGAGCTCCATGCTGCTGCATTAATCAAGGCAACCTCATTAAAACTTCTTAATTCTCGACAGATGAAGACTTGGGCCGCTGGATTTGGTGTACAGCTGCAGCCCTGAAAGTTGCCTAATTACCAGGAGGAGCTGTGAAATGTTTATTTCTCTGTAACTCCCAGAGTTTCCTGGTTGGATTTATCACCAGGGCTGATCTGATAAAATCTGACCACGTCGAGAGGACAGGGCTGTTTTGTAGCTTCACAAAGATTGATTTTGCCTGGGGCTGAAATAAATCCATCCAGAGGTGCCTCAGTTTCCACCCTTCCAGTGTCTGGCTGAGTCCTTTCCCAGGATTCTTTCCCAGGATTCTTAATTTCAGGTGAGAATTTACATCATTTTATGCTTTGGCTTGACTTTAACCTTTAATATGTCAAATATTCTGGGAAAATGGAAGATATGGCTAAATCATGCCTGTCTTGGACTCATTGAAGTTCTTCATTCAGGATTTTATTTTATTTTGTGGCTGAGAAACCACAGATCCAATGCTCTGTAACACATCCACTGGGTTGATTTCACCACCAAAGCATCTTCCTTCACCTCCCTTTCCCATCCCAAATTTTGGCAAGGCAGAGCCCTGCTCAGGGCCAGAGCTCTGGCTGTGGCTGCTGATCCACAGAACAGAAACCAACCCAGAGTTCTGCTTTATCTGCCCTATATCTGAGCTGGGTTTAGGGCTGCTCTGTGCCTCAACCCTCACCACAAACCTGTGAGATTTCCTCGCTGTCCAGCACAGCAAATCCCTGAAAAATTTCTCTGAAAAATCCCAGGGACACAAATTTTGTCTTTATTCTTATTCCAGAGGGGCTGGAAGGCACTGTGAGTGTTTTGCCCCTCATTCTGGCTGATTTTCCAGCCTCAGACTCTGACTTTGTGCCCAATTCTGTCATCTCTGCCAAACCCCCACCTCCCTCCTCGTGCTGCAGCAGCAGTTTGTGTTTAAAAACTCCTCCGAGCAGCTCAGCCCAGAACGATGCTGCACTTGATGGATGAAGCCTCTCATCTCCAAGGAGCCTGTGGTACTTGGGGACTGAAAAATACAAAACTCCTGTCGCCCACTGCCATCCCAGGGCAGCGATTGTTAGGGAACAAACCAAACTTGTTTAGGGGAAGGATGGGAAAGAATGTTGTTTTTAGTGCTGGTTCAGTTTTTCCATGGGCTGGAGAGGCTCTTACATCACCCTTCGTTTGCTTATCGCCACATCTCGTCTGAGATCACCTTGGAAAGGAAAGGCCTGAGCTGATGACAGCGGCTTGGGGAGGAATGTGGAGCAGGGCAGAGTGGCTGGGAGCTCCAGGGAGAAAATCCAGCGTGGGCAGGGAGAGGAGGCAGAGCCCCCTGGAAGTGGAGTCAGCAGCTGGAGCCCAGAAATGGGGCTGGAGGGTCAGAAATGTGTCTGAAAGGCTCAGAAATATGTCTGAAAGGTCCAGAAATGTGGCTGAACAGTTGAGAATTGTGTCTGAAGAGCTGAGAATTGTGTCTGAAAGGCTCAGAGATGTGGCTGAAAGGCTCAAAAATACATCTGAATGGACCAGAAATGTATCTGAAAGGTTCAGAAATGTATCTGAAAGGCTCAGAAATGTGCCTGAATGGCTCAGAGATGTGGCTAAAAGGCCCAGAAATCTGTTGGAAAGGCTCAGAAATGAGTCTGAAAGGCTCAAAAACATGTCTGAAAGGTTCAGAAATGTGGCTGAAAGGCTGAGAATTTTGTCTGAATGGCTCAAAAACATGTTTGAAAGGTCCAGAAATATGTCTGAAGGGCTGAGAATTGTGTCTGAAAAGCTCAGAGATGAATCTGAAAGGCTCAGAAATGTGCCTTAAAGGCTCAGAAATGTCTGAATGGCTCAGAAATGTGGCTGAAAGGCCCAGAAATCTGTTGGAAAGGCTCAGAAATGAGTCTGAAAGGCTCAAAAACATGTCTGAAAGGCTCAGAAATGTGGCTGGAAGGCTGAGAATTGTGTCTGAATGGCTCAAAAATATATCTGAGAGGTCCAGAAATGTGGCTGAACAGCTGAGATTGGTATCTGAAAGGCACAGAAACGACTAAAGGGCTGAGGATTGTGCCCAAAAGGCTCAGAAATGTGTCTGAAAGGCTCAGAGATGTGGCTGAAAGACTCAGAAATGTGCCTGAAAGGCCCAGGAATGTGTTGGGAAGGCTCAGAAATATGTCTGAATGGCTCAGAAATGTGTCTGAAAGGCTCAGAAATATGTCTGAAAGGTCCAGAAATGTGGCTGAATAGCTGAGAAATGTTTCTGAAGGGCACAGAAATGTCTGAAGGGCTGAGAATTGTGGCTGAAAGGCTCAGAGATGTGGCTAAAAGGCCCAGAAATGTATCTGAAAGGCTCAGAAATGTGTCTGAAAGGCTCAGAAATATCTCTGAAAAGCTCAGAAACGTGTCTGAAAGACTCAGAAATATGTCTGAAAGGTCCAGAAATGTGGCTGAACAGCTGAGAGTTGTGTCTGAAAGGCCCAGAAATATCTGAAGGGCTGAGAATTGTGTCTGAAAGGCTCAGAAATGTGCCTTAAAGGCTCAGAAATGTGTCTGAAAGGCTCAGAGATGTGGCTAAAAGGTTCAAAAATGTATCTGAAAGGCTCAGAATTGTGCCCAAAAAGCTCAGAAATGTTCCCAAAAGGCTGAGAACTGTGTCTGAAAGGCCCAGAAACATGTCCTTCACCATCTCTGGCGTGTCCTACCCAAGGAGGGTTTGTCCTTCCAGCCCAGCCCCGAGCATTCCAGAGCCCTGTTTGTTCCCAATCCAGCCGTTCAGGTATGGCAGTGACACACCAGAGAGCTGAGCTTCATTCCTCCTCTCCTCAGGAGGAACCTCAAACCACGAAAGGAATTCCAGCTCTTCTCCACCTCGTGCTGCAAGCAAACCCATTGTCCATTAGTTAATTAGCCCTAATTTCCCTAAATGAAGGATTTCTGTACAAATGCGTGATGCCTGATGGGTTTTTGTCCTTTTTCATTATACTTTTATATTCTCTTTATATCCTTTTTACCCTTTCCCATTGCTGTACTGTCACTCCCTGTATCTCAGCCCCACATGTTTGTAACCCTCGTGCTCTAGCCTAGTTCAGAATCCTTTGGGGAACACAAAACATCCCCACAATCTCAAGAACATGAAGCACCAACCTTGAACAGAGCCTCATCCCTGGGACATGTTTTTGTAAACTAAGTTGTAACCTTTCTGGGGGAGAGGTAATTAGAATAAGGAGGCAATTACTTCATTTGTTAGGTTTCTCATTGGGGAATTTTAGATAGGTGTGCTAATCTATAAAGTCCATAAATTGTGTATGGGGGATGTTGTGGCTCTCTTGGGTCGGTGTGCACCTGGGATCCTATTAAACCAAGGCAATACCCTTTTCCTATACTGCATGTCTGCATCTCAATTTTTTTACCAGTGATTTAAGGCACCATGCACAGTTTGTGACTCCAGTTTGGCTATTTGATGCGATGCCAGCAGCCATAGGTGCTGGAGAGCCACCAGCCAGATTTTTATTCCCTTAAAGGAACAAGCTGGAGCTTTCTTCCCAAGGACGTGAACGTTTTAATAATATGTCTTCTTCTCTCTCTTCTTCTTCTTTTTTATTTTTTTTTTCTTTCTTTCCTGGCTGTCTGATGGTTATTACTGAAACACACACACCAATAATTCCCTTCCTCTCAGCCAGGCTCTCCCGGCTGCAGAACGCAATTAGCGCAAATTAGCGTCGCAGGAAAAACAAAGAGACAAACGAAAAGCCCCGAAAAACCCAAACAAACAAACCCTCCCGAGTGCCTCGGCATTTAAAATTCCACTTAAAACACCAAACAGGCGAGGGTGGAGATGAGATTTGGGTTTTTATGGGGAGGAATTTATTCCCCATCAGCAGGGCAAGGAGTTCTGCTCTGCCCTGCCTGGGTGCGAGTCATGCCTGATGAGTTTTTGCCTTTATAGAAATATATATCCTTTAATACATTTATGGAAATATATATATTTATGCATTTTATAGGAATAGCCATATCCTTTTATACATTTTTATACTCTTTTCCTATTTTGTGTACCCTTTATACACTCTTCGTATTTACACATTTGATAGGAATATTTATCCTTTTATACATTTTTATACTCCTTTCCTATTTTCTATACCCTTTATACACTCTTGGTACCCTTAGCCTACATGCTTGGAGTTCTTGTAATTTGATTTTTTAGCTCAATTTTGGGGTCCTGCAAGGCAGAAAGAGCAAATACAGCAAGAGGCTAAAGAGCTCTGTGCTGTCAAAAACTTGAAGTTCAACCTCAGCTGAAACTTCCTCTCTGGAACATATTTTGTGAACTGAGCTTTAGCCTCATTTAAAGGGGAGGTAATTAAAATCGGGGGACAATTACTTCATTTATTAACTTTCTTATTGGGAGATTTTAAGTAAATCTGCTAATTTGCAAGTTCCATAAAATTGTATCTATTTTATATCCATTATATAATAATATATTAAATACATTATATAACATTATATGGTGTTGTGCCTTTTGTTGCTCATTTGACTGTTGGTTTATCAGGCTGAGGAGGTGAAAAATGTCTTGGCTGATATTTGAGCCTGGTGTGCTTAGGATGAACCAAAAAAAAAATTATATAACTATATAATTATATATAATTATATATACTATATATATAATTATATATAATAATTATAATTATAATTTATATAATTATAATTATACAATAATACATTATTCATAATATATAATATAGTTAATAATATTATTATATTGTTAATAATATAATAATATAATAATAATACTAATAAACATGAGATTTCCCAGTATCTAGGGACACACATTTTCTAAACCATATCTCCAAAAATCTGTGGCTCAAACACTGACTTATTTTAATGAAGCGATACAGGGGAAGCAGTTAAATAAACCAATGAATAAATAAATCAACCTGGTCATTAATTCTGTTAATCAGGTAAAGAAGCAGTAATATCTCACCCTGTGAGATGCTTTCCTGAATCTGAACTTCCTTACAAAAAAATATTTATTTTAATAAAACAGAGCATGCTGATTTCCCAGAGTGAACACTGACCAAGCAGCACTGCCCTGGAAACAGAAAAATTCCTCTTAAATAATCTGATTCCAAATGAAAAAAGAGCTGCATAACTGGATTTTCCCCCTTTTGTTCAGCGTGATGAGGGAGATCGTCTCAGAGATGTGAATTTTCAATGTTTTGGTGATGGATGAACCCGAAATTAATTGTTTTTCAGTTCATTTTTCCCTTCCCACTGAGCCTGCCAGGACACAAAAGTCTCGAGTCATCAGAGCTGGCCAGAGCTGCAGCAATTCTCTCCGAAATTGGGTGTCTGCAGTGATGCATGGTCTGCAAGAAAAACATCCAAAAAATCAAAAAACGCAACAGCAGGCAGCAAATACACATTTTTTGCCATTCCAAACCTGCATGAAGGGGAATTTAAAACACTTCAGAGAGGAGGGAGAGAAGCAGGGAAGCCTCAAGATGGGAATCAGTCACTGGGCTGGAAGGATGTGCAGCATCTTCTGCTCCAGCCAGGGAAATCCAGCCTGGAAGGAACTGCTGGAGTTAATTCCCACCTCAGCGGGGCAGTGAGACAGAAATTCCCTGATTCCCTTTGGGAATCCCAACCCCCTGTGCTCCTCCCAGCAGCTCCTTCTGTCCCCAGGGAATGTTCTGGATGGTTGGAAGATCCATGTTGACGCCTGGCTGTGGCTGAAGGGGAGCAGGAGGAGCAGGAATTCTCTTTTTAGAGGCACCAACCTGACCTGTGTGTCCTTCCTGAGCTCTGACAAAAACATTTTTATCAAAATCACGGAATCCCTGAGGGTGGAAAAGATCTCCAGGATTTTCCAGTCTGAGCTGTGCCCAATCCTCACCTTGTCCCCAGCCCAGAGAGGTTAAATCAGCTGAGATAAAAATGACATTTTTAGTGTAATGAAAGCAAATCTTTCAATATAATCTTTCCAATAATCTTTCCAAATAAGCAAATACTGCTTATTTTCTTCTGTGGCTGAGCCCAGAGCGCTCCAGGCTTTCCTCACACACCTCCAGGGATGGAGACTCCAAACCTCTCCAGGGAGGAGAAATCCCCTTTATTATAACCCCTGAACTTCCACATTTCATCCTCACCCCACGTCAGAGCAGAATAAAACCACTCTCCCCAAACGAGAACCACCTCAACCTTTGGGATTGCACCAATGCTCCCAGAAAGACAAACCCAAAAAAAACCTCTGGACAAAAGCTTGATAAAAACTGCCAAATATGAACCTACATCCCAAATTTCATGGAGCTGAAAATATTCTGAGAGCTGCAATTCCCCCCCAGCTGCCATTCCCATTCACAGCATCCCTGCTGCATGAACTCAGCCCTAATTCTAAGCAGATGGACCTGATTTAAGTTGCTTTTTTTTGCCCTTTTTTTTCCTATTTTTTCTTTTTGCCAGCTCCTCCATCCCAGTGCCAGCAAGAAACCCAGCCACGTTGGGAAACATCCTCCTTTCACTTCTATACAAGGCAAACCCAAGCATTTCTGCTGGGGCATTTCTTTTTGGCCCCTGAGAGCGAAATCCTTTCAAGCAGCAGCTCAGCCTTCATTTCAGGGCAGTTTTTAAGTGGTTCCCAAGCTTTTTCTGCTGCCTCTCACGGAGCAAACAGCTCAAGGATTCCTATTTTCATGCTGCAAAAAGGTTTCCTGGCACTGGGTGCTTTGTGTAGATTGAGCTCTTAAGGCTGGGAAGTTCCTGAGCTGAGAGGTCAAGGCTCAGACAGCAGAGTGGATCCGAATGTTTGGGTTGGAAAGGAGGTTTTCCAGGGAAATTGCCAGGTTGGGGACATTAAAATAACAATAAAACCAGCAAAATCGATTGAATGGAGTTTCGAAGTGGAGGAGAAAGTGGTTATTTCAAGCTGCTTGGGCTGCAGGGATGTTAAAATGGCTGAGATAAAAATGGAAGTTTTTAGTGGAATGAACTGAAATGTTTTGGCTTATATGGCTTATTTTCTTCTATGATTGAGTCCATAAAACTCTTGGAATTTGGGGTTTTTTTGGCCCTGGGGCAGAGCAAACAAGGGTCCAGGTGCCACCAGGTGCCACCAAAGCCTGGCATCCTCAATGCCACCTCTTTTCCCTCCACTCCTTGAGATTTCTGTATTGAGGTCACCTCTGCTGTGCCAGGGTTTGAAATGTTTTAATTTTCTAAGTGTGGTGTGAAGGAGTGAACATCATCCCGAAGCTGCTGGACTTTCCCTGCTCACTCATTTCCACTCAAACACTCCTGATTAATTATCCTTCTTTACAGGAATTAAAGAGCATCTGGAATAAAATCTTGGAAGCCACTGGTTTACAAGGAGAGGTCCAATTTTGGGGGTTAAAGATCAGGGGAACTGATGTTGAAATCCACAGTTGCCTTCATTTTGGCATCTATTTTGAACCAGTAAAAATCACACCCATCACTCAGCCCTCTGCTGCCTCGCAGGAAAATGCAAAATATCATAAAACACTGGGGCAGCTTCACCTTTGGAACATCAGAGACTCCTCAATATTTAGCAAAAAATCAAATAAAATTTGACCGGGGAGGAGAGGGACAACCTGAGCCACAGAGATTAAATTACATGTGGGAGCACAGAATCGATCCCAGACATCCCAAATAACCTCCTGCTCTGCCCTTTTGCCTTCCCCTTTCCTGCTGGTGCCACATGTCTGAGCCAGATGTAAAATTCGGGTTCTCAGAGCTGCTCTGTGCAGAATAACAATTCTGTCCCAGCCTTTCCATCCCATCCAGGGCTGGTGACCCCTGGCGAGGTACAGAGGACACTCTGCTGCTGGAATTACTCCTTGGATCTGTTCCTGTGTTTATTTCTCCACGTATGCAGAGGCATAATTCACCAACGTGACATTTATTTGAGATGGAGGTAAAAAATAGCGCAGGGGTTCGGGAAGAAAGGGATGAATCACGCTGTGAATCATGGAGGGGTTGGGGTTGGAAAGGAGCTGCAGGATGAGATTGTTCTGCATCTTCCACCATCCCAGGGTGCTCCAGCCTGGCCTCGGACATTCCAGGGATCCAGGAGTGTGGCTAGCACAGGTCTTTCCCATGAGAATTTTTTCCTGTGTTTTATAAACAAAGATAAAGTTTGGATGTTATTAAAAACAGTGTCTCGAGATTTGGACAGTTCAGGCCTGGCCAATCAGGCCTAGGGGGAGGTTTCTGGCTGACCAATCCGGGTGACCTCTGAAAAAATCTATATAAGTTGGAATTAAATAATAAAAGCTCTCTTTTTTATGCCACGCTGAGAATCCGGGTCTGCTTTCTCTGCTAGCAGCTCAACAGCGACATAGGAGCAGCACAGCTTCTCTGGGAATTCCATCCCAGCCTCTTCCCACCCTCATTCCTTCCCAAAATCCCATTTCAATCTCCCCTTTCCCAGTGTGTCCCCATTCCCTGTCCCTGTCCCTCCATCCCTTGTCCCTCTGCAGCTCCCCTGCAGCCCCTTTAGCCCCTGAAACTCATTTCCTGTGGGTTTTCACTCTCTCAGGTGAGGATTTGCTGACTTATTCCATGCAGTGTGGAATATTGGGAATCTCTTGGTTTTAGATAAAATTGCTGCCTTGCATTCAGCTCCGTTCCAAGTCTTTAAAATCTGCTGCTGGTTCATGGTCAGCTGAAATTCCATCGTTAACTCCATTAAGGAAAGAACAATGTGCAGAATGAGGAATAATTAAAACCCTTCTAATGTGTTAAGGGAGGGGGAGCGGGATATCAGTGCAAGCTCTTCCAGCTTTTAGATTAACTTCATTATTTGGTGCAGATGAGAAGGCTGAATTTAAATTCATTAATGATGATCCCTGAATTTCTCGTGCTGGGGTGGGAAACAGGGAGCTCTCACCCCTCAGGTGTTCCCCACTGCCTGAAAAGCATCCAAAACCCATGGAAAGCAGCAGAAACATAAAGAAAATCAGGTTTTTTTTCCCCAAAAAACAACCCTGATGGCTGCATCCTCAAAACCAGGACAGCTGCTGTTTTGTCCATAAAAAATCCCAGATGGAGAACATCTCCCAGCATTATTCCCTCTGCTTTCATCTCGGTTTTGCTGATGTTTGTAAAGCCTTGCAGGAGGCAGGAGTTCAACTCCTCCCGTCTGAAATAGGACATTTCTCTTTATTCCCAGAAGGGAATATTCCCAACATCCTGGGAATGCAGCCTGAACCCCCAGGTAGCACTTTGGACAACAAATCTCCTTCCCAGGGAGATTTCCTCCTTTCCTGGTTCTCCACAAGATTGCATTTCACCTGCAGGAGTGTTGGAAACGGCGTTTGGATATTACAGCAAATATCTCTGCGGGCGGAAAACAATCCAAGAAAAATTCTTCCCTCTCCACAGTCAAGCAGGGATTGGATCAAAATTCATTTCCCTCGAATTCCTCTGGTTTTGTAATGCAGGTTTCGCTGTGGGAAACGGAGAAAATGATATCCACGAGGCACAGAGGAGAGAAAAGCAGTGTCTCCATTTCCCATTTCCAGGGATTTATTGCTATTTAAAGGCGCTGGTGTGGTGTGGAATTATGGTTTTGTGGGTTGGCATCAGCCTGGCTTTCCAGGGAGGCAGATTTGTGTGATTATCCCAACTTTTCAGCTCTGCGTTTGCAGATATTTCCTGACGTGGATTTGTCAGACTGGGAAAATGTCCAGGACTGCAAACATCGAGGTCAGGAAAGCACGTGGTGCTGAAGATGCTTATCCAGACCTCCTCCTGAGCTGGATTTGGCCAGAAAACCCCTGGATAGGTCATGAAATCTCATAAAATCAGGGAACCTCAAGAAATCGTGAATTTCTGCCAGCCCAGGCCTGGCTCACACCTTGTGGAGTCAAAGTGGGTTTTGCTGATGGGCAAAGAAAATGTGATCATTGCAGCTCTGGATATTCAAATTTCAAGGAAAATTAAGTCAAAGTTGGTTCTGCTGGTGGGCAAAAGAAAATGTGATCATTGCAGCTCTGGATATTCAAATTTAAGGGAAAATTAAGTCAAAGTGGGTTCTGCTGATGGGCAAAGAAAAATGTGATCATTGCAGGTCTGGATCTTCAGATTTAAGGGAAAATTAAGTCAAAGTGGGTTCTGCTGATGGGCAAAAGAAAATATGATCATTGCAGCTCTGGATCTGGATTTAAATGAAAATTGTTGATTCCAGAGTTTATCTGGGAGATCCATCCCAGATCTGAGCTTCTCCCTCACATTTTCAGATTTAAGGGAAAATTAAGTCAAAGTGGGTTCTGCTGATGGGCAAAGAAAAATGTGATCATTGCAGTTCTGGATCTTCAGATTTAAGGAAAACAGCTGATTAGGTTTTATCTGGGAGATCCATCCCAGATCTTAGTTTCTCCCACACATTTTCAGATTTAAGGGAAAATTTGGTCCAAGTGGGTTCTGCTGATAGGCAAAGAAAATGTGATAATTGCTGTTCTGAATCTTCAGATTTAAGGGAAAACTAAGTCAAAGTGGGTTCTGCTGATGGGCAAAGAAAATGTGATCATTGCAGTTCTGGATCTTCAGATTTACAGGGAAAAAAGCTGATTCCAGAGTTTTATCTGGGAGATCCATCCCAGATCGGAGTTCCTCCTCTCGGATGGAGCAGGGAGTGGCTCAGCTCCATCAGAAGGGATCACAGGGCTCAGCAGGGACTGGGCAGCTGGCAGCTGCAGGAGCTCTGAAAAGCCTGTGGTTTAACCCTGGCTGAATTCAAATTTCCTAAATAATCCTCAAAAGCAGAGCTCGTTGCCATGCAGCAGCCATGCTCCCAAATCCCAAATCTCAAATCCCAAATCCCAAATCCCAAAATCCTGGGGGGACAGGATCAGACTCCATTGCAAAAAAGCAGCAAATTTGCAGAAAATAACTATGGATTTCTACACCAACACTGCTGATTTTTCTCGCTCAAATCCATGGGTTTAGAAGCTGCTGGGAAGGAGAGGGAGGCTGTGAAAACCTAAAGCTTTTTGCCTGCAGCCAATTTCCCCAGGGAGTACATTACATCCAGGGTTTCTCCCTTCAGATAATTCGTTGGCAAAGCAAATGCAGCTTCAGCAATGTTGGGCTTTTGTTCTCTGGAAAACGACTCGGCTGCTGGATCAGCCTGGGGATGGAAAGTGCTCCTGTCATCCCGCGGAATATTTGGGATAAATAAAGGGATGCTGGGTTTGGAGTTGGGTCCAAAAATGATTTCCAGACCTGAGCTCTCCAGGGAAGGCCTGGCTGGGCTGAATCTTTGAATCTTTGAATCTTTGAATCTTTTTTGGGTTGATCTGGTTTTTCCTGGGTTGCTCCATGTGCTGATGTTGGTGATTTTTTGCCTTTTGTATACCCTTTTATACATTTTTATACCCTTTTCCTATTTTCTGTACCCTTTGTACACTCCTTGTACCCTTAGCTTACATGCTTGGAATTTTTGTATTAGTTTTAGCGAAGTTTCTAGGTATTTTTAGCTTAGTTTTGCTTAGTTTTTAGTTGTTATTATTTTGGCTTAGTTTTTGGGGTCCTGCAAGGCAGAAAGACTAAATATTCCCAGTAAAAGACCAGAGAGCTCTGTGCTATCAAAAACCTGAGGTTCAACCTTGATTGAAATCTTCTTGTTGGAATATATTTTGTAAACTGGGCTTTAGCCTCATGTAGGGGGTAATTCGAACAGGAAGACAATTACTTCATTTATTAAGTTTCTTATTGGGGGATTTTAGGCAGATTTGCTAATTTTCAAAGTCCATAAAATCATATCTGAGTTATATGGTGAGTGTTCACCTGGGTGTGTTGCACCTTTGCAGAGCTGTGCACCTCAAATCCTATTAAACACCAAAATAAAACCCTTTTACCCCTTTTTAGCTGTGCCTGCCTCATATTTCCACCAATCCAAAGCCAACATCCCCAACCAGGGAATTGTATTTCTGTGAATGGTGATGTGTTTTTAATTCCAGCCCCCAGCCCAGGGGAGTTTTTAGTGTAACAAAATCTTTTCCCAAAGTTAATTTTCCCGGGGAAAGGAAAACCTTACCTGAGCTGCAGATCAGGGAAATGAGCAGTGAGTAAAATGGACAAAGCCTGAGCTCTCAGAATAACAAAATTGTCAGTATTTTTAAGAGGAGGATGGGAAAGAGTTATTTATTTTGATGAAGAAATGATAAAAACGCCTGGGAAAAGAGAGAAAGTGTTTAATTGTATGTGTAATGTAGTATTAATGTATAATGTAATGTACAGTATTAATGTAGAATGTATTGTTAATGCTGTAATCCAGAAATCAGGTGCTTGAAACTTGTAGGAATTTTGCTGTTGGAACTTCCCTGATCCACAACACCCAGGGAATTTCTGTGTCCCTGATTTCTGACAGGCTCTGGATTCATTCACAGATCCACCACACCCTGGCTGGGAAAAGACCTTGAACCCTTTTCCCATTTTTTTTTTAACCCATTAAACCATTTTCTTTCTTTTTCTTTTTTTTTGGTTTTTTTTTTACCCTGTCAGTTAAAAAAACCCCAAAACATTAATTCTGTATTTCCCTTAATAATAGGATTTCTGGGATGGGCAGCCTGGAGAGGGGGCAGGATTAGGACTCTATTCCCATGTAATTAAGCTGTAAAACCTAATTTTAAAGTTTTTAATTTTAAAGTTTTTCATTCTTTTCAAGCCTGAATTTCCTGCCAAATCCACCTGCAGAGGATCCTCCCCAGCCCATCCCTCCCCATCCTGTCCTGTTGGGATCTCATCCCAAATCCCCATTTACTGCTGGGGAACAATCCTTTCCTCCTGATTGTTATTCTGTCAAAAAAATGCTATTAATTATTGTTTCTCATCCTCCTGCCCCTGTGCCTGGCAGGTTTCCACCGATGCTTTCAGCCTCTTGTGAAGTGAAAAAATCATCTCTGAGGCAGAGAATGAGTCCTGTTGGGCACAGATTACATTTGTTGGGGATTTTTCTTTCCCAAACTGTCAGGTATCTGCAGTCTGTGCATGTTCAGGTTTTAATTAACAGCCCAGCTCTGAAAATGGCTGAGTGATGATTTCAAAAAAAACTTATTTAAGGTCGGATCCCTGCTCCAGGGAGGTGTGGGAGAGGAAAATCGCCCCAAATTTCTGATAATTTCTAACAGCAGCTTCATTTCTATAAGCAAAGAGAGAACGATTTTTCTTCCAAAGTGTTTTCCATCAATAGATATTGATCACTTAACCAAGGCAGCCTTTCAGCTGTGAAAGGCCTTTGATTAAAATTTCCCTTGGCAGTGCCTTGGGTGAGACATTTCATCATCAGCAGGAACACTAAACCTCCACAACATGAAAAAAAGGGAATGAAATGAGGAGAAA
Organism: Entomyzon cyanotis; assembly: GCA_024500445.1. NCBI lineage: Eukaryota > Metazoa > Chordata > Aves > Passeriformes > Meliphagidae > Entomyzon > Entomyzon cyanotis. Next base: position 2,892,387 of record JAKEPQ010000634.1, read on the forward strand.
TAACCTGATGGAAAATGGTGTATTTAATGCCAGACACACTCTTGGCTCGCTTTCCACATTGTACAGCCAGTTAAAGGAAAATCTCAAGGCTAAAAAAGATGAATTCAAGCATTGAGTAACACCTGTAAACCTTGCTGGGTTTACTGAGAAACTGCAGATTTTCTGTTCTCGTGGTAATTGGAATTCTCTCTCTGCCCCAGCGAGCTGTGAATGGTTTTGAACAGCAAACAACCTGTCAGACACGAGATCTGCTCTGATCCAACCCAAGTTGGTTGGATTTTTTTTCAGTTTTTTTTCCTTTTTTTCCTTTTTTTCACCAGAAAACTCCCCACCACACGGGCAGAGAGCTGATATTCCAGATAAATGCCACTGCAGATGACTCAGCTGCAGGGGAGGGGAGCAGAGCAGAGCTCAAGGAAATTTCTGGGGAAAGAAAAGAAAAAAATTCCCTTTCAAGATTCAACCAAAGGCACTGGATTCAGCAGGGAGGAGCAGCGATGAGCAGAGCTGATAATTAGTGGTGAGGCAGCAGTGAGGAGCAGAGATGACAAATGAAAATGGATTTTTTTGGTGTTATAACCAGGAAAAAATGGAAATTTTTGCAAGAGATCCATTCTGGCCCTGATAAAATCTATCCCAACTCTTCCTTAGGAGGATCTTTAATCTCTTTCAGCCAGGAGCTCTTGGGGGGAAACACCACTAATGCCAGGATGGGTTTGGCTTTGAGTTTCTCCAAAAAACACCTATTTGGAGGTTAATGATGGAGAGTTTCAGCCACAGTCAGAGCAGGAGGAGGAGCAGCAGAGCTGAGTTGTTTCAAACCCTCCAGATTTATTGCAGATCTCCATCTCCCCCTGGGCAGCAAGGAGAACCAAGGGCTGAGTCAGAACTCCTTGTCAAGCAGATTTGAGTGTCTAATTCTCATCTCTGGGGATATAAAACTTCCTCTCAAAGGAGGAGGTCAAGGGATGCATAAATCAGAATTTCCTATTTAATTCCACTCTGAGGTCTGTGCCTGCAGGGTGGCTGTGGTGAGGTGCACAAAGTGGGTTTGGATCCCAATTTTGAATCCCAATTTTGAATCCCAATGTTGAATCCCAATGTTGAATCCCAATTTTGAATCCCAATGTTGAATCCCAGTTTTGAATCCCAGTTTTGAATCCCAATTTTGAATCCCAATGTTGAATCCCAGTTTTGAATCCCAGTTTTGAATCCCAGTTTTGAATCCCAATGTTGAATCCCAGTTTTGAATCCCAATGTTGAATCCCAGTTTTGAATCCCAATTTTGAATCCCAATTTTGAATCCCAGTTTTGAATCCCAGTGTTGAATCCCAATGTTGAATCCCAGTTTTGAATCCCAGTTTTGAATCCCAATGTTGAATCCCAGTTTTGAACAAAATTAAAATTTTAATATTTTTAATTTAAAATTTTGAATCCCAGTTTTGAATCCCAATGTTGAATCCCAATTTTGAATCCCAATTTTGAATCCCAATGTTGAATCCCAGTTTTGAATCCCAATGTTGAATCCCAATGTTGAATCCCAATTTTGAATCCAAATTTTGAATCCAAATTTTGAATCCCAATGTTGAATCCCAATGTTGAATCCCAGTTTTGAATCCCAATTTTGAATCCAGTTTTGAATCCCATTTTGAATCCCAGTTTTGAATCCAAATTTTGAATCAAATTTTGAATCCCAATGTTGAATCCAATTTTGAATCCAATTTTGAATCAAATTTTGAATCAAATTTTGAATCCAGTTTTGAACAATTTTGAATCCCAATGTTGAATGGCCAGTTTTGAATCCCAATTTTGAATCCAAATTTTGAATCCCAATTTTGAATCCAAATTTTGAATCCCAATTTTGAATCCCAATGTTGAATCCCAATGTTGAATCCCAATGTTGAATCCCAGTTTTGAATCCCAATGTTGAATCCCGTCCCAGTTTTGAATCCCAATTTTGAATCCCAGTTTTGAATCCCAGTTTTGAATCCCAATTTTGAATCCCAGTTTTGAATCCCAGTTTTGAATCCCACTTCTGGTGGAATTTCTCTCAGAGGGTTTTTCAAGGCAGATGGATGGGGAGCTGGGCTGGCAGAATTACAGCCCTGAAAGGTTAAACCTGTCAGAATGAGACCTGGAACACCCAGAATTAACTCTGCCCTTCAGTCAGGTGAATATCTATTGGCCCCCAGCTAATAAATTAAATATTTATTAATTTTTAATAAATAAATAAACAAACATCACAATAAAATAAAAATTAAACATTATAAAAAATAATAAATATATAAATAATACTAAATTAATAAATAAATTTGGTATTATTTATTTATATATTTATGTGATAAATTACTATAGATCTATATAATAAGTCAGTGTATATTTATAAATAAATAAGTAAATTTAGATAGTCAATAAATAAAGGTTATTTATAATATTTGTAAATATTATTTATCAAATAAATAATTAAAATAAATAAATAATTTTAGATAGTAAAGAAAGATTATTTATAATATTTATAAATATTATCTATAAAACAAATTAATTAAATAAATAAGTTATTATTATTGATTTTTTATTCTCATTATTTTATCAAATAATTAAATATTGTTTATTACATAGATAGATAGATAAATAAAAAAATCTTTATTTATCCACAGTGCCTTGCCCACGGTTCTCCCGAATTCCTGCAGGAGAAGCCAAAGCAGCACCAACTGCAGGACCAGCTTTGATTTGTTCCAAACGACATTTGCTCCTCTCCCAGCTCCAGCTCCAGCTCCCAGCGCCTTTCTGCCAGCCCAGGCACAGACAAGCTGCCTGCTCAGCCGGCGTGAAATGGTTGTTGTTACTCGTGTCCGCTAGCTGCGGCGGGAACGCTCTGCTCTCCCTGCTGGCTGTGCCAGCTCAGAGCTCCGGTGACACCAGAGAGATGGGAGAACAAAACTGCTCTGCTTTGCCTTGAAAAACTGGGAGGAGATGCTGTGTGCCTTCTGGGGGGTGTTTGTTGGCCTCATTTTCTTTCTGCTGATTCGTTGGGTGTCGTGAAGCGTCAGATGGAGGAGTTTGGAGGTCGTTGAGGACTGGTGGTGCCCTGATGGGTTTTTGTCTTTTTTATTTTACTTTTATACTCTCTTTATATATATCCTTTATATATAACCTTTTACCCATCCCCATTCCTGTACTTTTCACTCCCTGTATCTTAACCCCACATGTTCATAACCCTTGTACCCTTGCCCTGCTCAGAATTCTTTGGGGAAGACGAAACATCCCCACAATCTCAAAAGCATGACGCACAACCTTGAGCAGAGCCCCATCACTGAGACATGTTTTTGTAAACTAAGTAGTAATCTTTTTGGGGGGAGGTAATTTTAATAAGGGGGCAATTACTTCATTTGTTAGACTTCTTCTTGGAGACTTTGAGATAAGTATTCTGATCTAGGCTGTCCATAAATTGTATACAGGAACATCGTCGGGGCTGGTTCGTCGGTGTGCATCTGGGATCCTATTAAACCAAGGTAAAACCCCTTTCCTATACTGTGTGTCTGCGTCTCAACTTTTTTACTAGCGATTTAAGGCATCACTGGAAGCTCAGCTAAAGCATGGCTGCCTTCTGCTCCACCAGCTATTAACTCATGGAGGTGACACAGCATCAGCAAGACCAGCAGCTCTGCTCCTGAAGCAGTGCTGTTCTGGAGAAAGGCCACCCTAAGGGTGCAGAACTCTGACTTAAATGAGAATTTTAATTCCAGTGGCAATAATAAACCTCTGATCAAGACACTACTGTGGCTAGCACAGGCCTTTCCCATGAGAACATTTTGCTACGTTTCATAAACAAAGATAAAGTTTGGATGTTTTGCAAACAGCGTCTCCAGATTAGGTCAGTTCGGGCTTGGCCAATTGGGCCTAGGGGGAGGTTTCTGGCTGACCAATCTGGGTGACCTCTGTAAACTCTATATATATGAAAATCAAAATAATTAAGACCTTCTCTCTTTCCTTGTCTGAGAACCTGGGTCATTTCTCAGCTAGCGGCTCAACAGTGACACACTACCTCGCTCCACAATAAAGCTATTTATTCACGGAGGTGACACAGCATCAGCAAGACCAGCAGCTCTGCTCCTAAAGCAGTGCTGGTCTGGAGAAAGGCCACCCTGAGGGTGCAGAGCTCTGACTTAAATGAGAATTTTAATTCCAGTGGCAATAATAAACCTCTGATCAAGTCACTGCCTCGCTCCACAAGAAAGCTATTTATGTATGCAATGAAAGCTTGGTTTACCAACAGAGGTATTCCACAGCTAGTGCTCATAACTAGTAAATAATAAACATATAAACTATTATTTACATAAGTAAATAATAAATAATAAACTAATAACTAGTGAACAAACCTATTCCTCACTCCAAAAAACCACCATGATAAAGCCTGTAACTGCTTTATAATATTGGTTAGAAACACAAAACAGAATGTGAACCCTGTTGGGATTACCAGCCATGTATACACTGACAGACGTTCTCAAATCTTCAGCTTAACCACCCTAATGACACGTTGAACACTTGGTGCAACATCCTTGTTTACAGCTTGTGCTTCTGCAGCCCTGACTGAACAGAACTTTTAAATAGGGGCAACAATCTTTGGTTGGACTGGGATTTCTTAGCGGGAAAATCTGATTGTAGGAAACAACCAGTGGGGTTTTTCATGTTTTCCAGACCTCAATGCTCTTCGAGGAGGTAGAAGATGCAATTCCTGCAATTCCTGCAATTCCTGCAGCCACATCCCAGCTGGAGACACAACTGAGAGGTGTTTCCATGTTTTCCCAAGGTTATCCCTGAATGGATGAGGCTGGAAGGGACAATTTTAGGTTTCCAGTCCAACCCCTCTGCCCCACCAAGGCCACCCAGGTCGGGATTGTGTCATCTGAGTGTCACAGGCAGTGATGGTGTCACACCAAGGGTGTTCACCTCAGACAGAATAAATCTTTAGCAGAGGAATTGACCTTTAAAAAAAGTTCTCTTCTCTTCTCTTCTCTTCTCTTCTCTTCTCTTCTCTTCTCTTCTCTTCTCTTCTCTTCTCTTCTCTTCTCTTCTCTTCTCTTCTCTTCTCTTCTCTTCTCTTCTCTCCTCTCCTCTCCTCCCCTCCCCTCCCCTCCCTCCCCTCCCCTCCCCTCCCTTCCCCTCCCCTCCCCTCCCCTCCCCTCCCCGATGAATTTCTGTTTTATTCTCAGCTGATGTTGGCAGCTGAATAATTGTCCCCCCTTGGTGTGGAGAGCTGTCCTTTGAAGTTCAGTGATATCAGTGAGGCAACTCTAACTAATTCTGTTTCAGTGCTCATTTTCCACTGTAAGTGTGAAAAACCCTTTTCTTTTACTGATAATCCACTTAATGGCAATCCATAGGCAAGCCCATTCATACGCAATGTCAATTAAAATCGCTGTTTGATTTCATTTGTTGAAAAAGATTGATCCAAATGTGGCGTTTTAATCTTATTTAAAACCTGGGGATTCCTTCATCCTGCAGTGAAATCCTCTTACAAACTTGTAATCCATCAGCATTGATTTGCTAAAGGCTGGGAAATGCTGCCCAGGGCCAGATGTTTGTGGAGCTGCAGATTCCCATTATCTTCCTTTTATTATTACATTTTTATCATTATTTTGTATTATTCCCACCCCAGCCTCTGCCTAGTTTGCACCAGGATGAGCTGCACCCTCTTTTTTCTACATCTCATTCATAATATTTATAAAAGTGAGAAAAAAACATTGATTTAACTCAGTCACTTCCATCTGTATCCTTTAAGGATTTGCAATTAAACTTTTCCATCCCTCCCAGGGATGCTGCAATGTTCCTCCCTTTCCACAAATTATTTGGAAAAGCTGAATGTAAACATAATAAAGATGCTTTAATTGTTTTCTCTGAGGCATCCTAGAGTTTGTCCTGTCCTAGGTTGATGGAGGAATCAAATTTTGAGAATTTTAATAGAACCAATTAATTTGCAGTTTATTCCTGTTGAATTTCGGGAACTGCAGTGCCTGGAAAATCCGGTGTTTCTTGTTATTTCTTGTTATTTCTTGTTATTTCTTGTTATTTCTTGCTATTTCTTGTTATTTAGAAGGAATTGTCAATGAGATGAATATGAAAAAATCCATTAAAGGGTTCAAACCCAGTTTGTTAACTCAGCTTTACCTCTGCACTTTGGTGTGAGGTTAAAAAACTCCCGAGGTTAAAAAATTAAAAAATACATCATTGAAGAGTCGTGGCTTAGTTGGAGGAAGACGACTTGAAAACAGAATTATTTATCTGCAGATTTAAATCAGACAATGCTGGGAAATCCTCTGAGTTTCCAGGGGAAAATGGAAGCAATTCCCTGCAAAAAAAAGAAAGGAATTTTTTGGGGCAGTGAGGGAGAGCAGGCAGTGAGTGTTTGAGGAGGGATGTGACTCCAAGGCATCCCAGAAGACAATCCCAGGAGCTATTTTAGCATTTCCTGCTCCAAAATCTCCGTTATATCACAACCTGTGCACATCTCAGAGCTGTGAATTGTTCTCCAAGTCCTTCTCTTTCCCTCTGGAATGCAGAGCAGAGGAGCTGGGGATGAAGTTGATGCCTGATGGGTTTTTTGTCCTTTTTCATTATACTTTTATACCCTTTTTATATCCTTTTTACCCTTTCCCATTGCTGTACTTTCACTCCCTGTATCTCAGCCCCACATGTTCATAACCCTTGTGCTCTAGCCTAGCTCAGAATTCTTTGAGAAGACAAAACATCTCCACAATCTCAGGAACATGAGGCACCAGCCTTGAACAGAGCCTCATCCCTGGGACATGCTTTTGTAAACTAAGTTGTAACCTTTCTGGGGAGAGGTGTCGCTGTTGAATCGCCAGCAGAGAGGAGAAGTCCAGTCTTCAGTGGGGCAAAATGTCTGTTTTTATTAATTAATTCCAACTTATATAGACTTTCAAAGATCAGCAGGATTGGTCAGCTCAAAACCTTCCCCCCAGGCCAATTGGCCTGGCTTGACCTGTCCATATCTCGAGAGAACATTTTAACAACATCCAAACTTTATCTTTGTTTATAAAACACAGGAAGAAGAGAGAAAGAATTCTCACGGGAAAGGTCTGTGCTCGCCACAGAGAGGCAATTAGAATAAGGAGGCAATTACTTCATTTGGTAGGTGTCTTATTGGAGAATTTGAGATAAGTATGCTAATTGGTGAGGTCCATAAATTGTATACACGTTGTACCAGCTCTCTCTTTTTTCATTGTGGTTCCACCTTTGACAAAGGTGCACCTGGGATCTGTGGCAAGGTGGAACCACGATGAAAAAGAGAGAGCTGGTACTATGAGTATACAATTTATGGAGCTCACCAATTAGCATATCTATCTAAAATTCCCCACTAAGAAACCTAACAAATGAAGTAATTGCCCCCTTATTCTAATGACCTCTCTGTGGCGAGCACAGACCTTTCCCGTGAGAATTCTTTCTCTCTTCTTCCTGTGTTTTATAAACAAAGATAAAGTTTGGATGTTGTTAAAATGTTCTCTCGAGATATGGACAGGTTCAAGCCTGGCCAATGGGCCTGGGGGAAGGTTTTGAGCTGACCAATCCTGGTGATCTTTGAAAGTCTATATAAGTTGGAATTAATTAATAAAAAATAGACATTTTGCCCCACTGAAGACTGGACTTCTCCTCTCTGCTGGTGGTTCAACAGCGACAGGGATCCTATTAAACCAAGGTAATACCCTTTTCCCTATACTGCAGTGTCTGCATCTCAATTTTTACCAATTTTTACCAATTTTTGCCATTTTAGGCATCAAAGTGGATCAAAGCTGTGCTTGAGGGGATCAGCAGGGATGAAAGGATGGGCTGGAGAGAGCAGGGAAAGGGTTCTTCAGGAGATATTTATGGCACTCTGAAGCCTCTTCAGCGGGAAGAGGTTTGAGTAAACAGAAATGCACTTGATGGTTCTTTCAGGGTGAGAATCAATCCCTCTCCAGTGCTCTTCAGGGTTTTAATAGAAAATGTGGCGTGGAGAGATTGATTGTGAACAGACAGAGAGGAAAAGGACACAATTCTTTATTTCCTCTCAGCCACCAAACAAAGGTTCTTCACCCATTCTGATCCTGTTTCCCAATTTGCTGTTAGACTGCAGTGAGTTCCTCCTCTGGCCACCTCCAGCCTCTTCTAGGGAGGCTTAATTTGGGATTTTTTGGTTCTGACTTGGAACAACCTAAGTTAAAATCTCTCTTTGACTCAAGTTTCTCCTCTGGTCACCTCCAGCCTCTTCTAATTTGGGGTTTTTTGGGTCTGACCTGAAACAACCTAAGTTGAAATCTTTTCCCTTTGAGTTCCTCCTCTGGCCACCTCCAGCCCCTTCTAGGGAGGAATTATTTGGGGTTTTTTGAGTCTGACCTGAAACAATCTAAAGTTAAAATCTCCCTTTGACTTGAGTTGCTTCTCTGGTCACCTCCAGCCTCTTCTGATTTGGGTTTTTTGAGTCTGACCTGAAACAATCTAAAGTTGAAACCTTCTCCCTTGGAGTTCCTCCTCTGGTCACCTCCAGCCCCTTCTAGGGAGGCATAATTTGGGGTTTTTTGGGTCTGACCTGAGACAAGCCCAAGTTAAAATCTCTCTTTGACTCAAGTTTCTCCTCTGGCCACCTCTGGACCTTCTAGGGAGGTCTAATTTGGGGTTTTTTGGGTCTGACCTGAAACAATCTATAGTTAAAATCTCCCTTAGACTTGAGTTCCCTCTCTGGTCACCTCCAGCCTCTTCTAATTTGGGTTTTTTAAGTTTGACCAGAAACAACCTAAGTTGAAATCTTCTCCCTTGGAGTTCCTTCTCTGGTCACCTCCAGCCCCTTCTAGGGAGGCAAAATTTGGGGGTTTTTTGAGTCTGACCTGAAACAACCTAAGTTAAAATCTCTCTTTGACTCAAGTTCCTCCTCTGGTCACCTCCAGACCTTCTCGGCAGGTCTAATTTGGGGGTTTTTGGGTCTGACCTGAAACAATCTATAGTTAAAATCTCCCTTTGACTTGTGTTCCTTCTCTGGTCAGCTCCAGCCTCTTCTAAATTGGGGGTTTTTTTGAGTCTGACCTGAAACAATCTAAAGTTGAAATCTTTTCCCTTTGAGTTCCTCCTCTGGTCACCTCCAGCCTCTTCTAGGGAGGCATAATTTGGGGTTTTTTGGGTCTGACCTGAAACAATCTAAAGTTAAAATCTCCCTTTGACTTGAGTTGCTTCTCTGGTCACCTCCAGCCTCTTCTGATTTGGGTTTTTTGAGTCTGACCTGAAACAATCTATAGTTAAAACCTTCTCCCTTGGAGTTCCTTCTCTGGTTACCTCCAGGCTCTTCTAGGGAGGCATAATTTGGGGTTTTTTGGGCTTGACCTGAGACAAGCCCAAGTTAAAATCTCTCTTTGACTCAAGTTTCTCCTCTGGCCACCTCTGGACCTTCTAGGGAGGTCTAATTTGGGGTTTTTTGGGTCTGACCTGAAACAATCTATAGTTAAAATCTCCCTTAGACTTGAGTTCCCTCTCTGGTCACCTCCAGCCTCTTCTGATTTGGGTTTTTTAAGTTTGACCAGAAACAACCTAAGTTGAAATCTTCTCCCTTGGAGTTCCTTCTCTGGTCACCTCCAGCCCCTTCTAGGGAGGCAAAATTTGGGGGTTTTTTTGAGTCTGACCTGAAACAACCTAAGTTAAAATCTCTCTTTGACTCAAGTTCCTCCTCTGGTCACCTCCAGACTTTCTCGGGAAGTCTAATTTGGGGGTTTTTGAGTCTGACCTTGAAACAATCTAAAGTTAAAACCTTCTCCCTTTGAGTTCCTCCAGGGGTCACCTCCAGCCTCTTCTAGGGAGGTCAAATTTGGGATTTTTATTTGAGTCTGACCTGAAACAAGCCCAATTTAAAATCTTTTCCCTTTGACTTCAGGATTTTCTACACGAGATCCTCCAAACCCAGCCCTGCCCGCAGCTCTTCAAGGAAGGAAATCCACTGACTGCAGTGCAGTTGGGATAATGATGCTGCTGCAGAAAAAGGAACTAAATCAAAGCATCGGCGATGAAACTGAAAAAATAAACTTTGGTGTCAAAGTCCACTTGGGCCGGGGGTTGTGCAAACATTCTCATGGCAAGCAAAGCAAGAAGGGAACAAGGAAAATAAACTCTCCAAGCAGTTGTCCCAGCAGTTTTTGTGATTCCATGAAAAACAGAGAACTGAAAGTATTCCCCCCAAATCTCTTTTTGAAGTATTTAACGACGCTCAGCCGCGATTCTGAACACGCCATTTCTCATGGAGAGAAAATCTCCTCCAAAATATCACCGGCAGGTATTTTATCTTCCCTCCCTGGACTCGCTGTCAGCAGCACGAGGGCATTGGTGATCCGTGGAAATTCCCGGGAGGAGCTGGTGACACGAGCAGCAGGAGCACAGTGCTCTTCCCATGTCCCTTGGTGGCTCCGATGACAAGTCCTTGGCATCCTGGGACACTGTCTGGAGCCAAGAGACCATGGGCAAAGCGCTCTGTTTCTATTTCTGTCATTCAGAGTTTTTTGGGGATGTTTTTTTAACGATTTCATGCTCTTTATTTTTTTTTTTTCCTGGTGGAGCAAAGATTTGGTGCTTTTTTGCAGATTTTTAACTTCTTGGCTTTCTGGGATTTGACCTCGCTTGGACAGATCTGAGTTCTTGCAGCACGAATTCCATCATTTGCCATTTATTATTTCCACAAAAAAAGAGGAAAATCTCACATGATTGCCCCATTCCCTTTCCTTTCTGGCATCGAGGATTAACGATGAGCCCTGCTGACAGTAAAACCCTCAAGAATTCCCTTCAATAAATCACAGAAAAGTGAAAACGATTCTCCATCATCTCAGAGCGCCCTGGCATGGCAAGATTAAAATTTAATAGCAATTCCTTGCACTTGCTGTTCTCTGGAGGAGAGATGCTCTGTAAATACAAAAGGACATTTATTCCCCAACATCTGCACGTGATGAGTGCAAGGCACCTCTCTCGTTGTTCCTTCTCCTTCTGTGGAAAATGTATTTTCAGATTGCCCTGATTTCACAGTTGTTGCCATTTCCATGACACTTTGGGGTGTGTTGATCCTGCTGGGATTTAATTGGGATTTTGGGAACAGCTCTGGCTGGAATATTAAGTTCTGTTCTGTGGGAAGACTTCAGGGTGATGATGGAGCAAAGGGGAATGAATTTAAACTGCCAGAGCATAAAGCCTGGGTTAGGTTTAAAATATGCTTGAAAATGGGATTATTTATCTGCAGATTAAATTAGACAATGCTGGGGAATCCTTTGAGTTGGAAAGGGGAAAATGGAAGGAATTCCCTGTAAAAGAAATGCAAATTTTGGAGGCAGGGAGGGAGGGAGGGCAGGCAGGGAGTTTAGACACTTCAGTGGCAACTAAGACATGGATGATTTTAAAGAACAAATCAGGGATTTTGGGGAGAACCTTGGCATTAAAAGTACCGAATTTCTGTATCAAGGCATCAAACCTTCTAAAACCTTCATAAAACCTTCATAAAACCTTCATAAAACCTTGTGTTGATCCTCCTGATTGCATGGCTGGGATTTAATTGGGATTTTGGGAACAGCTCTGGCTGGAATATTAAGTTCTGCTTCTGTGGGAAGACTTCAGGGTGATGATGGAGCAAAGGGGAATGAATTTAAACTGCCAGAGCATGAAGTCTGGGTTAGGTTTAAAATATGCTTGAAAATGGGATTATTTATCTGCAGATTAAATTGGGCAATGCTGGGGAATCCTTTGAGTTGGAAAGGGGAAAATGGAAGGAATTCCCTGTAAAAGAAATGCAAATTTTGGAGGCAGGGAGGGAGGGAGGGCAGGGCAGGGAGTTTAGACACTTCAGTGGCAACAAGGACATGGATGATTTTAAAGAACAAATCAGGGATTTTGGGGATCACCTTGGCATTAAAAGTGCCGAATTTCTGTATCAAGGCATCAAACCTTCTAAAAACTCTTCTCTTTTTCATCCCCAGGTTCCAAACATATCCCTGATCTATTACCTGATTGATTTTAGTGATTTTAATGATTTTAATGATTTTTTTTCCCCTCCCCTGTCTCAAACTGTGGCATTTTCCCTGTGCTGCATTCAGGATATTTGCAGTGAGTGCCTCGTGAACGCTGAGGAGAATTAATCCATTAATTTTAATTTATTAGCAACAAGTGACAGAGCAAAATTCCAGCGTGCTGGATGGCCCCACAGGCAGCTTTGATTTGCTCCCAAAAAATCTTTGCACTAAAGTGGTTTCTGCCAGGAGAGACGGCAAAAAGTGTTAAATATAGAAGTGTGAAATATTCATATAAATAAATATATTTTTACGTTGTGTTGCTACCATTGAGGACGTGAGTTATCCAGGCAACAGGAACAACCCAGGGAGCTGAAATATGGGATTGGGAAGGGCAAAGATTTATAGGAATGGCTCAGAAAATTTGGGATTAAAATGGTTTTTATTCTGTGAGCAGCCAGGGGTTCATTCAAGGACGGATAAAGAAATTCAAAAGTAGAAATTCAAAATCCCAACAGAGGCGTTTGGGAAGAGCTGAGCGATTTGCCCAAACCCACAGCAGTTCTCCAAGAATGCAGATTTTTCCATTTGATGCAGCTGGACAAAGGAAGAACTTGGAGATTGAAGGATTGAAGGATTTATCAATTAGCTATTGAAGGATTTATCAATTAGATATTAAAGAATTTATCATTTTTTTCCAGCAGAGGAGTGAGAGAAGCACACCAAGCATGAGTTAAACCACCATGTTCATCATCCTAGGCAGAACTTCTTTCCCTGGGAGAGATTTCCCTGCTCAATCCCAGGGAATTCCAGCTAGAAGACACTTGAATCCCTTGGGAATTGGGAATACAAGGGAGCTGAAAACCAATTTATTTATGTATTCATTCTGGAAGAGCTCTGCTCTTCATTTAATTAGATGCACGAATTTCCTCATCTCTGTGCAGAAGGGTTTTGTAGCAGTTTTAACCTCTTAATAGGAAGATTAAATTTTTATGTTAACAATAAAAACACTTCAATCTCAAATTAAAACCAATTTGCGCCTCAAATGAGCCATTTTGATCCCAAATTAAAAGGAATTTGAGTCCCAAAATCTTTGAATCTCCAAGATTTCAGTCTCTAGAGGTGACAGAATAATTTCAGGGAGCACAGACTACCTGACCACCCATTTCCTCTCCCAGCTTGACTGAGCTGCAGTGAAAAAAATTCTCATTTTTATATGAACAGAACCATTTCAGTGACTCTGCCTGAGCCAATCTGCTCAGCCCTGACAGTGAGGAATCTCTCCTGTGCCTGCAAGGGCAATTAGGGTAATTATCCACATGTCAATTAAAGGAGGGGAGGAATAAATCAGTGTCACAAAAACCCTAAACCACAGCCAGTTTAAAAAAAAAACCAAAAACCCACATCTTTTTGCATCAACATCCTTTGCATTTATTGACATCTTGCACTCCTCAAACCTCCTGCTTTGCCCAAAAAGGGTTCAAATTCTTGGTTTTGAAAGAAAAACCTTGATTTTCCACCAGAAGTCATGCAAAGCCTGCCTGGGTGATACTTGATGGCAGAAATCCAGCCTAGAAAAAGGAAAAAAATCACATTTTCTGGTGTGCTTTTAACAGCTGTACCCAGACTGGGGTGAGGAGAAATAAATCCACCAATTCCTCATCTATTTCTCTTTCAGTTTGTTCTGTCCTGAGGGGTGTGAGGGAATTCTGGCAGAGTCTGGAGGCTCTGAGTGCCTGAAAAACAGGGAATTTGCAGCTCTTCAATAAAACCCTGCCTGGTGACACTGAGAGCCAAACATCAGGATTTACACCTCCAGGTGGATCCAAAGCCAGGAAAATATTCTTTTTTTCTTGATTATTAATTCTTTTGCTGAGTGCCTGAGTGTGTGGTGTATTTCACTGGTTAATGGCTGCTTGTGTTGAGGTGAAAATGAGTGGGAAAAAAGCTTATTTTCTGGCTGGTTTCTGCTTTTTTTGACACATAAATGGGATTTAGTAAGTCCTGACTTAGTGAGGCAAGCTTCAGGCTGGTACTTGATGAAATAAATCAGGAATCTCTGGAATTGCTAGAAAACCTTGGTTGAAGAAAGGAATGAAATGCAGGGTTTGGTGGGAAAAAAATAAAAATGAAAATAAAAATTAAAAAAAATTAAAATAAAAATAAAAACAAAAATAAAAATAAAATAAAAATAAGAATAAAAGAAAATAAAAATAAAATAAAAATAGAAATAAAATAAAAATAAGAATAAAATAAAATGAAAATAAAAATAAAAATAAAAATAAAATAAAATAAAGTAAAAATAAAATAAAAATAGAAATAAAAACAAAGGGAAAAAAAAGAAAATAAAAATAAAAATAGAAATAAAATAAAAATAAGAATAAAATAAAATGAAAATAAAAATAAAAATAGAAATAAAAATAAAATAGAAATAGAAATAGAAATAGAAATAGAAATAAAAATAAAAATAGAAATTAAAAAATTAAAAAATAAAAATAAAATAAAAATACAATTAAAAAAAAAAAAAAAAAGGCCAAATTCTAACGAATGTGGATTTATTGAAATGCATGGGGTTGGTTTCAGCAGGAGCAGCAGTTGGCTGGGAACGGAGCTGATTAATTAACCAAAATGATGTTTTGGCAGAGCTCTCCTCAGCCCCAGAGGAACAATCCACCCAATTACAGCTGCACAACCATCACGAATATTTGGCTGCTTTGCTGCATTAAATAAAAAGGGTTTGGAGATCTGCTGGGTGGAAGGATTGAGCTCTTGGTGCAGCAAGGAGCCCAGGATGGATCACCAGATAAAACCTGTGATTTCACAGAAATCCCTGGCAGAATTCCAGCTGCTCCTCTGATTTTTAAGTGTAGAAAAGGGAATTTTTGAAAGCAATTTGATCCCCGAATAAATCTGATTTTCCTTCTCCAGACCTTCAGATTCCTCCTGAATTCCCAAATCCCTCCTGCTCTGATTGAAATTCTGTGAGAGATCTGACTCTCAGCCTGGAGAAACAATAAAATAAATGGGGAAACAAACCTGAATAATGGAATTGAAGTGATGGGAAAGGGGAAAACTGCTATTTCAAGGGAGTTTTTATATTCTTTTTTTCCCCAACAACCTGTTCAGGGTGTCACTGGAAATAATAAATATAAAAGAAAATAATTAGCAGGCTTCTTAATTATACAAATAATTTCTGGGCTTGGGAATCAATTTAGGAGGAGCTAATGGAGTGTGAGTTTTGTGCTAAAATGAACAGACTGCTGTTGTTTCGTTGAAGAGGTAAATATTGTAAATATTGACTCTTTTATCCTGGATAAATCAGTGAATATTGACCATTTTTATCCTGGATAAATCAGTGAATATTCACCCTTTAATCCTGGATAAATCAGTGTATATTGACCCTTTTATCCTGGATAAATCAGTAAATATTGACCATTTTTATCCTGGATAAATCAGTGAATATTCACCATTTTATCCTGGATAAATCAGTGAATATTGACCCTTTTATCCTGGATAAATCAGTGAATATTCGCCCTTTTCTCCTGGATAAATCAGTGAATATTGACCCTTTTATCCTGGATAAATCAGTGAATATTGACTCTTATTTTATCCTGGATAAATCAGTGAATGTTGACCATTTTTATCCTGGATAAATCAGTGGATATTGACCATTTTTATCCTGGATAAATCAATATATATTCACCCTTTTATCCTGGGTAAATCAGTAAATATTCACCATTTTATCCTGGATAAATCAGTGAATATTCACCTTTGTTTAATCCTGGATAAATCAGTGAATATTCACCCTTTTATCCTGGATAAATCAGTGAATATTCACCATTTTATCTTGGATAAATCAGTAAATATTGACCATTTTTATACTGGATAAATCAGTGAATATTCACCCTTTTATCCTGGATAAATCAGTGAATATTCACCCTTTTATCCTGGATAAATCAGTAAATATTGACCATTTTTATCCTGGATAAATCAGTGGATATTGACCATTTTTATCCTGGAAAAATCAGTAAATATTCACCCTTTAATCCTGGATAAATCAGTATATATTGACCATTTTTATACTGGATAAATCAGTGAATATTCACCCTTTTATCCTGGATAAATCAGTATATATTCACCCTTTTATCCTGGATAAATCAGTGAATGTTAACCCTTTTATCTTGGATAAATCAATAAATATTGACCTTTTTATCCTGGATAAATCAGTATATATTGAAGAGGTAAATATTGTAAATATTGACCTTTTTATCCTGGATAAATCAGTGAATATTCACCCTTTTATCCTGGATAAATCAGTGAATATTCACCCTTTTATCCTGGATAAATCAGTAAATATTGACCATTTTTATCCTGGAAAAATCAGTAAATATTCACCCTTTAATCCTGGATAAATCAGTATATATTGACCATTTTATCCTGGATAAATCAGTGAATATTCACCCTTTAATCCTGGATAAATCAGTATATATTGACCATTTTATCCTGGATAAATCAGTGAATATTCACCCTTTTCTCCTGGATAAATCAGTATATATTGACCCTTTTATCCTGGATAAATCAGTGAATATTGACCATTTTTATCCTGGGTAAATCAGTAAATATTAACCCTTGTATCCTGGATAAATCAGTGAATATTGAAGAGTTAAATATTGTAAATATTAACCCTTGTATCCTGGATAAATCAGTATATATTGACCCTTTTATCCTGGATAATTCAGTATATATTCACCATTTTATCTTGGATAAATCAGTGAATATTCACCCTTTTCTCCTGGATAAATCAGTATATATTGACCCTTTTATCCTGGATAAATCAGTGAATATTCACCATTTTATCCTGGATAAATCAGTGAATATTCACCCTTTTCTCCTGGATAAACCAACGTCTCACCTCAACCCTGAGACAATGAGATTAAATCCATCCTGGGCAGGTGGAATCAGCAGGAATTCCTCCTCCTGTTTTCCCCCAATCCAGGTTTCCTGACCCAATTTCCCAGCCCTAATTTGGGATGATGCAGCTGATGCCTTTCCCCTGCATTTCTCCCACAAAACCCCATTTATTTCCATTCCATCTCATTTGCTCCGAGGGATAATTAAAACTCACTCCTACAGCTTGGCTCGTTATGAACACCAGAGAAAGTGGAGAATTTTGCTTTTTGAATCCAATTTATGCTCTGGTGGTGAATGATGTTTTCTTGGCCACGTGTTGGGTGTTCCAGCTGCACCAGCAGGAGCTGCAAACTCCATTATCTGCTGATTGACATCTGATTTTCTGCTCTGGGATTAGAGCTGAACAATCAGGGAGCTCAGGATATTCAAGATATTCCACTTTCAAAATGCTGCTGGGAGTTCCTTCTAGGCGAACCCAAATAGCCCCAAATATATCAGTTAAAATATAGATGTTTTAAGTGATATTTCAACTGACTTTCAGGAGAAAATTGATTAATGTTTGGCCAAAAAATGAATATTTTGCCTAAAGGATTTGCCTATTTGATGGGATTTGGTCACCCCTAGAGCATGGGAAAAATAGGGAGGAGAATTCTGTGAGAGGAGAAAATTCTTCGTTCACACAAGGTGGGGAAGGAGAAAACAAGGGGGAAGGAATCGGAAATTTAGAGGTTGCTAATGAGGAAAATGTCCATTGAAAGTGGATGAGTTGGAACACAGGGAGGTTTTCTGCTCTGAAATCTAAATTTTTTAGTCTTCAAAATCACTGCTCAGTTGTCTCCTGTTCCACTTCCACATTATCTCCTAAAACCGCTGCAATTATTATTGATAATATTGTTATATTTTAGCATTATGAACAATTTATCAGTCATTATTTATAGTTGATATTTATATATATAAAGTTTATATATAGTATATAATATATATAATATATAGTATATAATATATAATACATAATAATATATTATAATAGTATATAATATATAGAATATTATATAATTATAATATTAATAAAATAAAATAAAATAAAATAAAATTATATAATGAATATTATATTATAATATTATATAATATATCATATATAATATATATATGATATATATAAAGTTTATATATATAGTTTATGTTTATATATTTATATTTTATAGTTGCTATTAGGGATTACAGTTAATAATTATTATTAGTATATAATTAAGTATATTAATATATACTTAATAATTGTTATTAAGTATATAATAATAATAATAATTAGTTGTTATATAATAATAATTATTAGTTATTATTAATAAATTATCATTAATGGGCAATGCCACGATTTGCCTCTTGCAAACATCCCCAGCACTTCATCTCTACTCTGAGCAAAACAATAAGATTTATTTTCACCAAAAACCAATAAAAAAATCTTGTCAAGAATTTTGCAGTTCCTTCTGCCCATTAATTAAACTTGAAAAACCCTTCCCAGCACTTCATGCCTGGCTAAACCTACAGAGTGAAAAGAACAATTTGATATATTGTGAAATAAATGTGCAGAGAGGAGAAAATGATGCAGAAAACCATAAAAACAACTGACAGAAAATTTATTTTTCTGCTCTGATCAAGAGCTAGAGGCTTCTGGGAAATACTCAGAATATATTTTGGTTTCTGGTAAATACTCAGAATATATTTTGCATTTGTTCTGCACTCAAAATGCAGCACAGTTGTTCTTTTTGATTGAAAATAAATCCTTCCAGTTGTTTTTTTTTGATTGAAAATAAATCCTTCCAGTTGTTTTTTTTTTGATTGAAAATAAATCCTTCCAGTTGTTTTTTTTGATTGAAAATAAAACCTTACAGTGGTTTTTTTTTTGATTGAAAATATATCCTTCCAGTTGTTTTTTTTTGATTGAAAATATATCCTTCCAGTTGTTCTTTTTGATTGAAAATAAATCCTTCCAGTCATTATTTTTGATTTCAAACAATTCCTGGAGCAGAACTGCAGCATCTCAATGAACATCATAGAGCTGCTGCTGCTTTTTGGGATGCTGAGGGAATTTTTTTTTCCCATTTTCTTTATTTTTCTCCATTTCCCTTTACTCCCAGGAATGCCATTTGTGTTTGAAGTGCTCTGCTGGTTCCCATGAAGGGTCTGGGCTCTGAGAATTTGACATTTTTCCATGAGAATTTGACATTTTCCAAGAGAATTTGACATTTTCCATGAGAATTTGACATTTTCCAAGAGAATTTGACATTTTTCCTAGAGAATTTGACATTTTTCCTAGAGAATTTGACATTTTCCTAGAGAATTTGAGATTTTCCAAGAGAATTTGACATTTTTCCTAGAGAATTTGACATTTTCCATGAGAATTTGACATTTTTCTCAAGAGAATTTGACATTTTTCCATGAGAATTTGACATTTTCCAAGAGAATTTGACATTTTTCTCAGAGAATTTGACATTTTCCATGAGAATTTGACATTTTCCAAGAGAATTTGACATTTTTCCTAGAGAATTTGACATTTTCCAAGAGAATTTGACATTTTCCAAGAGAATTTGACATTTTCCATGAGAATTTGACATTTTTCCTAGAGAATTTGACATTTTCCAAGAGAATTTGACATTTTTCCAAGAGAATTTGACATTTTCCATAGAGAATTTGACATTTTCCAAGAGAATTTGACATTTTCCATAGAGAATTTGACATTTTTCCTAAAGAATTTGACATTTTTCCTAGAGAATTTGACATTTTCCAAGAGAATTTGACATTTTCCAAGAGAATTTGACATTTTTCCAAGAGAATTTGACATTTTTCCTCAGAGAATTTGACATTTTCCAAGAGAATTTGACATTTTCCATGAGAATTTGACATTTTCCAAGAGAATTTGACATTTTCCATGAGAATTTGACATTTTTCCTAGAGAATTTGACATTTTTCCTAGAGAATTTGACATTTTTCCAAGAGAATTTGACATTTTTCCTAGAGAATTTGTCATTTTTCCTAGAGAATTTGACATTTTTCCTAGAGAATTTGACATTTTCCTCCATGGCCACCAATGGGGAGATTCAAATCCAACGCTGAATTTCAAATCCAACGTTGAATTTTCAAATCCAAATTCAAAATTTCCTTTGAAATCTTTTTATTTTGAAAAAATTTCGAATGAAGTTTCCGAATTTCGTTCGCCCGGAGTGAATTGAGGGTGAAATTTCAAATTCGATTTCAGATCAGATTTCAGATTTGATCTAAAATTAGATTTATTTTTTTTTTAGGATGAAGCTCCTGTCTCCCAGCAGACACAGATATAAAGGAACCACTCTGCAAAGACAACATGGAAAAAGTGGATTTTTCAAGATTACAATTAATTCAATTCAAAAAATACAATTCCTGTCAATTTTCTCCCCCTGGTTCTGAGTTTATTTGATGGCTTTGAGGAAAGAAAAGGAATTTGGGATTTCAGCTCAATCCAAATGACCAAATGACCAAAAAAAGAGGAAAAATGTCTGTCAGTAGAAATTCCTCATGAAGGAAATATTTTAATACTTAATAGAATAATAGATATAAAAATAAAATAAAATATTAAATATTTTGATATTAATTCAATTGATTTTTATATAAAATATCATACATAAATATATACATATATAAATACATACATATATAAATATGTAAATATATACATATATACATATGTACATATATAAATATATAAATATATACATATTATACATATATACAATATATACATATATGTATATATACGTTTATAAATATATAAATATATACATATATACAGATATAAATATATAAATATATACATATATACATATATACATATATACATATATGTATATATACATATATAAATATATAAATATATAAATATATAAATATATAAATATATACATATATACATATATAAATAAACATATATACATATATACATATATAAATATAAAAATAAAATACAATAAAAATAATATAAAAATAAAATACTTTACTTAAAATAGATAAAATATATAAATATATAAACTATATAAAATATATATTGGTTGAGTTTCCAATGGACAATCATGGCACAAATATTGACTTTATTTGTAGCAGTTTGTTTTACACTTTGCACTGATTTTTCCAGAAATATTCTTTATTTTCTGACTGTCAGTGTGCACTGTAGCAAAACCACCCTGCAGTTTGCCTTTCCCCACCGCAGGGAGAAAACAGGGAAAAAAATAAAATTCAATAGAAATTCCCATCAGCGCCGAGCAAACGCTTCCCTGTGAGTTTGCCAAACAAAATCACTGCCTGGAAATTTTCAGCGTGAGGTTCTGAGGAGGAAAAAATAATTCATTATGCACAGCAAGTCTGCTGGAATGACAGCAGCATGGGTAAAGTCCTTTTGTCAGGGAGGAAAAATAGTCTGAATTGTCTCTTTATTTTGTTATGAGATGAAAAACAAGTATCAGAGTGGGATTTCTTGTGGAGCTGAGTTGGAAATGGAGTTAAACACGTTGGGAAGGGAAATGTGGGTTGGTTGATTTGTGTTATGTCTCTTTATTGCCCCATATTTCCCTGTATTTCCTGATATTTCCCCATATTTCCCATATTTCCCCGTATTCCCCATATTTCCCGTATTTTCCCATATTTCCCCGAATTTCCCATATTCCCCATATTTCCCATATTTCCCCATATTTCCCATATTATTTCCCGTATTTCCCATATTTCCCATACTTCCCCATACTTCCCATATTGTCCCATATTTCCCATATTTCCTGATATTTCCCCATATTTCCCCATATTTCCCATATTTCCCCGAATTTCCCATATTCCCCATATTTCCCCATATTTCCCATATTTCCCCATATTTCCCCACATTTCCCTGTATTTCCCTATATCCCCCATTTTTCCCATATTTCCCTGTATTTCCCATATTTCCCATATTTCCCCATATTTCCCATATTTCCCTGTATTTCCCCACATTTCCCATATTTCCCCATATTTCCCGTATTTCCCTGTATTTCTCTATATTTCCCCTATTTCCCCATTTCCCTATTTCCATATTTTATTTCCCCTATTTCCCCATATTTCCCCATATTTCCCATATTTCCCACATTTCCCACATTTTCCCCATATTTCCCCATATTTCCCCATATTTTCCCATATTTTCCCATATTTCCCAATATTTCCCTATATTTCCTGATATTTCCCTATATTTCCCCATATTTCCCATATTTCCCCATAATTCCCCAAATTTCCCATATTTCCCATATTTCCCATATTATTTCCCATATTTCCCCATATTTCCCTATTTCCCATATTTCCCATATTTCCCTGTATTTCCCATATTTATATTTTCCCATATTTCCCTGTATTTCCCATATTTCCCTGTATTTCCCCACATTTCCCATATTTCCCCATATTTCCCATATTTCCCTGTATTTCTCTATATTTCCCCTATTTCCCCGTGTTTCCCCTATTTCCCCATATTTTCCCATATCTACCCATATTTCCCACATTTCCCATATTTTCCACATTTCCCATTTTCCCCATATTTCCCCATATTTCCCCATTCACATCACATTTATTCTTCTGATTTTGGCCTGGGTTCTTTATTGAATTGTCAATGTTTTCAAAGGGGAAAAACTTGAAAATTTATCTTTTAAATTAATATTATTATTATTATTATTATTATTATTATTATTTTAATATCACCTGCCATCTGCAAATCCCAAAGGAGAATTTCTCCTGATGAACTCCATGATCACCACAGAATTCTCCCTCTGGGCTGAATTTCTGGCGAATATTTGGGAGTGAAGTATTTGAAGTTTTTGAAATTTTAAATTTGAAATTTGAAATTCTCAGACAAACCAAGTGCAAGTGATTTGCTGGACAAAGCCAGCTCAGGTCCAGGCAGAATTTTTGGGTTTTTTTAGCAAAAACTGGGTACTCCTGGACTAAAAATAGAATTATTTCTCCTTCAAACCGGGGGGGGGAACCCCTTTATTTAGATTTCCTGCTGCATGAGTGGAATCAGGAGAGGAGCTGAATTATCAATCTCACCCCATTGGCACCAACACTACATTTTTATATTTTATTTTTATATTTTTTATTTTTATTTTTTTTATTTTTAAATTTTATTTTTATATTTTATTTTCACATTTATTATCTTTTATATTTTTTTATTTCAAAAAACTGCAGATTAATATTTTTTTCTTCCCCCCCCCCGACATGGGAATTTCTGGCTGAAGCACTGAAGGATCAGAGCTCCACTGTGATTTGCCTGCTAAAGTAAACAGGTCACATTTTTGCGGTGGAGTAAAGAGGATTTTTAATTCTCAGCCGCACTGAGAAGCAGCAGAAAGTGGCCCAGGAAATAGGCTGAGATTCCTTGAGTGTGGGAATGAAAAACTTGGGATAAAAATGGGGATGTTTGGATCTTTGGGATGCAGCAGGAATGGCTCAGGAGGAGATGATGCAGAGCTGGATGGGAATTGGAGAAATCTGGGGAAATGGAAGTTGTTCCACTTCCTTCTGATCTCCCAGTGCGTGGAGGAGACCTGGGAAAAAAAAAAAAAAGAAGATAAAAACCTGAAAAGATGATGTGGTTAGAAAAAAAGGGAAGAAGAAGAAGAAGAAGGAGAAGAAAAGAAGGAGAAGGAGAAAAGGAGAAGGAGAGGGAGAAGGAGAAGGAGAAGGAGAAGGAGAAGGAGAAGGAGAAGGAGAAGGAGAAGGAGAAGGAGAAGGAGAAAAGAAAAAGGAGAAGAAGAAGAAGAGGAAGAAGAAGAGGAAGACAAAGAAGAGGAAGAAGAAGAAGGAGAAGGAGAAGAAGAAAAAGAAGAAGAAGAAGAAGAAGAAGAAGAAGAAGAAGAAGAAAAAGAAGAAGAAGAGGAGAAGAAGAAGAAGGAGGAGCAGAAAGAGAAGAAGAAGGAAAAGAAGAAGGAGGAGAAGAAGAAGAAGAAGAAGAAGAAGAAGAAGAAGGAGGAGAAGAAGGAGGAGAAGAAGAAGCAGAAGAAGAAGGAGAAGGAGAAGAAGAAGGAGAAGAAGAAGAAGAAGGAGGAGAAAAAGAAGAAGAAGAAGAAGTAGAAGAAGGAGAAGAAGAAGAAGAAGAGGAGGAAGAAGAAAACCCCTGAAAGAATGCTGTGGTTTAATTGGCTTTAATTAGCACAAGAAAAGCTCGTTTATTGCAGTCCCATCAGCTGAGGAGTTACAAGGAAGGAGCTGTGGGACTGAGAAATAAAACAAATTAAAAACTGATATTATTGTTGGGAAATTCCTCAGGTTTTGGGGAGATACTTTTAAAAAAACCAAAAACATGGTTCTGTTCTTTACCTGTGCAAAGCCAACCCTGCTCTGGATCCAAAGGAAAGGAATCAAATCAACACAGTTCCAAAGGAAAGGAATCAAATTAACACAATTTCTGTGAATCTCAGGATTTTGGACGTGAATTTCTTTTAATCTATTTTTTTTCCCCAAAAAAATCTGTGGATTTTTGTTCAGCGAGAGATTGCAGTGCTTCAGGGGTGGCACTGGGTGGGATTTGAGATTTCCTTCCATCCAAACCATTTTGGGATTCTTAGGATTCTGCAGACAAGAAATGGAATTAATTTCTCTTAATTCGTGAGGTGTGAGAGCAGAACTGCCCCAGCTCCGGGCTGGGCTTTCAGCAGAAACATTCCTAAATATTCCTGAAAGGTCCAAATATTCCCAAAAGGTTCAAATAATCCCAAAGGTCCAAATATTCCTAAAAGTTCCAAATATTCCCAAAAGGTCCAAATAATCCCAAAAGGTCCAAATAATCCTAAAAGGTCCAAATATTCCCAAAAGGTCCAAATATTCCCAAAAGGTCCAAATACTCCTAAAAGGTCCAAATATTCCCAAAAGGTCCAAATATTCCTGAAAGGTCCAAATATTCCCCAAAGGTCCAAATATTCCCAAAAGGTCCAAATATCCCCAAAAGTTCCAAATATTCCTGAAAGGTCCAAATATTCCCAAAAGTTCCAAATATTCCTGAAAGGTCCAAATATTCCCAAAAGGTCCAAATACTCCTAAAAGGTCCAAATACTCCTAAAAGGTCCAAATAATCCCAAAAGGTCCAAATATTCCCCAAAGGTCCAAATAATCCCAAAAGGTCCAAATATTCCCAAAAGGTCCAAATAATCCCAAAAGGTCCAAATAATCCCAAAAGGTCCAAATATTCCCAAAAGGTCCAAATAATCCCAAAAGTTCCAAATATTCCCAAAAGGTCCAAATATTCCCAAAAGGTCCAAATAATCCTAAAAGGTCCAAATATTCCCAAAAGGTCCAAATATTCCCAAAAGGACCAAATACTCCTAAAAGGTCCAAATATTCCTAAAAGGTCCAAATAATCCCAAAAGGTCCAAATAGTCCCAAAAGGTCCAAATAATCCTGAAAGGTCCAAATATTCCCAAAAGGTCCAAATAGTCCCAAAAGTTCCAAATATTCCCAAAAGGTCCAAATATTCCCAAAAGGTCCAAATAATCCCAAAAGGTCCAAATATTCCCAAAAGATCCAAATACTCCTAAAAGGTCCAAATATTCCCAAAAGTTCCAAATATTCCCAAAAGGTCCAAATATTCCCAAAAGGTCCAAATATTCCCAAAAGGTCCAAATATTCCCAAAAGGTCCAAATAATCCCAAAAGGTCCAAATAGTCCCAAAAGTTCCAAATATTCCCAAAAGGTCCAAATATTCCCAAAAGGTCCAAATAATCCCAAAAGGTCCAAATATTCCCAAAAGGTCCAAATATTCCTAAAAGGTCCAAATACTCCTAAAAGGTCCAAATATTCCCAAAAGGTCCAAATACTCCTAAAAGGTCCAAATATTCCCGAAAGATCCAAATATTCCCAAAAGGTCCAAATATTCTCAAAAGGTCCAAATATTCCCAAAAGATCCAAATATTCCCAAAAGGTCCAAACAATCCCAAAAGGTCCAAATATCCCCAAAAGGTCCAAATATTCCCAAAAGGTCCAAATACTCCTAAAAGGTCCAAATATTCCCAAAAGGTCCAAATATTCCCAAAAGGTCCAAATACTCCTAAAAGGTCCAAATATTCCTAAAAGGTCCAAATATTCCCAAAAGGTCCAAATATTCCCAAAAGGTCCAAATAATCCTGAAAGGTCCAAATATTCCCAAAAGTTCCAAATATTCCTGAAAGGTCCAAATAATCCCAAAAGGTCCAAATAATCCCAAAAGGTCCAAATATTCCCAAAAGGTCCAAATATTCCCAAAAGGTCCAAATAATCCTAAAAGGTCCAAATATTCCCAAAAGGTCCAAATATTCCCAAAAGGTCCAAATATTCCCAAAAGGTCCAAATACTCCTAAAAGGTCCAAATAATCCTAAAAGATCCAAATAATCCCAAAAGGTCCAAATAATCCTAAAAGATCCAAATATTCCTGAAAGGTCCAAATATTCCCGAAAGGTCCAAATAATCCCAAAAGGTCCAAATATTCCCCAAAGTCACAGGAGGTCAGGTCAAACCAGGATTTTCTCCTCCCCAAGCTCCTTCCCTTCCCCTGAGGACATTTCTGTGTTTGGACCACAAAAACTGATTTACAAACAGCAGAAAACTTTGGTAACCACAAGAAATAAAATGACTTTCTCTAAAGACAAGCAAAACCACAAGTAAATCGAGTTATAAATATTTTTTAAGAGCAGCGGATGGAAGTTAAATTTTTTTTTTTCTTCTTCAAACCCCCAACCACCAAGCAATATGCTGCAAAATAAATTTGTTTTGCTCTTTGCTGGGAAGCAAATACCTGGTGCAGGGGGAAAAAACCTGATTTTCCAAGTGATTTTTGGGCATTATTCTGTTTCCACAATGCAAAATTCAGTGTGTTGGGTGGGAGGTGGATGAGTCACCCAATATTTAATGTCATTTCGATGCCATTTTTTGTTCTTTTGATGGCTGAGGGAAGCAGAAATCAGAAGTTTTTAAATGATTTTGGGAGAAATGTTGAAAATGTTTTTCACCAAACCCATGGAGGTGAGAAAGCAGAGCTGAGGTCTGGTTTTTCTCCCATGCAAAGCCAACATTGCTCTGGATCCAAAAGGGAGAAAAAAATCAAATTAACATAATTTCTGTGAATCCCTGGAATTTTGATGGGAATTTCTTTGAATCTACTGCTTAACAATTGACTTTTTGGGGGGAAATGTTCTGCTTCCCATCTGAACAAGTTTTAATATAAATAAAATTAATATAAACACATAAATCAATATAATATAATTAATATAAATAATTAATATAAATATAATACATTATATATTAGATAAATCAATTTGTAGTTCAGTGATTCTGTAAAAAATTCTGGTTTTTCCTGCATTGCCACACAAATAAAAGCCTTTGTGGTGCAATATTTCAATGTCAAGGGATTGAAAAGAGAAGGAAATGAACAATATGCTCTGAGCTCTGGGGGGAAAATCCTTCCATGAGGCCATCCTGGGCTGGGAGTGGGATATTCCTATTTCATTTTATTTTATTTTACTTTATTTTATTTTATTTTATTTTATTTATTTTATTTTATTTTATTTTATTTTATTTTATTTTATTTTATTTATTTTATTTTATTTTATTTTATTTATTTTATTTTGTTTTTTATTTTATTTTATTTTAATTTTTTATTTTATTTTACTTTTTTATTTTTATTTTATTTTATTTATTTTAATTTAATTTAATTTAATTTAATTTTATTTTATTTTATTTTATTTTATTTTGTTTTGTTTTGTTTTATTTTATTTTATTTCAATCCATCCAAGATCTCTGTTCTCAGGGAAGGAAGCTCCCTGTGCTCCTTTAATGAATTCCCAGGGGTGAAATCACATCCTGATCTCTCCCAGTGCATGGAGGAGAGCTGAAAAAATAAAAAAAAGAAGAAAAAACCCTGAAAAGAATTATGTGGTTAAAAAAAAAAAAAGAAGAAAACCCCTGAAAGAATGCTGTGGTTTAATTGGCTTTAATTAGCACAAGAAAAGCTCGTTTATTGCAGTCCCATCAGCTGAGGAGTTACAAGGAAGGAGCTCTGGAACTGAGAAATAAAACAAATGAAAAAATGATATTATTGCTGGGAAATTCCTCAGGTTATGGTGACAAACTTTTAAAAAAACCCATTATTTGTATAAAAATCTGGGAATTTCTGTCAGCAAGAGATTGCAGGGAGTGTTTGAGTGATTCTGATTTTGTGTTCTGATTTTGTGTTCATGGATTTCTGCAGCTGGTGGGAAAAGGGGATGGGAAAAGGGATGGGAATGGGATGGGGAAAGGGAATGGAAAAGGGGATGGGAAAAGGGGATGGGGATGGGAATGGAATGGGAATGGGATGGGAAAATGGATGGGAAAAGGGATGGGAAAAGGGGACGGGAAAATGAGATGGAAAAGGGAATGGAAAGAGGGGATGGGAAAAGGAGTGGGAAAATGGAGGGGAAAATGGAATGGCAAAAGGGAATGGGAAAAGGGAATGGAAAAGGGATGGGAAAATGGGATGGGAAAATGGGATGGGAAAAGGAATGGGAATGGGATGGGAAAATGGAATGGGAAAATGGGATGGGAAAAGGAATGGGAATGGGATGGGAAAATGGAATGGGAAAAGGGGAATGGAAAAGGGAATGGGAATGGGATGGGAAAAGAATTGGAAAAGGGATGGGAAAAGAATGGGAAAAGGGATGGAAAAAGGTAATGGGAATGGGAATGGGAGAAGGAGATTGGAAAAGGAGAAAAGAGGAAAGGAGAAAGGGAAGGGAATGGGATGGGAAAAGGGAATGGGAAAGGGGTGGGAAGGGGAGAAAAGGGGATGGAAATTTGGATGGAAAATGGGGAAAATGGGAAGAAAGGGAAGAAAAATAAGGGAAAAGGGAGGAAAATGGATAGGAATGGGAGGAGGGAAGGGGGGAAAGGAATGGGAATGGGAGGAAAGGAATGGGAAGGGGAATGGAAAAGGGAAGGGAATGGGATGGAAAGAATTGGAAAAGGGAGGAAAGAATGGGAAAAGGGATGGAAAAGGTAATGGAAATGGGAAGGGAGAAGGAGATTGGAAAGGGAATGAAAAGGGAATGGAAAAGGGAGGAAGGGAGGGAAAGGGTGGGAAAAGGGAATGGGAAAGGGGATGGGAAATGAGATAGAAAGGGGGGGAGGGGATAAGGGATGTAAAATGAAAAGGGGATAGGAAAGGGGTGGGAAAGGGGATGGAAATTTGGAGGGAAAATGGGAGGAAAGGGAATGGAAAAAGGATGGGAAGGGAGGGAAAGGGAATGGAAAAGGAGGAAAGGGGAGAAAAGGGAATGGAAAAGGTGAGGAAGAGGGGGGAAGGGATGGGAATGGGTTGGGAAAGGGGGGAAAATGGAGGGAAGGGGATGGAAGGGAATGAAAGGGAATGTATGGGAAGGGGATGGGAAAAGGGATGGAAAGGAATGGGAATGGGAGGGAAGGGATGGAAAGGGGGTGGGAAAGGGATGGAAAAAGGTAATGGGAAAAGGGAATGGGAGAAGGAGATGGGAAAATGGATGGGAAAATGAATGGGAAAAGGAATGGAAAGGGAAGGGAATGGGTGGGAAAAGGGAAGGGAAAGGGGATGGGAATGGGAGATGGGAAAAGGGGATGAAATTTGGATGAGAAAATGGGATGGGAAAATGGGAGAAAGGGAAGAAAATAATGGGAAAGGGATGGGAAAATGGGATAGGAAAGGGATGGATGGGAAAAGGGGATGGGAAAAGGAATGGGAAAGGGAGGGAAAAGAATTGGAAAAGGGATGGGAAAAGAATGGGAAAAGGGATGGAAAAAGGTAATGGGAAAATGGGAATGGGAGAAGGAGATTGGAAAAGGGAATGGAAAAGGGAATGGAAAAGGGATGGGAATGGGATGGGAAAAGAGGTGGGAAAAGGGAATGGGAAAAGGGAATGGGAAAAGGGGATGGGAAAATGAGATAGAAAAGGGGATGGGAAGAGGGGATGGGAAAAGGAGTGGGAAAATGGATGGGAAAATGGGATGGGAAAGGGGATGGGAAAGGGAATGTATGGGAAAGGGAGATGGGAAAAAGGGATGGAAAAGGAATGGGAATGGGATGGGAAAAGGGAATGGGAAAAAGGGATGGGAAAAGGGATGGGGAAAGCGGATGGGAAAATGGGATGGGAATGGGATGGGAATGGGGAATGGAAAAGGGATGGGAAAAGGGGATGGGAAGAGGAGATGAGAAACGAGGAAAACTGACGGGAACCTCTCCTGCCTGCCCAGCTCAGAGCTCGGGTTTCTCCTCAGCCGTGGCTGATCCCAGTTCCCTCTCCCTGCTCCTCTCCATTCCAGCTCCCCAGACAGCCCAGAGCACTTCTGCTCAGATCTGACGGTGGAATTCAGACATTCTCAGGGCTGAAAATCAGATTTCCTCTGCCCAGGCTGCAGAGGATCTCACCGTGAAGCATTCATGGGGAATAAATCTGCTCAACCATCAGCCAGGAGTTTCCATTCTCCTCCTAACCTCATCAACTCTGCTTGGTGCAAAATCTGAGCAATGCCGAGGAGCGCCTCATCTGATCGGACTGGAAATGGCATTAATTAATCTGGAAATGGCATTAATTCTCCTGGAAAGGGAATTAATTATTCTGGAAATGGAATTAATTCTTCTGGAAATGGCATTAATTGTTCTGAAAATGGCATTAATTCTTCTGGAAATGGCATTAATTGTTCTGGAAATGGCATTAATTATGCTGGAAATGGTGTTAATTGTTCTGGAAATGGAACTAATTCTTCTGGAAATGGAATTAATTATGCTGGAAATGGCATTAATTGTTCTGGAAATTGAATTAATTCTTCTGGAAATGGAATTAATTCTTCTGGAAATGGAATTAATTGTTCTGGAAATGGCATTAATTATGCTGGAAATGGAATCAATTCTTCTGGAAATGGCATTAATTCTTCTGGAAATGGCATTAATTATGCCAAAAATGGCATTAATTCTTCTGGAAATGACATTAATTATGCTGGAAATGGCATTAATTGTTCTGGAAATTGAACTAATTCTTCTGGAAATGGCATTAATTCTTCAGGAAATGGAATTAATTGTTCTGGAAAAGGCATTAATTGTTCTGGAAATGGCATTAATTATGCTGGAAATGGAATCAATTCTTCTGGAAATGGCATTAATTCTTCTGGAAATGGCATTAATTATGCCAAAAATGGCATTAATTCTTCTGGAAATGACATTAATTATGCTGGAAATGGCATTAATTGTTCTGGAAATTGAACTAATTCTTCTGGAAATGGCATTAATTCTTCAGGAAATGGAATTAATTGTTCTGGAAAAGGCATTAATTGTTCTGGAAATGGCATTAATTCTGCTGGAAATGGAATTAATTGTGCTGGAAATGGCATTAATTATGCTGGAAATGGCATTAATTATTCTGGAAATGGCATTAATTGTTCTGGAAATGGCATTGATTATGCTGGAAATGGTGTTAATTATTCTGGAAATGGCATTAATTCTTCTGGAAATTGAATTAATTGTTCTGGAAATTGAATTAATTATGCTGGAAATGGCATTCATTCTTCAGGAAATGGAATTAATTATTCTGGAAATGACATTAATTATGCTGGAAATGGCATTAATTCTTCTGGAAATGGCAATAATTATGCTGGAAATGGTGTTAATTGTTCTGGAAATGGAATTAATTCTTCTGGAAATGGAATTAATTATGCTGGAAATGGCATTAATTCTTCTGGAAATGGCATTAATTATGCTGGAAATGGCATTAATTCTTCTGGAAATGGAATTAATTCTTCTGGAAATGGCATTAATTGTTCTGAAAATGGCATTAATTCTTCTGGAAATGGCATTAATTGTTCTGGAAATTGAATTAATTATGCTGGAAATGGCGTTAAGTCTTCTGGAAATGGAATTAATTCTTCTGGAAATGGAATTAATTATTCTGGAATGGCATTAATTGTGCTGGAAATGGCATTAATTATTCTGAAAATGGCATTAATTCTTCTGGAAATGGCATTAATTATGCTGGAAATGGCATTAATTATGCCAAAAATGGCATTAATTGTTCTGGAAATGGAATTAATTATGCTGGAAATGGCATTAATTGTTCTGGAAATGGCATTAATTCTTCTGGAAATGGAATTAATTATGCTGGAAATGGCATTAATTATGCTGGAAATGGAATCAATTCTTCTGGAAATGGCATTAATTATGCTGGAAATGGCATTAATTCTTCTGGAAATGGAATCAATTCTTCTGGAAATGGCATTAATTATGCTGGAAATGGCATTAATTCTTCTGGAAATGGAATCAATTCTTCTGGAAATGGCATTAATTATGCTGGAAATGGCATTAATTGTTCTGGAAATGGCATTAATTGTGCTGGAAATGGCATTAATTCTTCTGGAAATGGCATTAATTCTTCTGGAAATGGCATTAATTCTTCTGGAAATGGTGTTAATTGTTCTGAAAGTTCCACCAATCACTCTCCTGAGAGCTGGATGGGATAAATCCCTGCAGCAAAATAATAAATAAAAAAACCCAAAATAATTGTAAATAAATAAAAAATAATTTCTTGCTCTCGCTCTGACAGGTAAGACATTTCAGCAGTGGCAGAAAGAGAACAGCCAGCTGGTGTTTTGCACCACAAAAATTCCAAATTTCAGGAGAATTTCGAGGTGCTGCAAGAATTCCTCACCCCTGTGACATCACAACAGGCGAAAATTCGATTTTTAGAACATTTTTTTCCAGAAAGTCCATGAAGCTGCAGGGAATTGGATGAAATGGGAAGGATTAAGGTTAGGGATCGATGTGTGAGCGGGAATATTTGGGATCTATTAGTTATATTTGGGAGGGGATATTAGTTTTCTATTGAAACCTTTGGAAAAAAAAATAAATTAAAAAAACCTCAGAAGGGAAATCCTGGTGATGGAAAGTTTTGGGATAACTGAGAATCTGAAAGTTAGCAAAGAAAAACTGAAATCTAAAATACCTTTTCTCTTTCCGGCCCCAAACCCGAAGCAGATCTTTGAGAAAACAAAACTTTTTGATTCATTTTTTTGATTAAAAATCTCTCCCAAGGAGCTCTGTGGGTGGAACTCCAATTTATTATCGCTTGGTTATTTGGTTATTCATACTTGAGAAAATTAAGTCTTTTTTATTGATTTAATGTAATAAATAAAACTTATTTTATTGAATATAATTGATAAAACTTAGTTATTAATTAATTAATAAATCAATATTATTTATAGTTACTCAGACCTGGCTTTTCTGCCTGCTGTCCCTTTTTTGGGGGAAATTAGGCACATTTAGGGGAGGAAATGTGGAATTTGGAAGGCTCGGTGGTGCCTGGGCTCCCTCTCCTGGCTCTCTGCAGCTTTTCCTGCTCGTTCCCTGGAGCAATTAAATCCACAAATTTAATTGAAATTACATTTGAATGAATCGTATGTTGAATATTGAATATTGTATTGAGTATTGAATGTTGAATATTTCACATTAGGCAGGTTTAGGGCAGAGCTCTGCCACAGAAATATTATTTATTGCATTAATTATTACAATATTCAAAATATTGAATATTGAATATTGAACACTGAATATTGAATATTCCAAATTAGGCAGATTTTTGGCAGAACTCTGCCGCAGAAATATTATTTTTTACATTAAGTATTACAATATTCAAAATTTTGAATATTGTATATTGAACATTGAATATTGAACATTGAATATTGAATATTCCAAGTTAGGCAGGTTTAGGGCAGAGCTCTGCCACAGAAATATTATTTTTTACATTAATTATTACAATATTCAAAATATTGAATATTGAATATTGAATATTGAATATTGAATTGTGAATATTCCAAATTAGGCCGATTCAGGGCAGAGCTCTGCCACAGAAATATTATTTATTGCATTAATTATTACAATATTCAAAATATTGAGTATTGTCTATTGAATATTGAATATTGTATATTGAATATTTCTCATTAGGCAGGTTCATGGCAGAGCTCTGCCACAGAAATATTATTTATCACATTAATTATTACAATATTCAAAATATTCAAAACATTGAATATTGAGTATTGAATATTGAACATTGAATATTGTATATTGAATATTCCAAATCAGGCAGGTTTGGGGCAGAGCTCTGCCACAGAAATATTATTTATTGCACTAATTATTACAATATTGAAAATATTGGAATATTGAATATTGAGTATTGAATATAGTATATTGAGTATTGAATATTGAACATTGAATATTAAATATTTCACATTAGGCAGGTTTGGGGCAGAGGTTTGCCACAGGAATATTATTTATTGCATTAATTATTAGAATTCAATATTCAGAATATTGACTATTAACATATTGAATATTGAATATTGAACATTGAATATTCCTAATTAGGCAGATTTGGGGCAGAGCTTTGCCACAGAAATATAATTTATTACATTAATTATTACAATATTCAAAGTATTCAAAACATTGAATATTGTGTTTATTGAATATTGAATATTGTATATTGAATATTTCACATTAGGCAGATATCCAGATGTTAAAAGCTTGGTGTTTTTTGCTTTATTTTAGACAAAAAAAACCCATTTATTTTCGATAAAAACCTTTATTTTAGACAACAAACCTTCCCCCAAAGCTATAAATTCTCTGAAGTGCTCCACGTTTGTCATGGTTTTTTTTTCGACAGGACATTGCCAGGAGGACGCACGAAAAGAGGGCAACCAGGCTCCAAGCTTAAAGTTGCAAAAAGTGTTTAATTACCTAACAGAGTTGGAGGATAAATGCAGGCAAAAATCAACTTTTCATACAGTTTTGGTTCACTCCCCCCGTCCCTCTTACGAACCTACAGTGTTCACCCCCTTTCCTCCTTTACAGTCAACAAGCCGGGGGGGGGGCAGGGTGTGGGGTCTCTTCTCAGTCCACAGAGCAGATTCTCAAATTTACTCATCACCACAATTCTTCTACTACAAATACTCTTTATCTCTACTTATTTCTCTCTCTCTCCAGACAGTTTTCTTTCTGCTCTCACCCCCACCCTCTTAAGAAGCAGTCTCTGCACTCACCCCCCCTCTTTTTCCTCTTTCCAAACCAGCAACACAGACAGGGGGCAGGTTGGGGGGTTCTCTGGTCAGTCTAATCAGGAAAAGAGGTTCTCTACTTAGCCAGGGGGTCCTTCCCACGAGAGACAGTCCTTTGAGAACTTCTTTGGCGTGGGTCCAATCTCACGAGCAACATCCCGCCCGAAATTCTGCTGCAACATGAGTCTTTTTGTCCATAGGGTGCTGTGCAGACTCTCTCAAGCCGAGGCCAGGCTGCTTCCATACCAGGAGCAAGGCCCTTCTCTCCTTTGCAAGGCCTTTGCAGTTTTAACTCTTAGATGAGACTCCCACTGGTTCACAGTCTTTTCCAGGCATCCACCTGCTCTTCTGGCGTGGGCTGTGGGTGGATTTCTGCACTCCTGTGGACCCCATGGGCTGCAGGGGACCTCCTGCCCCACCATGGCCTTCACTGTGGCCAGCAGAGGGTTTTCAGCTCCAGCACTGGGTGCCCTCCTCCCCCACCTTCTTCACTGACCTTGGCGTCTCCATGCTGTTCTCTCACATATTTTCACTTCCACCTCTTCCTCCTCCAACTACAAAGAAGTGAAAGAAGTGCGTGCCTGCTTGGTTTTGAATTTTTCTTAAATATGTTTTCACAGAGGTGTAACCAGCACCTCCAATTGGCCCAAACTCGGCCGGCAGCATGTCCATCACCTTCAGACCCATCAGAGATTGGCTCTGCTGGACTTGATGTAAAAACTTCCAGAACTTGCACTCAGGACACACAGGAGCCATCTTTGTGCCACACCCCACCCCTCAGACACCTCCCCAGGCCTACTACAACAGCTTCTGAGGGGTCCAAATTTCTCCTAGATGTTAAAAACACTTCACTGATATTTTGGGCCAATCAAAACCACCACAACGTTTTAATTAAAATTTAAATTTAAATTTAAATTGCAATTAATTGCAATTGAAAAAAATCCCCACAAACAGACGTCATTCTGCTCCAGAAATGAACCCCATGATTCCCATTCCCCTCTGCCCCCCGAGCTAATTGGGATGTTTTCCTGTTATTAATGAACAATATTTCATTCCCAGCTAATCAGAACCTCCAGCAATCCCCAGTGGAGGTGTCAGGTGAGCAGGCAGCCGAAAAATTGACATTATTTTGGGTGAGAAGGAGCAAAAAAGGGCAATAAAACCATCAGAGACTCATCAATAATAATATTTAAGGAATAAAAAAATATAAAATACTTAAGGAAGTTGCCAGCTCTGCTGAGCCACCAGGAATAATTCAGTGCTGCTCCTTTAAAAACTTTTTTTTTTTGAGGTATTATTGTGCAACAGGCATTTGGATGATGTTTTTGGGGCATTTCTGCTCTGCAAGGATCAGAAAATTTGGGTTTTTCCAGTTCTGTTTAAGGAATTAAGAATTATTGACATTTTTGCCAATGTTTTGGAAGACTGATGATGCTATTTTTTGAATATTTTGTGAGGTTCTGTCCAAAGAAAATTGGATTTTGCTGAAAGGAAATACAACACTTTCAGTAATTAACTCTCTCTGTGTTAATTGACTCCCAATTCACCTGCCAGAAACATCATAAACACTGAAAAATCCCCACCTTGTCGCTTTAATTTATTGTGTAATCACAGTTTTTACACCTATTTTAGCTTAGCACTCACTGCAGTGAGACCTGGATGATCAAATCTAAAAATTAACATTCAATTTAAACAATTTTTTAAAAACATTCTGACTTTCCAAATGTGACCTTGGCAATGGTGAGACCTGGATGATCAAATCTAAAAATTCACATTCATTTTAAACAATTTTTTAAAAACATTTTGACTTTCCAAAGGTCACCTTTACAATGAACCCTCCAGGTTTTTAGCTTTGTACTCACAACAGTCAGACCTGGATGATCAAATCTAAAAATTAATATTATTTTAAACAATTTTTAAAATATTCTGACTTTCCAAAGGTCACCTTGGCAACGGTGAGACCTGGATGATCAAATCTAAAAATTAAAATTAATTTTAAACAATTTTTAAAAAACATTCCGACTTCCCAAATGTGACCTTGGCAATGGTGAGACCTGGATGATCAAATCTAAAAAGTAACATTAATTTTAAACAATTTTTTAAAACAATTTTTTTTAAAAATTGTTCAAAATTAAATTTTAAATTAAATATAAATTTTAACCAATTTTAAAAATTTTTTTTAAATTCCGACTTCCCAAAGGTGACCTTGGCAATGGTGAGACCTGGATGATCAAATCTAAAAATTAATATTCATTTTAAACAATTTTTTAAAAACATTCAGACTTTCCAAAGGTGACCTTGGCAATGAACCCTCCAGGTTTTTAGCTTTGTGCTCACAATG
Source organism: Entomyzon cyanotis (assembly GCA_024500445.1). NCBI lineage: Eukaryota > Metazoa > Chordata > Aves > Passeriformes > Meliphagidae > Entomyzon > Entomyzon cyanotis. The sequence continues at coordinate 2,929,762 of JAKEPQ010000634.1, forward strand.
GTGAGACCTGGATGATCAAATCTAAAAATTAATATTCATTTTAAACAATTTTTTAAAAATAATTTTTTAAAAATTGTTTAAAATTAGATGTTAAAATTAAATTTAAAATTAAATTTAAAATTAAATTTAAAATTTTAAAATTATTTTAAAAGTTTTTTAAAAATTCTGACTTTCCAAAGGTGACCTTGGGCGGGCAACGGTGAGACCTGGATGATCAAATCTAAAAAATAACATTCATTTTAAACAATTTTTTAAAAAACATTCCGACTTTCCAAAGGTGACCTTGGCAATGGTGAGACCTGGATGATCAAATCTAAAAATTCACATTAATTTTAAACAATTTTTTAAAAACCATTCTGACTTTCCAAAGGTGACCTTGGCACTGAACCCTCCAGGTTTTTAGCTTTGTACTCACAACGGTGAGACCTGGATGATCAAATCTAAAAATTAATATTAATTTTAAACAATTTTTTAAAAACAATTTTTCAAAAAATTGTTTAAAATGTGAAATTTAAAGATTAAATTTAAAATATTAATAATTTTTAAAAATTTTTTAAAAATTCCGACTTTCCAAAGGTGACCTTGGCAACGGTGAGACCTGGATGATCAAATCTAAAAATTAATATTCATTTTAAACAATTTTTTAAAACCATTCCGACTTTCCAAAGGTCACCTTGGCAATGAACCCTCCAGGTTTTTAGCTTTGTGCTCACAATGGTGAGACCTGGATGATCAAATCTAAAAATTAATATTCATTTTAAACAATTTTTTTAAAATAATTTTTTTAAAATTGTTTAAAATTAGATTTAAAATTAAATTTAAAATTAAATTTAAAATTAAATTTAAAATTTTAAAATTTTTTTAAAGTTTTTTAAAATTCTGACTTTCCAAAGGTCACCTTGGCAACGGTGAGACCTGGATGATCAAATCTAAAAAGTAATATTCATTTTAAACCATTTTTTAAAAAACATTCCGACTTCCCAAAGGTGACCTTGGCAACGGTGAGACCTGGATGATCAAATCTAAAAATTAATATTCATTTTAAACAATTTTTTTAAAACAATTTTTTAAAATATTCCAACTTTCCAAAGGTGACCTTGGCAATGAACCCTCCAGGTTTTTAGCTTTGTGCTCACAACGGTCAGACCTGGATGATCAAATCTAAAAATTAATATTCATTTTAAACAATTTTTTTAAAACAATTTTTTTTTTAATTGTTTAAAATTAAATTTAAAATTAAATTTAAAATTCTAAAATTTTTAAAAATTTTTTTAAAATTCCAACTTTCCAAAGGTGACCTTGGCAATGGTGAGACCTGGATGATCAAATCTAAAAATTAATATTAATTTTAAACAATTTTTTTAAACATTCTGACTTCCCAAAGGTGACCTTGGCAATGAACCCACTAGGATGTTCTGGAGATTTCCATCATTTTCCAAGGCAGGTGTGAGAAAAAGCAACATTCCAGCTGTTCCTGGCTGCCTGCAGATCACAGACATTATTCCATTATGCTGATTTAATTTTAATTAGCCTCCCGTGCCTAATTGCTCGGGAAAACCCCTCCCAGTAACAAATGCTGCTCCTTAAAAAAGTTGGAAATCACAACCCCGACGTTGCATTCTGTAAATGTCGCCGTTCTAGCTCATTAGGCTGATTTTTCAAAGTTGTTTTAAATGATGTGTTTCTCCCTCTGAAGCTGAGCAGAATGAAACATTTGCTTTAAAAGGGAAAATGAAATCACGGAAAATAATAATTTATTGCTCTCGCTCTGACAGGCAAGACATCAGTTTGATGTTGTTGGGCTCAGAGCTCCCTCTCCTCCCGAAACAGCAAATGAGTTTTGATTTCTCTTCATTAAATGCATAATTAATTCCTCCTCCCCATCAGTTTCTGTTTGTTTTCCCTCCCTGCTGGGAGGTTTTCCCCCTGGGGCTTTGCAGCTTCAGGGAATTTCTGCTCCAAATTCAATATTCCACCCCAAAATCCAATATTATTTCCCAAGTCTATGACTAGAAAATATCAGAGTTGCAAATATTCAGATTTGTTGCAATTCAACAGATCGAGTTGAATTGTGTCCTCTATCTGTAAGGATGTTGCAATTAATTTGACTAATTATTTTGTTGTAAAAACCCCCCAAAAAACAGCACACTTGCATTTTTTAAATCCCCCTGACCTGTGAGGGAATCACAGATTTTTTTTTTGAGTCACAGTGTGTTGTGATTGACCCAAACATTGCTAAAAGGCATCATATTTGTCCTTCATATTTGGGGAATACGTGTTTAAAATGGATTGGAGGAACATTAATTGCTGTTCCAGGGGGAAATTTTTAGATTTAATCATTCTGGGTGATGATCCAGGCTTTGCTGTGATGAGCACTAAGCTAAAATGGTTAAAAAATTGGAATGTTTGAGGAGGTTAATGAGGGCAAACAGCACAGAGCCTGCAAAGGTAAAAGTTTGTGGCTTTAAATGTGAGTTTTTGCTGTTCAAAAGGCACATCTGGGCAGCTCTGTGCAATAGGATGTGGCTAGCACAGGCCTTTCCCATGAGAACATTTTGCTACGTTTCATAAACAAAGATAAAGTTTGGATGTTTTGCAAACAGCGTCTCCGAGATTAGGGCAGTTCAGGCTTGGCCAATTGGGCCTAGGGGGAGGTTTCTGACTGACCAATCTGGGTGACCTCTGAAAACTCTATATATATGGAAATCAAAATAATAAAGGCACTTTTCTCTTTTCTTGCCTGAGAACCTGGGTTTTTCTCTCAGCTAGCGGCTCAACAGCGACAATAGGAAGGTTTGATAAATGGTATTTTACACCCAGAACTGAGTTCCACCCAGCAGCATCACACAGAGGATCTGCAGGAGCCGGGCCCCCCCCCCCCGGGCGAAAAAAAATTAAAGTTTCCCCCCCCCCAGCTGCACCCTGCAGGGACAAGCAGAGTGTCTGCAGGAGCTTCAGAGAGTCCTCAGCTCTCCCCTGAGGCACACCTGAGCTGTTCTGTGCAATAAGAAAGTTTGATAAATGACATTTCACACCCGGCACTGAGTTCCACCCAGCAGCACCGACCAGAGTGTCTGCAGGAGCTTCAGAGAGTCCTCTGCTCTCCCCTGAGGCACGTCTGGGCAGCTCTGTGCAATAGGAAGGTTTGATAAATGGTATTTCACACCCGGCACTGAGTTCCACCCAACAGCACCACACAAGGATAGCTGCACCCTGCAGGGACAAGCAGAGTGTCTGCAGGAGCTTCAGAGAGTCCTCTGCTCTCCCCTGAGGCACACCTGAGGAGTTCTGTGCAATAGGAAGGTTTGATAAATGGTATTTCACACCCGGCACTGAGTTCCACCCAGCAGCACCACCAGAGTGTCTGCAGGAGCTTCAGAGAGTCCTCTGCTCTCCCCTGAGCCACAGGGAATTTTATTTCTCCACCCCGAGTGCTCTGACCCTGGAAAAGCCCTTTGCTCCTGCTCCCCTCTCCGATTGCTTCAAGGTCGCCCTTAACGACTTCAAACCACTGCTTTGGATGTCTCGTTTATCTTCCCAAAACGCAAGTCTTCCCTGACTGCATCAACCTCCCTCCCCAGCCCCCCCAGCCTCCCTGATCTCTGCAGGCTGCAGCAGATAAACTCTCCCAGGTCGCTTTGCTGTCTTCCCAGAGGCAGCAGGATGCCATCAGAGATCCATCATGCTTTCCTGGGTGGCAGGAGGGTTTTGCTGTTAAAGCCTGGCGAGGCTGGAGGTCACTCCAAATCACGGGTTTGCTCACTTTTTATCCTTTTTATCCTTTTTATCCTTTTTATCCTGTCAGCTGCTGTTTGCTGGTGAGGTTGTTTTGGAGGAGTTCGCAGCATCCATCAACTCCTCGTCCTTCAGCCCTGCAGCACTCTGGGCTTTAAGCACTGATTGATTCATTAAATGTCTCCAAAGTCAGGCCATTTGGCTTTTTTTTATCACTGTATTTTGTTGTCTGTGTTTTGCCTGAGTTACAAACTCTCAGCACAGCACTGAGCTCTGCTTGCTTTGGTGTTTCACAGTGGGATCCTGAATAAAGAAATCCCTGGGCACTGAAACTCCTCTAAGGAAATACTATTTAAAAAAAGAATTAGGACACAATCTACAATTTCAAGGTCCAAAAGATTATTGCTGATTATTTCTCAGATTCAACACAGTGTTTTCCAAGCCCAAATCCTCATTTATATAAAGCCTCAGGAGTGGGGAGGAAGCATCACTTTTAAATCCCCAGAGCCACATTTGGGAGACTGAAACTTGACCTGAGCTCCAAACCCACACTTGTGATGGTTAACCCACCAAGGCTTACCATTTTAAAGTCCAAATCCTCAATTGCTCACTTTGTAAGCCCAGTTGATCCTGTCAGCTGCTGTATGCTGGTGAGGTTGTTTCGGAGGAGTTCGCAGCATCCATCAACTCCTCGTCCTTCAGCCCTGCAGCTCTCTGGGCTTTAAGCACTGATTGATTCATTAAATGTCTCCAAAGTCAGGCCATTTGGCTTTTTTTTATCACTGTATTTTGTTGTCTGTGTTTTGCCTGAGTTACAAACTCTCAGCACAGCACTGAGCTCTGCTTGCTTTGGTGTTTCACAGTGGGATCCTGAATAAAGAAATCCCTGGGCACTGAAACTCCTCTAAGGAAATACTATTTAAAAAAAAAATTAGGACACAATCTACAATTTCAAGGTCCAAAAGATTATTGCTGATTATTTCTCAGATTCAACACAGTGTTTTCCAAGCCCAAATCCTCATTTATATAAAGCCTCAGGAGTGGGAGGAAGCATCACTTTTAAATCCCCAGAGCCACATTTGGGAGACTGAAACTTGACCTGAGCTCCAAACCCACACTTGTGATGGTTAACCCACCAAGGCTTACCATTTTAAAGTCCAAATCCTCAATTGCTCACTTTGTAAGCCCAGTTGATCCTGTCAGCTGCTGTATGCTGGTGAGGTTGTTTCGGAGGAGTTCGCAGCATCCATCAACTCCTCGTCCTTCAGCCCTGCAGCACTCTGGGCTTTAAGCACTGATTGATTCATTAAATGTCTCCAAAGTCAGGCCATTTGGCTTTTTTTATCACTGTATTTTGTTGTCTGTGTTTTGCCTGAGTTACAAACCTCAGCACAGCACTGAGCTCTGCTTGCTTTGGTGTTTCACAGTGGGATCCTGAATAAAGAAATCCTGGGCACTGAAACTCCTCTAAGGAAATACTATTTAAAAAAAGAAAAATTAGGACACAATCTACAATTTCAAGGTCCAAAAGATTATTGCTGATTATTTCTCAGATTCAACATAGTGTTTTCCAAGCCCAAATCCTAATTTATATAAAGCCTCAGGAGTGGGGAGGAAGCATCACTTTTAAATCCCCAGAGCCACATTTGGGAGACCAAACACTCAACCTGAGCTCCAAACCCACAAACCCACACTTGTGGTTTTGGGATTGTGATCATAAGCCCCACCAAGGCTTATGATTTTAAAGTCCAAATCCTCATTTAAAAGGCTCTGAGCATCATTTTTCACAAGGCTGCTCTGGAATGCTGGTGGCACTGCGATGTCACAGAGCCTGTGATGACACAGGGGGACAAAAGGGACACCAGGGAGGGGGATGCACTCCGGACAGCCCAGAGTGAGAAGGTGCTCAGCACTGAGGCCATGGCTGCCCCCAGGATTGTGAAACCTGCTGGGACGGATTTTTGGGATGGCAAGGAATCCCTGTTTGTGCTGCCGCTGCCCAGCATGAAACCCAAAGGTACAGGCAGGAGTGTCGCCTCTGGGGACAGCAGTGACACACAGCCCGGGCTGCTGCAAGGCTCAGAGCCAGCAGAGGCACAGAATCACCTGGATTTTCTCTTTTTTCAGAGAGAAAGGCTATTTGGTCTTCTGTGACTCGCATGGTCAAAAAGCAGCTCTTGGAGCGCAAGGTGGGACAACACAGCAAGCTGGGACAAAAAAACAAAAAACGAAAAAACAACAAAACGAAAAAGAAAAGGAAAAACAAAAAAACGAAAAACAAAAACCTGGGAGAAAAACCTGGGACAAACCCCTGGGACAAAAACCTGGGGGAAAAACTGGGACAGCAACCTGGGACAAAAACCTGGGACAACAGCCTGGGAAAAATCCCTGGGACAAATCCCTGGGAAAAACCCCTGGGACAAAAGCCTGGGACAGCAACCTGGGATAGCAACCTGGGACAAACTCCTGGGACAACAGTCTGGGAGAGAGCCCTGGGATAAAGCCCTGGGACAACAGCCCAGGACAAACCCCTGGGACAGCAGCCGTGTCCCCCTCGCACACCCAGAGCAGTTGGCAGTCCCCATGGCCTGCAGTTCCTCTTGCGCTCCTCAGAATGCAGGAAATCCACCCCAGAATCCCCTGCCCAGGGACAAACGGGGCTGCTGCAGGGTGGTGTCACCTCTGGGAGGTGGCATTGGGTCACTGTGCCCTGCCCAGGGACAAACAGGGCTGGTGCAGGGTGCTGTCACCCCTGGGAGGTGGCATTGGGTCACTAGAGACCCCACGGTGCCCTCGAGCTGTCCCTGCCCCGACTCCAGCATGGATTTGTGGTGGCAGAAGGGAGAGGAGAGGCCCAGGAGGGTTGTCCCCACTGTCCTGCCTTCTGGAGGTGACAAGGTCTGGTTAAAGCCACCATCCCTCCAGGGGAACATCCCCAGCTCTTCCTCCTGTGCCATCCTCACCTGTGGCAGCACAGACTCTTTCCCATGGGAATTTTCTCTTCTTCTTGCTGTGTTTTTATAAATAGAGATAAAATTTTAGTGTTATTGAAACAATCTTTGGAAGACAGGCGGTTCAAGCCTGGCCAATCAGCCTAGGGGGAGGTTTTGAATTGGCTCAATCCAAATGACCTGCGAAAGTCTACATAAGTTCTTAAAATCCATAATAAATTCAGAATTCTGTTCACCCGAGAATCTCTCTAGACTCCACTCCGCTGGCGGTTCAACAGCAAGGCTCACCCTCTGGGCTTCTCCCTTGTGCTCCAGGGGATCCGAATTCCCACGCTGGGCTGCATCGAGGTGGTGCACACCGAGGTGCAGGTGGGCAGCAGGACTCGGGTGCTGCCCGTGCCGAAGTTCTACATGGCCAGGAACCTCGTGCTGGCCCAGAGCCTGGGAGAGAAGGATGACCCCAAGGGTAAGGCGGAGGGTTTAAACCCGAAATCTGGGCTGCATGGAGTTAGCGCAGCTTGTTTCTGAAAGCATCTGCTGGGACAGGCTATCTCCTGGGGAAAAATGGAAAAATATATAATTAATAATAATAATAATAATAAATATAATTTAATTTTTAAAAAAATTAATGTAATTTTTAAAAAGTAAATTCAACATAACTTCAAATTTAAATTTTTAAAATTTAACATCTTTTAATATAATTTTTTAAAATAAAAATTTAATGTAATTTTAAAAATTAATGTAATTTAATTCTTTAAAAAAAATTTTAAATATTTTAAAATTTTAAATCTTTAATAAATTTTAAAATATATTTTAAAAACATATATTTAATTATATAGAATATATGTCTAAACAATATATATTTATATTAATATATATTTAATATATATATTAATATATATTTAATATAATATATTAATATATATTTATACATAGTACATATTTTTATATCTATAAAAGGATAATTATATCATTTAAAAGTATACATATAATAATACATAAAAATGCCATAAAATAATTTTTAAAAAATAACCTTCTCCTGTGGTTTTCCAGCACCAAAGCCACCAGAGACTCTGAAATACGCCGAAGTGGCCAGGGCCACCAAGATGTCCAGGCAGAAAGTGGAGTTTTTAATCCTGAAAACCACATCCCTGATGTACCACTGCCTGGAGAAAGCTGCCAACGTCGCCTTCGTGCTGCCAGACGTGGGAGTGATCTTCATCGAGGGCAGCAAGGGCTTCCTGAGGATCTACCCGGAGTTCCTGGAGCAAATGACGGGCTGGAAATTCCAGGGGGCAACACGCAAGGTGAGCATTTGGTGTCCCCAGAGCAGCTGTCCAGCTGGCAAGTGGACAGCAGGGTGTGGCCAGGCAGGAGAACAATTCCATCAGCCCTGCATTCCTCCTCTCTGGGGTTCCTTGGCCGCTGAGGATGTGCTGGCAGCTCTGTTTCATTCTGCAGTGTCTCCAGGAGCTGGGCCTGGTGATATCCCCCGGAACTGCCCATCGCTGCCCTGAGCCCAACCCGCCGCCTCATCCTCTTCCCCAGGTGAGTGAAACCCCCAGGAATGTGGCCTCTGGAGACAACTTGGAGCAGTTTGTCCTCATGGCCGTGGAGCCCTGCAGAGCAGTGCCTCCTGGGTGTCACTGCTCCTCATCCCTGAGGGGACACGGGAAGGATTTAAATGCATCCCTGTCACTGTAGCACCGGGGATGGAGAAATTCAGCACACACGGAATTCAGAGAGACTTTTATTGTTTACAACTTCTGCTTGTATGTGCTAAAATCCCATAGGTGATTGGTCAGTTGTCGCTGTTGAGCCGCTTAGTGGGGGAATCCCCAATTTTAAAAAAGAAAAGGAGAAGGGGGGTTTTTTTTTTTTTTTTCCTATTTTTATAGATTTAAAAGAGCCCCCCATAGTGCCCCCCCCCCCCCCCCCCCCCACCCCCAACCCAAAAAACCCCACAAAACAAGAGAATTTTTTATAAAAAAACCAAAATTTTTTTTTTTTTATTAAAAAAAAAAAAAACTTTCCAAGGGAAAGGCCCCGGCCCACCCGTCAGTGGTCACTCACCTCCTGGGGTGATTGGCTGAAGCCTTGCAATGCCTAATTCCAAACACTCTCCGCCTTAAACCCAAAACAGATCAGGAAAACAGCAGGTGTTCAATACTATTTACAAAATCATCTCATTGTTTTCACAGTTTGCATGGGAAAGGAGAGATTCTCGGGGAAAAGCTTCTGCCAGCAGCTTTTCAGTATCCACACATCCCCATCGTGACCAGGAATCCTTTCCTGGGTGACCCTATTTCCCAGGACATCCTTGGGGACGGGGAACAGGACTGTCAGAACCTGAGCTGGCAGAACAGTGGCTTTTGCCCAGTGCCCAACTGCCCTGTGCCCAGGTGATTCTGGGGACAAGGCTCAGGACTGTGTCCTCTCTCTGTCCCCAGCTTTGAACAGGCCTGCCTGCCCAAGCCACCACCCATGGATCCCCACAAGTACTTGCTGCCTGGTCCTGAGGTGATCGTGAGGACCAGACTGAATTTGGCACCCCCGGGGAGAAAGTGGGAAGGTAAAGCAGTTCATGTCCACAGCACGGGACAACTGGCAGCTGTGACTGATGGGACAATCCATGGCCATGGTTGTCACATGGATCTGATTGTGTCAAAGCTTGGTGACAGCTCGGCGTGGCCATTTCTGCTCAGGTTGGCTCCACAGGAGCTGAGCCATGGGCTGGGAGTGCCCAAAATGCCCAAAATGCCCAAAATCCCTGGTTCAGCAGGAGGGTGGGGATCTGAGGGCCTGTCCTTGCTCTGGGAAATGACCTCTGCTTTGGGAAGAGACTCTGTCCCAAATCTGTCCCCATGGATCGGACAGTGCCAGGCTCTTGTGACAAAGGCCCTCCTTCCTGGTTCCAGGGATGTTTCCCATCGCGCCTGCGCCTCCCCGTCAGTGTCCCTTTGCCTGGCCAGGACTGCAGACAGAGATGGTGGGAGATGAGGAGATGAAGGACAGGTGAGCCTGGAGGAGCAGGGTGTGGGGCATTTTCCTCGTCCAGCCAGATCCTGTTCCCCAGAGCCAAACCCACCATCCGCAAGAGCCTGGAGCTGCTGGGACCCTCACACATCCCAAAGGTTGCTCCTCATCCTGTTCCCCAAACAACACCATCACAAGACGGAGGCACCATCACACATCCCAAGGGTTGCTCCTCATCCTGTTCCCCAAACAATCCACCATCCACAAGAGACTGGAGCTGCTGGGAGCCATCACAGATCCCAGGGGTTGCTCCTCATCCTGTTCCCCAAACAATCCACCATCCACAAGAGACTGGAGCTGCTGGGAGCCTCACAGATCCCAAGGGTTGCTCCTCTCTGCCTCCCCAGGAGAGCCCAAGGGTGGTGGGGACAGCCAAGTGTCCCAGCTCAGGGGGTTCCTCTCCATGGTTCCATGAGCCCAGCAGCTCCTGTGGTCAGTTTGTGTCCCCAAACCCCTCCCAGCCCACTCAGGCCACTCCTGTGATGTCCCTCCAGGCAGCTGCCGCCATTCCCAGGAGCTGCTGCTGGAGAAGAGCAGCCTGGGAGTGACCAAGCCAAGGACAAATCTGTGCCCAAGGACAAAGTGACGAAGCAGAGTGACAAAGAGGCAGCAGCAGCTCAGAGTGGCATGGGAGGAAGAGGAGAAAACAAAGATTCCCTCGGGAGTGAGGGAGAAAAGAAAGCTCAAAGCAGAAAAGAAATACCCAGCTTGGAAGGGACTCATGGAAGGGAAGGAGAAAAGAAAACTAGACAAGGAAAAGGAGGAGAAAGAAGGGAATCTCTTGGAAAGGGAGGAGAAAGAAGAGTTTGGAAAGGGAGGAGAAAGAAGAGCTTCTCTTGGAAAGGGAGGAGAAGGAAGAGCTTCTCTTGGAAAAGAAAGAGAAAGAAAAGGTTCTCTCGGAAGAGGAGAAAGAAGAGATTCTCTTGGAAGAGAAGGAAAAAAGAAAGTTGGACGAGGGAAAGAAAAAGAAGCAAAAGATGCTGCTGGAAGTAAAGGAGAAAAGAAAGTTAGTCCCAAAAGAGGAGAAAAGGGAGCTTCCCCCAGAAGAAACGGACCAAAGGAAGTTTCTCCGAGAAGAAAAGGAGAAAAGGAAGTTTCTCCCAGAAAAAAAGAAGGGAAGAAAGCTCCTCTTGCAAGACTAGGAGCAAAATCTCTCCTCGAAAGAGAAGACATGAAATACATCATGGAGAAAGTGAGAGAAAAGCAACATCTTCACGGACGAGAAGGAGGACGGAAAGCCGCTGCTGGGAGCTCAGCGCTGCCGTGCAACGCCCTGCCCAGGAAGCCGCTGGACGAAAAGGTGTTTGTCCTGCAGCCCCCGGAGGAGGCAGCTCAGGCCCTGAGGGCACGGCCAGAGGCCTTCTGGTCAGTGCTCAAGGACCCCCAGAAGAGCATCCTGGCGGGGTACAGGTTTGCGTCGTGCGGGATGCTGCCCCCGTGCCCCCCCAGGGCTCCAGGGCGCCCAGGAAGAGGGACACAGTGTCCCAGGGGCCGTGGCCATGGGTGCAGTGAGCAGAGCAGTGCTTGAGGGGGCAGAGGGGGGTGGGAGAGGAGCTGGAACCATCCTGGGGGGGGTTTATCCTTTATTGGGAGAGGGGAACTTCAGAGATCCTTCAGGTGGAGAGAAGACCTTCAAAGATCCCTTGGTTAAATAGGGGATCTTCAAAGATCCTTCAGTTAGAGAGGGGACCTTCAGACATCCTTCAGGTAGAGAGAAGACCTTCAAAGATCCCTCAGTTAGAGAGAGGACCTTCAAAGATCCTTCAGTTTGAGAGAAGACCTTCAGAGGTCCTTCAGTTAGAGAGAGGATCTTCAAAGATCCTTCAGTTAGAGAGAAGACCTTCAAAGATCTTTCAGTTAGAGAGAGGACCTTCAAAGATCCTTCAGTTAGAGAGAAGACCTTCAAAGATCCTTCAGTTAGAGAGAAGACCTTCAAAGATCTTTCAGTTAGAGAGAGGACTCAAAGATCCTTCAGTTAGAGAGAGGACCTTCAAAGATCTTTCAGTTAGAGAGAGGACCTTCAAAGATCCCTCAGTTAGAAAGAGGACCTTCAAAGATCTTTCAGTTAGAGAGAGGACCTTCAAAGATCTTTCAGTTAGAGAGAGGACCTTCAAAGACCCCTCAGTTCTGGAGGATGGCCAAGCTGCCACCATGGGTTTATCCATCTCCAGGGCCGAGGGACTCATTTCCCAACAAGCCTCAGGACAGGCAGAGTCCCCAGTCCTTCCCAGGCCATCTCCAGGGCCAAGGGACTCCTTTTCCAGCAAGCAGGAGCTTCAGGACAGACAGAAGCCCCAGTCCCTCCCAGGTCCTGGCCAGGCTCTCTGGGGCTGGAGAAGGCCTGGCTCAGCACAGAGCTTCTCTTCAGATCCCCAGCAGGATGACAAATCCTCTCAGGAGGTTCTGGGAGCAAAGTGCCACCCAGGAGAGGCTGCAGAGGAGGCAGAGCAGAGCCAGAGAAAGTTTCCCTCTCAGCGGTGTCCTGACCTGAAGCCATCCAGGAGAGGCCACAGGGACTGTCCCCTCTCCCTGAGTGACACTCCTGGCTGACACCAAACTCACCCCAAGTGCTGCTCCTGACTCCTGCTGGGATGAGGGATGGGATCTTGCATCCTTCTCCCAGCAGGAAATAGGTTCCTACCACCACCACCACCACCACAGCCCCAGGCAGGTTTTTGTTAGAATAAAAATCCCTGAGTAGCAAATTAAATAGAATTCACTGTTCTGTTGGGGGGGTAATAGAAGGGAGGTTTTTATTAGAAGAAAAAAAAATCTCTGAATAGCAGATTAAATAGAATTCAGTGTTCTATTAGGAGGTTTTTACTAGAAGGGAGGTTTTTATTAGAAGAAAAAATCCCTGAGTAGCAAATTAAATAGAATTCACTGTTCGTTCTATTAGGTTTTTACTGGAAGGGAGGTTTTTGCTAGAAGGGAGGTTTTTACTGGAAGGGAGGTTTTTGCTAGAAGGGAGGTTTTTACTAGAGGGGAGGTTTTTACTAGAGGGGAGGTTTTTGCTAGAAGAAAAATCCCTTAGAAGAAAAATCCCTTAGAAGAAAACCCCTTGGAAGAAAAATTGAGGAGCAAATTAAATGGAATTCACTGTTCTATTGCCCATCCCATCCCTTGCACACCTGCAATACCCATTTCTTCTCCCTCAGTCCCGTAGCACATTTAGGTTTAAGAACAGATTATTTCAATAAACGCCTTCAAATTCCAATGATTTATCCTTCCCACTGTGTTTTATTGTCTCTGTGTTTTCACACACAAGAAAGAGGCACCTGCACATGCTTTTATGCATTATTCAATATTGCAGTGTGTTTTATGGGAATTCCAGTGGGTTTCCAATTGGCTTTTATAGCTGTGTGTATTTCCAGTTCAGATGTTCACCCAGTTCTATTATTCAGGCCTGGTTTTGTTCCATTTCACACTTCTAACCCAGTTAAAATAGAGATACACCCATATGTATTTAACAAGTTAATGTGCCAGAAAGGAAAATGTGCAAACACACTTACTAAATGCTGCTAAGAATCAACTGCTCAGTGTTTCGAAATTGATTTTAGTTCCTAGGGTCATGGAATTATTTGGGTGGGAAAAGATCTTAAATCCCATTCAGCGTGACGGAGCAGAGAGTGAGAACTCCTTCCAATCCAAAACTGCCACACAGACCATTGTGCTGCTTATCTTTATTTAGATTTCTAACACTAAATCCTTGTCTCCTGCCTCGTCCAGGCGCTCAAAGCTGGCTCTCAGAGCTGCAAGGCGCCTGTGGAGAGAGGGAAAGCTGCTGAAGGACCAAAATTTGGCAATTCTGGAAATGTTCCATGGCTGGTTCAGCCACCCAGCACCAAAATTTGGCAACCCCAGAAATGTCCCATGGCTCATTCAGCCACCCAGCACCAAAATTTGGCAACCCCAGGAATGTCCCATGGCTCATTCAGCCGCCCAGCACCAAAATTTGGCAATTCTGGAAATATCCCATGGCTAGTTCAGCCACCCAGCACCAAAATTTGGCAATTCTGGAAATGTTCCATGGCAGTTCAGCCACCCAGCACCAAAATTTGGCAGTTCTGGAAATATCCCATGGCTCATTCAGCCACCCAGCACCAAAATTTGACAATCCCAGGAATGTCCCATGGCTCATTCAGCCACCCAGCACCAAAATTTGGTAATTCTAGAAATGTCCCATGGCTGGTTCAGCCACCCAGCACCAAAATTTGGCAATTCTGGAAATGTTCCATGGCAGTTCACCCCCCCAGCACTAAAATTTGGCAACCCCAGCAATATCTCATGGCAGATTCAGCCACCCTGCACCAAAATTTGGCAATTCTGGAAATGTCCCATGGCAGGTTCAGCCACCCAGCACCAAAATTTGTCACCCCCTCACGTCACTCACTCTTTGATGTCGGTTGCCCACGCTGGGGCCACCTTGAGGAGCAGCAGGGCCAGCAGGCTGCACACCACAGACACGAGGAAAGCTCTCAGAAAGACACTCCAGGTGAGTTTAGCATTGACTTTGCCCGAGGTCGCCAGGCTCTCCGCAGGGCTTGGCTCAGTCTTGGCGTCCTCAGATCTCTTGTGCGCACCTGGAGGAAATCCCAAAGCTCTGAAATCCCTGGGAATGGGGTGGGAGGGGCGGTGGGCAGCTGTCCCTGGGATTGTCACACCCTCCACCCCAGGGGTGGCCGAGGGACACAGATTTCCTGACTCACCCGTTGGCTGAAGGTCCTCCACGCTCTCCCCAGGGTCTGGCACTGCCTGAGGACCTTCCTGAGGTTCCTCCTTATCCACAGGCTCACCCTCCAGCACTGCAGACAGAAAATGTGCCGATTTAATGCCAAATCACTGTTCCTGACGGGAATCTGAAGGCTGAGCTTCCCAACCCCTGGGGTTTAGAGCCACTTGTACCTGGGATTGTTTCCTTCAGCAGAGCCATGATGCCAGATGGTTCCATCAACGGCCAGGAAACGTTCCTCACCCCAGTTTCGTTCCTCAGACCTTGAGGGAAAGAATGAAAATTTCCACCCCAGAAATCCCTGGAAGCAGCTCTGGGGCTGTGCAGTGGGTCAGGACTGACCAGTGACCCTTGTGGGGCTGGGAGGTGACCAGGACTGAGCAGTGACCCTTGTGGGGTGACCAGGACTGACCAGTGACCCCTGTGGGGTTGGGGGTGACCAGGACTGACCAGTGACCCCTGTGGGGTTGGGGGTGACCAGGACTGACCAGTGACCCCTGTGGGGTTGGGGGTGACCAGGACTGACCAGTGACCTCTGTGGGGTTGGAGGGTGACCAGGATTGACCAGTGACCTCTGTGGGGTGACCAGGACTGACCAGTGACTCCCATGGTCCTGGGGGTGACCAGAACTGACCAGTGACCCCTGGGGGAAGACCAGGACTGACCAGTGACCCGTGTGGGGCTAGGGATGACCAGGACTGACCAGTGACCCCCGTGGGGACCAGGATTAACCAGACCCGGGGGGGGACAAGAAAACCAAAACCCCCCCCTGGGGGGTGACCAGGAATAACCAGTGACCCCTGTGGGGTGACCAGGACTGACCAGTGACCCTTGTGGGGTTGGGGGTGACTAGGACTGACCAGTGACCAGTGAACCCCATGGGGTGACCAGGACTGACCAGTGACCTCCATGGGGTGACCAGGACTGACCAGTGACCCCCGTGGTGCTGGGGGGTGACCAGGAATAACCAGTGACCCCTGTGGGGTGACCAGGACTGACCAGTGACCCCTGTGGGGTAACCAGGGTTGACCAGTGACCCCCATGGGGTGACCAGGACTGACCAGTGACCCCCAAGAAGCCCAGACCCACTCAAGGAGCTCCCGTCACACCCTGTAGCATTCCCTGTCCAGGCTGAGCTCAGCACAGGCAGAGGACCATGGAATGTTCCAGCACAGCCAGGCAGGGCTGGACTCTCACACCCACCTGCACGAGAAGCCTCGCTCCCGTTTGGTTGAGCTGGCAGTTCCCAAAACAAATCAAAAGTCATGTAAGGTCTGGGAGGGTCAGATTCAGCATCTCCATTTTCTCCATCCATTGCTGGGAACAGAGAGGAGTTCCAATGAAATATTTCTCTGTATTTTCCATGGCAGGAGCTGTGGTTGGGGTATGGAATGGCTCCTTCCCTCTGGAGCTCTGTGCCCGGTGTTTGACCCATGGTGATCCCAAAAAAAAAGCCCATGCAGGAGCTGTCAGGAGTTAACCCAACCCCAACAGCCCCACAGGGATTGCTCTAGGATCAGGGTGCTGGGATTTGGGAGGGAATACCCCTCCCAGCTAGTGTTCTGGGGTCATCCCTGAGCCTGACCCACTCCCCTCAGCCAAAAATGTACTGAATTGCCTCCCAGCAGGATATCGAAACCTAAATGCTCCCTGGAGGGATCTGTGGGACATGTGGGACATGTGGGACATGTGGGATCTGTGGGACATGTGGGATCTATGGGATCTGTGGGATCTGTGGGACCTGTGGGACCTGTGGGATCTGTGGGACATGTGGGACATGTGGGACATGTGGGATCTGTGGGATCTGTGGGACCTGTGGGATCTGTGGGACATGTGGGATCTGTGGGATCTGTGGGACATGTAGGACATGTGGGACATGTGGGACATGTGGGACATATGGGATCTGTGGGACCTGTGGGATCTGTGGGATCTATGGGACATGTGGGATCTGTGGCACCTGTGGGATCTATGGGACATGTGGGATCTGTGGGACATGTGGGATCTGTGGGACATGTGGGACATGTGGGACATGTGGGACATATGGGACATGTGGGATCTATGGGACATGTGGGATCTATGGGACATGTGGGATCTATGGGACATGTGGGATCTGTGGGACATGTGGGACCTGTGGGATCTGTGGGATCTGTGGGACCTCCCTGTCACCCACCTGCTCCGGGCAGGCCTGTCTCACCGGCAGGGAGCTGAGCCCTGGGGGCCAGCAGGGCTATCAGGGACAGCAGGATCAGCAGGGACACCAGGACGGTCAGGGCTCTCTGCACAGCCAGCAGCAGGGTGCTGGCCAGAGCCCACCGTGCCCACGTCATGGTGCTGCCCTGGCTGCTGCCCACGCCTCCAGTGGTGCCACCTGCCTGTTCTGCACACCAAACCCTGCTGTGTCACCTCTCAGGGTGACCTCTCAGCCACTGTGTGACCCTTCAGGAGCTCTGTGTCCCCTCAGGGTGCTGAGTGACCACTCAGGGAGCTCTCTGTCCCCTCAGGGGCTGTGTGACCTCACAAGGAGCTTCCACCACGAATGTTCCGTGGTCTCCAGGGAGCCCCAAACGTTCTGTGCGTTTCTGGGACCTTTCCCTACCCAAAGCTCTCTGCTCCAGGGGAAAACCTGGGGATTTCACCTGTCCCCAGAGCAAACCCCCAAACCAGGCTTCTCCCATGGTTTTTAGCTGTTTGGTGGAAAAAAGGAGCTCAAAAGGAAAAAAAAAAAGAGCTGTCCTAAAAAAACAGTAATTTTTTTGGGACTGCGTTTCTCTGCAAGGGTTAGAATCAGAGAATGCCAGAATGGTTTGGTTTGGAATGGACCATGAAAACCACCCAGCCTGGGACCTTTCCCTACCCAAAGCTCTCTGCTCCAGAAAACCCCACACAGCTTGTCCCCAGAGCAAACCCCCAAACCAGGCTTCTCCCATGGTTTTTAGCTGTTTGGTGGAAAAACAGAGCACAAAAGGAAAAAAAACCTGTCCTAAAAATGCAGTAATTTTTTTGGGACTGCGTTTCTCTGCAAGGGTTAGAATCAGAGAATGCCAGAATGGTTTGGTTTGGAATGGACCATGAAAACCACCCAGCCTGGGACCTTTCCCTACCCAAAGCCCTCTGCTCCAGAAAACCCCACACAGCTTGTCCCCAGAGCAAACCCCCAAACCAGGCTTCTCCCATGGTTTTTAGCTGTTTGGTGGAAAAATAGAGCACAAAAGGAAAAAAAAACCTGTCCTAAAAATACAGTAATTTTTTTGGGACTGCTTTTCTCTGCAAGGGTTAGAATCAGAGAATGCCAGAATGGTTTGGTTTGGAATGGACCATGAAAACCATCCAGTTCAGCTCCCTGCCCTGGGCAGGAACAGCTTCACTAGGGAAGGAGGTGGGAGATACTTAGCACAGCTAATCCTCAGGGAACAGGACAGCAGCAAAGCTCCAGTGGGGTTTTTAGAGCCCAAACCTGACTTGTGGATGTCCAAAGTGCTTCCCAGTGCCACATCCTCTTTCTAACCTCCAACCTCTCCACGTGAAGGCTAAACAAGATGAGACTTGGAAATTACAACAGGCAAAGGATTTCCCTGATATCCTGCAAAACAAAATGTCCTGGATGAAGGTTTTCCCTGCTGTTCTTGATTCTGCCTTCAACAGCTGCTTGAAACTGCATTTCCAAAACCCTGAGGAGGTTTGCTTACCTGATGTTCTTTTTCCTGACACACTCTGGCACTCACACACACTTCTCCCCATTCCTGTTTTTACCATTTTTTACTCTTTTTCTGCAGAAACAATGGTTCTCCTTGTTCCAAAGGCTGCGGGAAAACTTCACTGTCAGGTTTAACTTATTAGCTCTCCCTAACAAAGGCCGGAGAAGTTGATTTTGCATTAAATGCTATTAAATATTAACATGTTTACACGGCAATGCCAGCCTGCAGTTACGCACAGCCCTGGAGTGTTCCTGCCTGCTTTTCCTGGAGGATTCCAGGCTGAGTTCATGGCTTTTCCTATGACTTCCCCCAACACAGATGCAGCTGGTGGCTGAAATGCCCCTGCTCTGTTTTAGGAACTGCCAAACGAGTTCCTTCCAGCAGCAGTGCAGATGTTTTGGGTGATTTTGTGCTGAAACAAAGCCAGAGCTCTCCGATGAGCATCGGTCCTGTGGGGCTGGAGAGATGCTGAGATGCTGCCAGCCCTGGCATGGCTCAGCTGCCAAAATTTGCCTGATTTTCAGGAAAAAAACCCATGTAGGTACCTAATTCTGCCTGGATTCTGCTGTGGGGAAGGTTTTGGCAAATAAAATGATGTAGGATTGGCTGGTTTCATGTTAATCCTCCAATCTGTGTGTGTGCAGCCCTGTTTGGGAGTGAACCAATCTGGCCACGAGGTTTGATCAAATTTGCTGTGGTTTTACCCCAAAATGCGGCAAATATGAGCTGGGAAGGAGCAGAAAAATGAAGTTTCTTCTTGCATAGATGATGATTTTCTGAGAGCAGAGATGTCAGCTGGTGCCCTGAACTCCTGGGACATTTCCTCCATGGAATTTCCTCCACGGTGGAGAGAAGGGTTAATCTGTGGGCCAAAGCTTGTGCTGTGGCTGCAGTGGAAATTCAGGGGTTTAATCACGAGAAAATGATCCTTAGGCAATTTAGATTTGGTTTAATTTGACTTTCCCCTCGATCCCAATCTCCGAATTTTCCCCCCTGAGCTCAGGGTTGTGTTTTGGAAGGGCAGCACCCTGCCAGAGATCTGCCTTGGCTCAACTGGGAAGGATTTATCCATCCACTTAGAAAAAAAGATTTAATTACTTTGATAAAACTGGGAGTTGGTTTGCATCTTCTCACTCCCTGGGCAGTGCTGTCCTTTCTCTTGTGTTAAATAACTTTAACACGACTTTGCATCACCACCCTGTCTCTCAGTGTGTGCTGAGGTGTCTGCTCTTTGGGGAACTTGGGTAAATATTTAGGAATCCTGATAAAAATCCATTTTGTTTAATTAGTGCCTCAATTACGCTGGGAATCACCCCGGAGCACAGAGCATTTGTTTCCGCAGTTGTGAGTCAGAGTGGATGTGAGAAATCTGAGATAATAACAGAGTCGCTCATAGCCCAGAGCTCTGAAAGACTCCGAGAGGAGTTTATTTAGGGTGGAAACACCAGGTAAGGACTCCCCAAACCCTCCCTGAGGAAAATCCCAAATTCACGTGCTGGGAATGCAAACCACACGAGGCTCCTTCCCCAATTCCCTGCCTGGCTGCAGTGGGGATTTGCTGTGGGAGGCTTGACAAAGCTGTGCAGCCTCAGGGGTTGATAATGGATGATCTGATCTGGTGTTGGTGGCAGGAAAATAAAAATCAGGGCTCTTGTAAGGTCGACAGGCAGCACTTCTGCTCTTGTGCTTGTCACTGCTCTGCAACGGCTCGGCGAATGTTGGGAAATAAACGTGGGTTTTGATCCCAGTTTGATGCAATCTCTGTGTAATTTATCCACCTCTTCATCTCTGTTTGCATCGCAGGCAAAACGATGGGGAAGGGAAACAGAAGCTCTGACTTGTAGAACGCTTTGTTTTCCAAATTTCCCGTTTCTAAACAACGTCGCTACCAAATCTCACTCATCCTGGGGGGAAGAAAAGGTTTTCCTACATCATAATTAGCACTCCAGCGCTGAAAAAAATGCCGTATTGCCAAGCAATGTGTGTTGAGGGGTGTAGGAACATTTTAAATGTCATCAATTTTGGAGAAGGCAGAACGCAGAACATGTTTGCTGCAGGGTTGCCAGACAGTGTTTACTAAAGCAGATGATGCTGGTGGGTTTTGCCTGATGCTTTTCTCTCCTCGCAGGCTGCAGAACCCTTTTGTTCAGAGCTTTGCTGTCACCAAATTCCCTCTGCAGGGCTGCAGGATTGCCTACAAAGCAAAGGAGTTCTGCTCTGGTTTGGACTTTGAGGACTGATTTTGGGCTGGGGGAAGAATCCCGGAATGGTTTGGGTTGGAAGGACCTTAAAGCCACCAAGTGCCACCTCTGCCATGGCAGGGACATCCCCACTGTCCCACGCTGCTCCAAGCCCTGTCCAGCCTGGCCTGGGATGGAGAAAAAGCCTTTTGATTCACATTCTTTAAAGAACGAAGATTTTTTATTTAGATTTAGCACTAGATGGGGCTAAAGGACTAACAAGAAGTGAAAGAAAACCCCAAACTGGCTGAGCCGCGGGAAGTGAAAACCTCTGGGAAAAGCAGAGGGAAAATCAGTGAGGTGATGGATGCTGTTGGGTGTTTTCACTCGGGTTTAGGAGAGAGAGCAGAGCCTGTGAGGTGTTGGGTTGTCAGCACTCCTGAGGGGGCAGGGAGGTGCTGTGGGGTGGGCTGGGGTGTAAACCATGAGTAGGACATGTTGGACAGCAGCGCTCGGCTGGGGGATCCTGATTTCTGACAAAATGATGGATTTTTAATGGATTTTTTTCCCTGAGTGTTATCAAGGGGCCTTGGAAAAGCAGCATCTCCTCATCTTCCAACCTGCAGCGTCCAGGAATTCTCCTGGAATGGCCCCAGGAGACACAACTGTGGGGGAAAGTGACAATTTTTGTGGGGATGAGATCATTTTTACATAAATTATTTCAGTGTTTTACTGGGTGACTTTTTATTTATCATTTCTGCTTCCAAAACACACCAGAAACCTCCTGGTTAGGTTGTTACTCGCTGGAATTTCCCTTCCTTCCTGTCCTACCCAGGTGAAAAACCTGTTGGTTATCAGATAAAACAGGGAAATTACAAATTTACTCTCAAACACAATATTCCTTGACTGCCACGGTTAAGGATCTTAACTCCCCTTATCCATCCTATTGCAAATCGTATTCATTAATCCCACTGCAAATTATCAATCCCACTGCAAATTTTATCAATGCCACTGCAAACTCTCCTGATCAATCCCACTGCAAACTGTATTTATCAATCCCACTGCAAATTGTATTTATCAATGCCACTACAAATTATCAATCCCACTGCAAATTATCCTTATCAATCCCATTGAAAATTATATTTATCAATCCCACTGCAAATTGTACTTACCAATCCCACTGCAAACTATTCTTATCAATCCCATTGCAAACTATTTCATCAATCCCACTGTAAATTGCATTTATCAATGCCACTACAAATTATCTTTATCAATCCCACTGCAAATTATCCTTATCAACCCCATTGAAAATTATCAATCCCACTGCAAACTATTCTTATCAATCCCACTGCAAATTGCATTTATCAATGCCACTACAAATTATCTTTATCAATCCCACTGCAAATTAGCTTTATCAATCCCACTGCAAATTACCCTTATCAATCCCATTGAAAATTATATTTATCATTCCCATTGCAAATTGTATTTATCAATCCCACTGCAAACTATCCTTATCAATCCCCTGGCAAAGATCTGCTGCTGCACCATTTTTTTCCTGCATTAACCTGAGTGGTTTTTGTGTGCAAACAAAGATTTCAGTAAAACTCAACAACCAGCTGTTTTCTCATTTGCCCCGCGAGTGTGGAAACATTTAATGAAATTGCTTATGGTTTAGTGATTTGTATGACACAAACAATATTTCCCTTCTGTCAGACCTGGGCCAATCTGAAATTGCTTGAGGATGTAAACACAAGAAAACAAACACAAACAATTTAAATTAAATGCCTAATGTACCTGGGGAGAGATTATCTGCTCTGCTTGCATCTTTCCTCCGAATCTGCTCGCACTGGGGGTTCCTGTTTGTTGCTCAGTGGTTTTATTGCACAAATATTTCGGTGCTGAGGAATTAACAAGGGTGAGGGGATGGGCGTTTTTGGAGGGAAGGACAGAAGAAATCCAGAACATTTTTAAAGCTGCGGTTTCATGGTGGAAAAATGAAATATCCTGAGTTGGAAGGGTGATTGGGATGTCGGGAGAAGAGGGAAAAGAGAGCTCTGGGCAACACTCAGAGCTGTGGGCAGCAAGGAAGGACTCAGCACTGGGGCAAGGAGGAGATTTTAGTGCACAGTTCCCGTTTCCCTCGGGATGGTGCTGCAGCCTGGATGTTCTGGACTTTGCAGCTGATTTTGGGGTCATTTGTGGAGTGAGAATTTCCCTTCCTCTGTCCGTCTCTGGTGTGGTGGGATGGAGATGTCTGTGTGGGTCAGGGTCTGCCTTTCTCTGATTTCTGTGCCAAAAACTCTGCTCTTGAGCTCTTTACCATCCCAGAGGAGCTGTGGAATCCCTGGATCCCTGGAAGTGTCCCAGGCCAGCTTGGAGCACCCTGGGATGGTTTAAAATGTCCCAGAGTGGAACTGGATCAGTTTTAATGTCCCTTCAGCCCCAAACCTCTCTGGAATTCTACAGTCCACCCTTTTATTCACCAATATTAGGGCCTTGAAACCTTTACAAGTGAGTAGCAAGGAGAGCCTTTGCATCCAGGGGAAAAAAATAAAAAAGAGAGAGGAAATTCAGGATATATTTGCAAAAGCTGGCGACCTCATGGAATGCTAAATTTTGCTTTTCTGCAAGGGGAGAATGTGGCACTGAGACCTCAGGCTGTCCCCTCAGGCTGTGCCAAACAGACCTGTCAGCTTTCCAGCGACATCCCTGTGAGCATTAGGGTCACTCGGGCTGGGAGGAAGGTGGTTAATCACCAATTAGGGGACATTCCTAATTAGGGAGGAGAGGGAAGGGAAGTTCTGGGAAGTTCTGGGAAGTTCTGGGAAGTTCTGGGAAGTTCTGGGAAGTTCTGGGAAGTTCTGGGAAGGGAAGGGAAGGGAAGGGAAGGGAAGGGAAGGGAAGGGAAGGGAAGGGAAGGGAAGGGAAGGGAAGGGAAGGGAAGGGAAGGGAAGGGAAGGGAAGGGAAGGGAAGGGAAGGGAAGGGAAGGGAAGGGAAGGGAAGGGAAGGGAAGGGAAGGGAAGGAAAGGAAAGGAAAGGAAAGGAAAGGAAAGGAAAGGAAAGGAAAGGAAAGGAAAGGAAAGGAAAGGAAAGGAAAGGAAAGGAAAGGAAAGGAAAGGAAAGGAAAGGAAAGGAAAGGAAAGGAAAGGAAAGGAAAGGAAGAAGGAGTCACCATTGGAATATCACAGCAGCTTTGGCATCAGACAGGCAGGAGCAATGCATTGAAGAGAGCAGCAGAAAGTCTGATGCCACCTACGCTCCTCCCATGCGAGTTTTAATTATAGCTCCGGACTTGGCTGAGCCGTGGCACTGAGCCCTCTGCTCAGACAGCTTTCCCACCACTCAAATCAGCTCCCGAGGGTGCTGTGGGGAGCAGGATGTTGAAATCAAACCCTTTTCGGAGGAGTCATCCCGGGTAGAGCCTCGGAACGAAGCTGAACCTCCGAGCAGGGCGCAGGAATTAAGCCAAATTGCGATTTTGTTTGATGTATTCCTCGGGTTTTTCCAGTTTCTGAGGGAAAGCTGGGAGGCAGCTCAGTTCAAGAAATGAACTTGTGACTGTGAGAGCTTTGTGGTTTTTGCCAAGAGACAACTCTAATTGATTTCCTTGCGCTGGGAGAAGTTATTTTCGGGAAAACAGGGCATTCCTCACCGCGGATCCAAAGGGAATTTTCATCCTCTGGCAGAGGTGGAAAATTCTAATTTGACCAAGCACAGGGTGAGACTTTGCAAAGCCTCACCTGGAGATTGCTGTGCTCAGGTTCGCTCAGTCTCCAGGCACTGACAGGGGAGAAATGTGCAGGAATACATTTTCTGTCTTTTTGAGATGTGAAATTCTCCTTCTCCCCTCGCTTCTCCGCTGTCGAGGCACCGCGGGAGCCCACGGGGTGTCAGGAGAGGATGTGGGGAGTGACATCAGCTCAGGAATGGAGTCTGGAGAGTTGAAAATAGCCTGGCAGTCTCTATTAACTTATTCCTCTTTTTTTTTAAATTTTTTAAAAATTTTTTTTCTGAGCCTTATGAAACGTTTCACAGCTGAAGCTGAACTCTGGTGGGATTGAAATGTCATCAGTTGGTTGGCTCTGCCAGCATCACCCTCCAGCCAAGAGGGGCTGAATGCAGGATTTTGAGTGTGTCCTTTGAGAACCCTTTTATTCTTAATTTTCGTTTAAAATTTGTGATTTTTTGGGGGTTTTTTTTGTTTGTTTGGTGGGGATTTTTGTTTGGTTTTGGGGGTTTTTTTTGGGTTTTTGGTTTTTTGTTTGTTTTCTATTTTGTTCGGGTTTTTCATTTGTTCATTTTTTGTTTGTTTGGCTGGTTGGTTTTTTACTTTAAAATACCTTTAAAAATTTTTAAATTGATTGGGGTTTTTTGGGTTTTTTTGTTTTCAAATTGAACTCTGGTCTTCGAGATGAGTTGACAGAAATTCCAGGGCAAAGAGGGAACTAAATACTGCCAGAGAAAAAACTTCCAATCGATGAAAATACTTTTCACAGAACCATGGAGTGGTTTGGGTCGAGAGGCACCCTCAGCACCACGCAGTTCTAACCCTTCTTGCCACTAAACCAGGCTGTTTTTCTCTAGAAACAAAAAGAAAACCCCCAAAATTTCTGGCTGATTTCCTCATCCAACCACCTGGATGCCTTAGGATTGTTTTTCTGAGTGTCATCTCCTGTTGAGGCTCAGGGAGCAGATGGAAGTGTGGCTGTCAGAGCAGAGTATTTCTATTTGTGGTTTTTTAATGCCAGACCAGTTTTAAAAGACAGAGACTTCCTAAAAGAAATGAGTCTTGAAATCTAAGCCTTGCTGGGTAACTAACCCAAATAACACCTTCCATTATTTAGGTTGTAAGCAATAAAAAATATTCTTGGCTCACCACGGAGAGATTTCTCCATATATACTTGGTTTTGCTGTAAAATTGATGAATCTGTAATGCACTGCATAATTAAACATTGCAGGGACATTGCTTTGGAGGGCAAGCAAGTAATGAAGGGGATACAGTAAATTCTGGTGATTACAGATACAATTGTTTTCCCCAAGCACTGCATGATCTGCTTTGCAGGTTAAAAAAAAAACAACCAAAGAACACAATTTCGATTAAGTTCTGCACTGCTCTGCTAGCAACGGATTAGGCTATTAAACTATATTTTTTCCATTAATAAAACAAATGTTAACACATTGCTTGATGCTAATAACGAAACCATTGTGGGAAGCACAGCTCCTTCCATTAACATTTATCACATCTCGCCCAGGCTGGGGATGAATTTGGGTTTTTTTCCATCGAGGTGGGTTGGGAAGCACAGCAGGAACTTGCTGCCCTCTCAGCCTGCTTGTGTTTGCTGTGTTCTCGTGGACAAGGCTGATCAGAGAGCTGCAGAGAGCTGAACTTTAAACACATCCAACCATCTGCTGCAGCACATCGCTGGCTTCATTAAATTGTATTAATTCTCACTGAGCCAAACCTGTTCACAGAGGCAGAAAGCTCTGCCTGTTTCCAGACTCCACCAGCAGGCTGGGATTGCTCCACCAGCTCTCCTGGTGCTGCACAGACAAACATCTGCCTGCCCTGAGCTTTTTGCTCTGCAGCTTGTCTTGGGCACAGCCAGGGAAACCTGGAGCTGGAGTTCCACCTCTCCTGGTGAAAACAGCATGGCTGGGTGTGGCTGCCCTGCTGGGGTGTGTGTGTATTGTTATCAGGGTGTGGGGATGGTTGAATACCTCGTCCAGCTGTTCATATCCTGATTTTTACCTTGTCCAGGGACTTGGGAAAAAGTCTGGGAGGAAGAATTCAGTGTCTTTAGGGGACTCAGACTGGCTGCCCTGCTGGAGGGTGTGTGTGTGTGTAGTTATCAAGGTGTGGGGATGGTTTAATACCTCATCCAGCTGTTCATATATTGATTTTTACCTTGTCCAGGGACTTGGGAAAAATGTCAGGAGTTCAGGAGGAAGAATCTGGTGTGTTCAAGGGGCTCTGAATAGGTTCTGAACAAGTTCAAGGAAGAATCTGGTGTATTCACTGGGTGCCTTGCTGTGGTGTGTGTGTGCATTGATCAGGGCATGGGGATGGTTGAATACCTCACCCAGCTGTTCATATCCTGATTTTTACCTTGTGCACGGACCTGGGAGAAACCCTCTGAGCTCAGGAAGAAGAATCTGGTGTATTCAAGGGACTCAGATTGAGTGCCTTGCTGGTGTGGTGTGTGTGTTGTTATCAGGGTGTGGGGATGGTTGCATACCTCATCCAGCTGTTCATATCCTGATTTTTACCTTGTGCACGCACCTGGGAGAAACTCTCTGAGCTCAGGAAGAAGAATCTGGTGCCTTCAGGGGCTCAGACTGGCTGCCCTGCTGGTGTGGTGTGTGTGTTGTTATCAGGGTGTGAGGATGATTTAATACCTCATCCAGCTGTTCACATCTTGATTTTTACCTTGTCCAGGGACTTGGGACAAAGTTAGGGAGGAGGAATTTGGTGCCTTCAGGGGACTCAGACTGGCTGCCTTGCTGGGGTGGTGTCTGTGTTGTTATCAGGGTGTGGGGATGGTTTAATACCTGATCCAGCTGTTCATATCTTGATTTTTACCTTGTTCAGGGACTTGGGACAAAGTTAGGGAGGAGGAATTTGGTGCCTTCAGGGGACTCAGACTGGCTGCCTTGCTGGTGTGTGTGTCTGTGTTGTTATCAGGGTGTGGGGATGGTTTAATACCTGATCCAGCTGTTCATATCTTGGTTTTTACCTTGTTCAGGGACTTGGGACAAAGTTCGGGACTTCAGGAAGAAGAGTCTGGTGTATTCAAGGGGCTCAAACTGGCTGCCTTGCTGGTGTGGTGTGTGTGTGTTGATCAGGGCATGGAGATGGTTGAATACCTCATCCAGCTGTTCATATCTTGATTTTTACCTCATCCAGGGACTTGGGAGAAAGTTCAGGAGCTCAGGAGGAGGAACCTGGAGCCTTCAGGGGGCTCTGACTGAGTGCCTTGCTGGTGTGGTGTGTGTGTAGTTATCAGGGTGTGGGAATGGTTTAATACCTCATCCAGCTGCTCATATATTGATTTTTACCTTATCCAGGGACTTGGGAAAAATGTCAGAAGCTCAGGAGGAAGACTCTGGTGTGCTCAAGGGACTCAAACTGGCTGCCTTGCTGTGGTGTGGTGTGTGTTGTTACCAGGGTGTGGGGATGGTTGAATACTTCATCCAACTGTTCATATCCTGATTTTTACCTTGTCCAAGGACTTGGGGCAAAGTTCAGGAGTTCAGAAGTTCAGGAGGAAGAACCTGGAGCCTTCAGGGGGCTCAGACTGGCTGCCTTGCTGGGATGGCTGTGTGTGTCATTACCAGGGCATAGGGATCATTGTCCAGCTCCTTATATCCTGATTTTTACCTTTTCCAGGGACAAAGTTTGGGAGTTCAGAAGGAAGAACTTTGACCCTTCAGGGGCTCAGACTGGCTGCCTCTCTGGGGTGAGTGTTTGTGTTGTTATCAGGGCGTGGGAATGGTTTAATCCCTCATCCAGCTGTTCACATCTTGATTTTTAACTTTTCCAGAGACTTGGGAGAAAGTTCAGAAGCTCAGGAGGAAGAACTCTGACCCTCCATGGGGCTCAGACTGGGTGTTGCTCACTGCAAGGAGAAGCTCTGGGGTTTTTTTCCCCACCTCCTTGCCGGAGGTGGTTTTGCATTAACCCTTTCACCCCTGGCACTGCTGCCAGCCGGCTGGGCACAGAGCAGGACAGGAAGCACCTGCACTCTGTTCATTGCTGCTGCTGTAAAACTGTGTAACACAGAAATGGGGATGTTTGAATGCAAACAGCCATTTCTGCAGATCAAATCCACCCCAAGGGGCTGGCTGGAGCAGCAATTTGGGTGATGATACACTCCACATTTCCCCTCCCAGGCAGAGCAGAGGGCACAGGCAGCTCCGAAGCATCAAAAATCCATTTCCAAGGCCTGCTGGAGCTCTGAAAACCACAGTGCAGCACACAGGTGTCTGCCACCGATCACAAATAAACAAAATCGAGGCCAAACAAGCTCCTGGGGTGTTGGGGCTGCAGGCACAGCTGTGCCCTCTCCACCCAGAGCAGCACTTTGTGCTCAGTCGCTGGCGGGGAGGCGCAGTTGGTGAGTCAAAGGCAGCAAAACCCTTCTCCAGGCAGGTTCAAAGGGATGCTGCTGAGCTATTCAGGAGAACATTTCTGAGTCCTCCAGCAGCGTGGCTGCATCAGTTCTCAAACGGATCAATTCTCAAATGCGCCAATTTACAAATGTGCCTCGCGAAGCAAACCCAGCCATTTACCGGGATGCTTCTGAAGCCTGCACAGACCTTAATTTGCCTTATCAAAGGATAAGCTGTTGTGTCAAGGCTCTGGAGGAGGTTTGATTAAAAAGGCAGTTGAAGTGTGAATGCTGGCATCTGAGTGGCGCAGGAGTAGTGTTTATTTAAATGCATTTAATGAGTGATTTCGGTGGCGTGGATTTAGATTTGCAGCAGCAATTCTTCCTCCAGCAGGGCTCAGTTTTGCCTTTTGGGTTTGTCTTTTGCTGCTGAGATGATTTCTCTGCTCTGCTGCAGCCCCCAGGCTCCTGGGGTTAAACTCGGGACAAACCCAGCAGGTTCAGCACCCTGAGTTTTTTACTGAGAGCAGGGAAGGGCAGCAGCCTGGGATTTTGGGGGTTCACTGTGCTGTCCTGGCAGGTTTTTTGGTCTCACTGTTGTCCTTGCCTTGAGTGAGCTCCAGGGTCCAGTTTGGGACAGAGCTCAGCTTCAGTTCTAATGTGGATTTATGAAAAATATTTAAATTAAAATGAACAATCTTGTTTTTTGGTCTCACTGTTGTCCTTGCCTTGTGTGAGCTCCAGGGCTCAGTTTGGGACAGTTTAGTTTCAGTTCTAACAGGATTTATGAAAAATATTTAAATTAAAATGAATAATCCTGTTTTTGGTCTCACTGTTGTCCTTGCCTTGTGTGAGCTCCAGGACTCAGTTTGGGACAGTTTAGTTTTAGTTCTAACAGGAATTATGAGAAGTATTTAAATGAAAATGAACAGTCTTGTTTTTTGGTCTCACTGTTGTCCATCTGCAGCATTGAGGTGAAGTCTTGCCTTGTATGAGCTCCAGGGCTCAGTTTGGGACAGTTCAGTTTCAGTTTTAACAGGAATTTATGAGAAGTATTTAAATTAAAATGAATGATCTTGTTTTTGGTCTACTGTTGTCATCTGAGGGTTGAGGTGAAACCTGTGGAGCTAGGACAGTTTGGGAAGACAGTAGTTCAAGGTTTATGAAAATATTTAAATTAAGATGAACAATCTTGTTTTTTGGTCTCACTGTTGTCCTTGCCTCGTGTGAGCTCCAGGGCTCAGTTTGGGACAGAGCTCAGCTTCAGTTCCAACAGAATTTATGAGAAGTATTTATATTAAAATGAACGATCTTAAAGCTGTGCTTAAACAACAAATTAAACCTCCTCCGACTCTTTTGGAATTGAGGATAAAAATTCCACTAGGCTGCAAATTACTATTCTTGGTAGGACAAATAAAAATAGATTCTTATCCAGAGCTTTGACGCCTTCAGCACTCAGCCTCGCCCTGCTGGGTGAAGGGGGAGTGGCTGCTCATTCCCACCTGGAAATCTCCTTTAGGATCACAAATCCACATGGAATTATGGCAAAACCCCACTGCTGTTTGGAATAAAGCCCTAGCAGAAAACTCCTGATCCCTTTTCTCCCCATAACACTGTTGGGAGTGTTGGGCCACAATAATGTTATGTAGTATTAAGTGAAGCAAATACATTGTGTTTGAATCCCTGCCCTGTAATTACACATGGCACAGTTCAGTAGCTGGAAATAAACCCAGTTTTGAATAAAATATGGTTGTTTCTGCTACCACTGCAATGCTTGGGCTTGTAATTTCCCTCTTGAGCAGTCTTTGTTTTTTTTTCTGCAACACTTAAGTGGTCGTGTTTGGGTTTTATTAGTCTTTTTTTGTTTGCCGACACTCTTCAACACATTCAAAGCCTCCCTTATTCAACCCATGTAGTTTTAATTAAATTCAATAGAACATTTCTCCTTTCTGTATTAATGTACCTGTGTTGGCTCTCATAATACAGCCTCAATTGCTGTGAATTTTAAGATTCAGCCTCTTTCATGAGAGAGAGGAACATAAAGAGGATGCAGCTGGTGAAACCAACTGTTGGAGCAGCTGATGAATATAACCTCCTGCTCAGGTACAGAGCGTAAAACCCTGTTGTACAGACAATTTCCTCTGGATTGAACGAGACCTGCAATTTAATTCATGGTTTTTAAAGGGTTTGTGTTGTTCAAAACTCCCTTTGGGGGAGGATTGTGCCTTTCTGCAGGGCACAGGGGTGAGCTCAGCCTCACCTGTGTGACACAGCTGGTGGGCAGGAGGGGGAGATTCACCAAAAATCCTATTAAAAACCTTGGGATTTTGGGGATTCACCCTGCATTCACCTGCAGGAGATGGTGGTGGCAGTGACAGTGAATTTCTCACCCAGATTGACTCTGCTGCTGTAAACGAGCTCTGCATTATCTCTGAAGGTGTGAGTGATGCCTGGAGGGGATCACCTAAAACAGAGGTTAGGCAGAGTGAAGAGAATAAAAAGCAGTTAAATTTACTGAAGGCCTTCAGGTGCATTCAGGGCACTCACAGCTCACCCAGGGCTACACCCTAAATGGACAGCAGTGTGGCAGCACAGACTCTTTTTCTTGGGAATTTTCTCTTCTTTTCCTTGTGTTTTTCTAAATAAAGATAAAGTTTGGATGTTATTGAAATGGTCTCTGGAAAGACAGGCGGTTCAAGCCTGGTCAGTCGGCCTAGGGGGAGGTTTTGAATTGGCCCAAGACGGATGACCTCTGAAAGTCTATATAAATTCTAAAATTAAATAATAAAATCAGATTTGTGCCACCTGGAACTCTGCCTAGTTTTTCACTCTGCTAGCTGTTCAACAGTGACACAGCAGGGCACGAGTTTTTCACACTTTATAAATTCTGATGGATGGATGGATGGATGATGGACGGATGATGGATGGATGGATGGATGGATGGATGGATGGATGGATGATGGATGGATGGATGATGGACGAATGGATGATGGATGGATGGATGATGGATGATGGATGGATGGATGGATGGATGGATGGAAGGATGGAAGGATGGAGGGATGGAGGGATGGATGATGGATGATGCACGGAAGGATAGCTGATGGGTGAATCCCCAGCTGATGATTTATATCAATTTATTAAATCACCTTTGCTGCTACCATGCCCAAATCAAGGCTGGCATTTCTCCCACACTTTTTAAAACAAGATGTCCTCGCCCTGCCAGGTTCTCATGGCTGGTTCTCCTGAGCTCCCTGGGACTCTGCTCCAGCCCCTGCTGCCCACATTTCCTCCTGGATTTGGGAAAGGCTCTCTGGGCAGCCATCCAAGGGGAGCCAGACCTTCCTCCTCGGCAGACAATGTTGTCTCTGTTAACAGCAGAAAATAATCAAATATTAAAGAGGGCTGGATAAAGGCCTCGCAAAGAGCAATTAATTTGATGCACTGAAGGTTTGCAGATCAATTTCCAGCCCCGGGCAGCCTCACTTGACAGGCCTAAATGATGTTGTCACCCAGAAGGGCACAGATTGGGATGTCTGTGTGATCTGCAGATTGTTCCATTGTTCCTCGCTGGCAATGTGTGCCCTGGCAGAGGAGATTTTCCCTCTCTGTGCATCCAGGGGATCTCTGGAAGCTCACTGATGGAGACCCAACTCACACCTTCCCCTCGGCACTCCCTTCCCATTGTTAAATGTGGAGTGAATTGAGCAAAAAGGGCATTTCTGGCCCATTATCTCATCAGGTATTTTTTTCCAGGCTCAGAAACCACACTCAACCTGTTCACACAAACATCAAAGTGTTTGCATTTCTTTCCTCTCTGCTCCTCCCCTACCAGCTCCTCTGCCCTGTCCAGGAGGACAAAGCCCTGATTTTCCATGCTTGATGGAGAAAAATTCTCTCCTCACATTCAGTGTGACAAAACTTTCTGTTACTTTTCTGTAAGAAACTCGATTTGAACACTTTCTACCCACAGTGGGGTCTTCTCTTGCAGAACCTCCAGGGTGTGACAGGAACACGGCGGGTTATTTCTGTGTTCGGATTGTCCACCTCTGTCTCAGCTGATGAAGTTATTTGCAGCTCAGCCGTTTCCATGTCATTGCCCTCACTTTGTTCTTTAACAGAGAAGGAATCTGCCGCGGCTTTGCTCTCCCTTAAATCTGTATTCCGCTGCTGTCTCATCTGTTTAATACATTTCCTTTACAAACCTCGACTTATGTTTTAGCCTAATGCCAGCAAGAGCTCTGGAAAGATTTATTCTTCTGGGCCCTAATGTGAAATGAGTAATGCTACAACTGGCTCCCTTGGTAGCAGCAACACGTTTTACTACTGATTGTCAGAAACAATAAAAAAGAGAATACGTTGGTAGTTTCTGCGCTATTTGCTTCCTGGGATTTTTGTCCTGAATTAACCTCCCCAAATATATTGCATGAGTAACTTTGGAGAAGTTCTCAGCGTGTGGGGAGGAGAGGAACGGGGAGAAGAAATTGAGTTTGTTGTTGTTGGAGGTTTTGGTAATAAACAGAGAGAGAATGAGGGGTTTGTGGCCAGGCTGGGGTGACACACAGGGCAGCCACTGCCTGGTGTCCTCTGGGATTTCCAGAGAACAGAAATCATCTCCTCCCAGCATGGAATTTGAATATCCACAGCTGGAATAAAGTTGTGTCTCCACTCCTCCAACACGCAACCCCAGCGTGTGCTGCAGGTAAGGCTCAAATCAAAGCTTTTCCAACCTCAATTCTCTCAAAAAAACTACCATTTTGGGTCAAATTTTGGGTCCTAGCGCAGCCCAAGGGTGTTCTTTTAAAGCAATGGTTGATCACTTGGCTCAGCACCAGAGCCTGGATTTGTTTTATTAGTTTTGCCGGGAAATGCAAGTGCTTTCTGCTCTAGTTATAAAATAGATGAGCACGGCCTTGTTTTATAGATAAAAATACTGAAAATTAATTTGTTAGCAGCCATCCAAGCTCTCTCTGGCTTTTACAGGAAGGAGCTCTAGAAAGCTATAAAAGGAAAGCTCATGCTTGGATTAAAAACGCAAATAAAACCAAGGCTGATATTTGAAAATTGATCTAACCCCCTGGCTGAGCAGCTCAGGAGTGCTTCAGCCTGCCTCACCTCCAGCCCGGTGAAGTTCAGGAGTTCTTGTTGTTATTTAAAATACATCAATTACCCGGGAATGTCAGGAGAGGAGTGACCTGGAGTCGCTGCGAGCAGAGCCTCCGGGGAAAAAGCTCTGGGCGAGGGAAGATCGCTTTTCTCCTTGGCCAGAGGAGATTTCCCAGGGCTGTAAGGCAGGACCTGCCTGCCTGTGGCAGAGCGGTGTAAATTAACGCTCTGTCCTTAATGACTTAACAAGGTGTCCAACGCAGTTTGTGCTTCATTCCACCTCCAGTCGCTGCTCCCCTCTGGGTCTTGGCAGGAATATTGTTCTCCCTCAGCAATATCCTCTGCTTTATCCTTCCCCACGTCCTCTCCCATGCTGTGGCGTTTCCTGATTTGTGTGTTAAGCTCCACAAATAGGTTTTCCAGAGCCGTTTATTTGGCTGTTTCACACCAGTGAGAGCAGCTGAGGTTTGGGAAACACAGCAGACCCGACTGGGATGTAATTTCAGCGAAGTTTGGCCAAAATTGTCCCATCACAAGTTCCCCTCCTGGCTCTGCCCTGGTGAAGCTGCTCTTTGACACCCTAACTGTGCTGCAGAGGACACGGCGAGGATTTCACATTTGTTTTACATGTGTTGGACTAAACTTCCAGCGGCTTGAAATCTAATATCCCACCTGTCCTCTCTATCATTCACTCGAGAAGGACGAAAGGCAATTAAAATCAGCGGCAGTGTCAGGAACATGACAGGAGCTGACGTTTTTGGGTTGCGGAGCGCGGCTCGCGATGGATGGCTCTGCAGAAATTGTCACATCTCATCTGTGTCTCCTGCCAGAGCTCATTGCCCAAAACGCTGCCGGGCTTTCCAAATTGCGATGCTTTAGAAACAACTACCCTGTCGGAATTTTTTATTTTCACCCAGGCTGAGGCTCGGGGAGTTGATGTTGCATTGAATTTGTGGATGTCCCATCGCTGGAAGTGTCCAAAGCCAGGTTGGATCAACCTGGGATGCTGGAAGGTGTCCCTGCCATGGAAAGGGTGGGAGGGGATGAGTTTTCAAGTCCTTCCAACCCAAACAATTCCATATTTTTCTGGTTCTGTGGCTGAACAGAGCCAGCAGTGCAAAGCAGAGAAGGGAGGGAGTGTTTGAGTCGCTGCTGTCAGCACTGATTTAACAGTTTACCCACTTACAGCCCAAAGAGAAAATCACACATTTTCAGTTTGCTGGGACTGGGAAGCAAACTTTGCATTGCAGCTGTGCTGAGAAGTTGGCTGCGATCAGACACTCGAGATGAAATGTAAAATTGGTTTCCTGCTATTTAAACCACTTTATTCTGGCAGCATCCACGCGTTGGCCACATCTGGGCACAGCTGGGCGAGCGACTGGAAACTGTGGGATGGTTTTCCCTCGGAGTTCATGGCCTAAATAAATAGTTCCCAGCACGAGGGTTGAAGTGAACACCTGAGCACTGCCCAGGGAGCAGAGATGCAGAGACACCCAGGCAAGCTGGCTCCCAAAAATCAGCCCAGCTCCTCACGGCGTGGAGGAAATATTAATTGTGATTTCAATGAAATCCCTCAGGACTTCCCCTGGCTTGTGCCCAACCCCATCTTACCACTTCAAACCTAATTTTTGGAGGACTTGAGCGAGGCCTTTAAATAGTTTGCAGCTGTGAGAGCTCTAAAAATAAAGGAAAAAAAAGCCCAAATTGGCTTTGAACACCTGTGAGTTGGGGATTTGGCTGTGCTGCTCCCTCATCTCTTGTTGGCAGATCCATAATCATGGTTATGAACTGCGAGAGAAGTGTTTTAAAATATCATTTAGGTGAAGTGTGACTCCTCATCGAGTAAATAACAGAAGGGAACAGAGTGGGAAAGGAAGTCAGATTTTGCAGAGATACAAATGGATGCTGGGGTTGGATCTCC
Source organism: Entomyzon cyanotis (assembly GCA_024500445.1). Classification (NCBI taxonomy): domain Eukaryota; kingdom Metazoa; phylum Chordata; class Aves; order Passeriformes; family Meliphagidae; genus Entomyzon; species Entomyzon cyanotis. The sequence continues at coordinate 2,965,224 of JAKEPQ010000634.1, forward strand.
AGGCCCAATTTATTTCGAGCTTTGCTGGAGTTATTTGAAAAACGCAGCCGCAAACTTTACAAAAAAAAAAAAAATTCCTTCCTAAATTGGAATAATTCTCTGCTCAAAATCAGCTGAAGAATGGAGCCTGTGAGGGTAAATGATGCCCCTGGGAATCCTGGTATTGCTCTTAGCAGAGGAGATTTATAGAGGGAGCAATGAGTGGAGATAGATGCAGTGAACTCAGTCTTTGGGAGCTCAGACTGATTTATAAGTTTTGTTTTTGCAGTTTGTGCTACCATCAGTACCCAAAGATGGATTTATAGCTTCCTAAGTAAATTCATCATCATAGAGACAAGACTTTTTTTTTTTTTTTTCTCTTTTGCAGAGTGGGGAGACCTCACAGAAAAATCAAGCTTGTGGTTTGACTTGGATTTTTTTTCTCCCTTAAATAATCAAAAGAGATTAAAGAAACCCCATTTCCATGTGTTTGGATAATCATCTTTATCACTCCCAAATTTATTTATGAAGTTTAGACCACAATGTGCTGAATGACCAACTTGGATCAGCAAGGAGGAGAATTCCCAAGAGCTTTTCCTTTTAAAATTTTCCCTGTAAAATTTGCTCTGGAGTGGAAAAGGCCTGGAAAAGAATTGACCTCAGATGGAACTGGGAATTGAAATCCAAGCTGATCACGGTGCAGAATTTCTGTGTTTGCCTTTGGGGTTAAGCTCTGCCTTAAGGACTTTGAAACCTCTCAGAAGCAAAGGGATGTGATATTATAAACAAGCCTTGAAAATCACAGAGGAAGCTGATTTGCTTAATTTAGCAAGGAAAGCTGCAGAAAAACCCCAATTTTCCCCTGTTTTATTGGTTAATATAATTAGAAATACCCCGGGGAGCTGCTGCTAACACAACACTGTGCTGCAGGGGATGTGGGTTGGTGATTAAAGCCCTTTGCCACCCTCGCCCAGTGCTCTGCTGCTCCCCAGGAGGTGACAGGGAAATCCATTCTGCTAACTGGAGGGTTTTTCTGCTTCTTTGTGTTTTTATTTCCAGTGGCACAGAGATATGAACTCTCTTTTCCCCTCTGTCCCAGCTCAGATGGATCAGAGCCTGCCAGGGCTGAGTTTATTTTGGCAAACTTCCTGCTGCAGGGCACTGATCAGTTGGGCAAAGTCATTATCATCCTCCTGGTGGCTTTTTTTGGGATGTCTCAGGAATTCCAGATGATGTTCCTATGAAGAAGAATCCTTTCTGGGTAGTGTTGATGTCTGAACAGGATTACCTGAAACAGAGGTTAGACAAAGTTAGGAGAATAAAAAGCAGATTAATTTATTAAAGGCCTTTAGGTAAATTCAGGGCAGACAGAGCTCACTGCAGAGGCTACACCCAAAATGGACAGTGAGTCACGAGTTCTTCACATTTTATAAGTTCTGTAATTAATAAATTGAGCCTCAATCCTCCAATTACACCTTCAGCTGATGATGTCAATCACCCCAAGTTTGCTCCCCCAGTTCACTGTTAGTTCCCATATTTTGGGGCTCTGAGGCAGCAAAGTGTCCTTGGATTCCCAAATTACAGGAATTGTTTTGTCTAAAATGCTGCGAACAGAGGTTTTAGCACTTTACATGGAGTCCAGAGCCACACAGCAAAACTACAGATACACAAAAATACAGAAGCTAAAATCCTAAGGCATCAATCTCTGCAGCCCCAGACGGAAACCTCAGCAGAAGCTGTGGAGCAAGAAACCACCTTCACCAATGAAACCAGAGATGAAAGGTGACCCAGCAGCCACAGACACCCTGTCAGAGTCACACAGTCACACCCAGCCCCTCATTCCTTGTTTTATCCCCACTTCCCACCCTCCTTGGGCCAAAGTGACACCAGCAGGCTCCACCCCGTTCTGCTCTCCGCGCGCTCCTGACACGCTCACCGCGGGATAATTGATGGCGCCTGGCGCTAAACCCATTAATTTTGATTTTGTTAGCTCATTAATGGGCTTCCTTCATCTTCTGCCCGCGCTGTGCAGAGCAGCCTTCTATTTAATTAGCATCGGCTGACCTTTTTTATTTAGCTGGTAAAAAGGTTATTGGAGTCCTTAAGGAGAATTACAACAACTGCAGCCCAGCTGGTAATTGGTTGTTGTTGCTGGGGGTAATTGGGCTGATTTTGGGGGTGGGGGAGGCTGTGCAGGTGGGGTGCAGGTGTGTGGGTGGAAATCACAGAAATCACAGAAATCACAGAAATCAGTTCTGTTCTTCAGCAAAGGTCAAGGTGATGCCTTAGGGATTTTTAGATTCTATATTTTCATGTTTCTGTAGCTTTGCTGTGCAGCTTTAGGCTCCATAGAAAGTGCTAAAAACCTCTGTTCCCAGCGTTTTAGACAAAACAATTCCTCTCAGCTGGAAAATCCAAGGACACTTTGCTGCCTCAGAGCCCCAAAATATGGAAACAGCAGTGAATTGGGGAGCAAACTTGGGGTGATTGACATCATCAGCTGAAGGTGGAATTGGAGGATTGAGGCTCAATTTGTTAATTACAGAATTTATAAAATGTGAAGAACTCGTGACTCACTGTCCATTTGGGGTGTAGCCTCTCCAATAGGATTTTCTGCCCTGAATGTACCTAAAGGCCTTTAATAAATTAATCTGATTTTATTCTCCTAACTTTTTCAGCCTCTGTTTCAGCTAAACTTGTTTCAGGCATCAAAGGCACCAGGTAAAGAATAAAATATAAATATTAAAACCATTGGTAAACCACTCAATGCCTGTTGGGTGCTCGTGAGGAAGATCAGCTCCTCCTTTCCAGCTTTCCCAGCAAATATTTGGGGTTTTCTGCTAAACGCAATTAAGATGTGAATATTTGGGATTTCTCCTGATGATTAATGAGAAGCACCAGCCAGCCTGGCTGTTCAGGAATGGGTGTCACTTTGGGGACAATTGTGGGGATAAAACCAGCAGGAGTCAGCAGAGCACTGGTGCCTCTGTACCTGTGTCAGGTTAATCAGGTGAATTCATCCTCAAATGTCAGCTTGGTTCTCCTCAGGAGGTGCAGCCTGAAGATAATAAAACAAATCCTGATGTTTGCTGCACTTGGAATTGCCATCAATCCCCAAAGCCTGGCAGAGGCTGCTCTGAAAAATGAGAAGAGCAGGCATTCATTAAAACTCGATTCAGAGCAGTTCAGAGGCTGAGCTGGGTTGTTTTGCAAGTTTTCTTGGAGAAAGCCATGGGAAAATATTTAAAAGGATTTTTAGTCAAGGTCTGAACCACAAATCTATTTCTTATATGGTCTCTTTTGCATCAGGCTACAAACAGTGGGAATATTCCATTGCTTTGTGCTGTTCAGAAAAACTCGAATTCTCTGAAGGTCTTTGGGGTCTCTTCCAACCCGAATTCCATAATTAGCCCACATTCTGTAGAAATTCCATGGGTTTCCTATCCTTTACCTCAATGTATCCACACACATCTGCTCAGCTTCCCCAAACCCTGGATCCTAATTAGGTAAAACCTCTAATTATCATCCCCACACCTCTGGAATTACAGTAGCACAGCCTGAGCTCTGTGTTTAACCCACACTGCCCTTTAGAGCTGAGTGTGCTCAGCCCATCCTTCAGTTTTAGTCACCCCAAAATTCCCTGTTAATTCCCTTCCCGTGCCAGAGGGGATAATATTTATTTTGATAACAAAAATACAAGAGTCACCAGACTTTTAGAAATCCTCTCTTTGGCAATTTGGAGGAGAATTTCTAGAAGCTCAGGAAAACACTGAACAGGGAGTTTAAATTCCTGTTATATGTTAAAATCTGTTATATGTAACAAAACCAACAAAACGCCGAGAGGTTGTTTAAATACAAAAATACAAGAGGCTTCTAGAAATCCTCTCTTTAGCAATTTGGAGGAGAATTTCTGGAAGAGCAGGAAAACAAGGGAGTTTAAATTCCTCATCTATTAAATGTAACAAAACCAACAAAACGCCGAGAGGTTGTTTAAATACAAAAATACAAGAGACTTCTAGAAATCTTCTCTTTTGCAATTTGGAGGAGAATTTCTGGAAGAGCAGGAAAACAAGGGAGTTTAAATTCCTCATCTATTAAATGTAACAAAACCAACAAAATGCCGAGAGGTTGTTTAAATACAAAAACACAAAACCAACCCAAAACCTGAAGAGAAGAATTAATGAGTTTGACTGGTGGCAGCCAGTTAATTGCACTCCATGAGCTGCTGATGATTTTAACACTCCCACGCTACACTGGTCTGGTTTGTGACATTTTTAGGAAGTTTTGGGTTTGGTTTTGGCCAGCTGGACAGAGCTTGGAGCAACCTGGGATAGCGGGAACTGAACAAGACCGTTGGAATTCTTTCCAACCCAAACTGCTCAGCGATTCCATCCCGGGGACCTTTCCCAGGCAGGATTTAAAATTGGTAAAACTGCTATTGGTGCAGGTGCCCCGAAGTGCCTGGCGCCAGGCTTGTGTTTATCTGAGCTGCAGGGAGAGCAGTGAACGCTTTATTTGTGTTGCAGCCCGAGATGGGATGTTTAACAAGGCTGCTCAGGAGGGAGAAATTCGCTTTTTAACATTTTCACATCAAGAGTCAAAGAGCCAGGCTGCGTGGAGCCAGGGAAATTACCCTCCCTGTTAACAGATGCTTGCCTTGAACGATTCAGGCACCTGTAAATGATGAGTGCGCTGCTCACTCGGGGCGCTGGCTTTTATTTTTATTTCACCTGTTTATAGAGAAACAGAATCCATTCTCTGTAGATGGGAATGTATCAAAAATCAGAGGCGCGGTTCTCATTGTTTGCCGAGGCACAGGCATGTCTGACATCCTTTTTGTCTGCAGGTTTCATCTCGAGGAAGAAACTTGCTCCAATCAATTCCTAAAATCTCTACGAGGTGGAAAAAAAAAATAATATTGCGGTGGAAAATACATTTTGCTGTCTGCAGTGTTTGGCTCGGCATAATTAACATGAATAATGCAAGACAATTTTCTGATAGTTATTATATTAGAGCGCTTAGCTGACTCATAACTGCCCCCATGACAGAGCCAGAATGCAAATTACTTGGATAGAAATAGCACGGGGCTGGGTTGATTAAAATGTGATACATATTTTGAATTAAAAATATTCAAGGTCTTCCCAAATGACCTTAATGTCACTTGCCTCCCTCCCTCCCCCAGGGCCACCGAGGGAATTTGCATGATGTCTCAGGGAGAGTTTTTCTCTTCTCCTTCTGTGGATCCACAGCCTGTGCCATTCCTGGGAAAACAGGGTGGAAAAAAACCCCAAAAAACAGGAGTTTGTTCATTTTCTGAGCTCAGAAAAATGGGGCAGGAAAAAAAAACACGGCAGAAAAATAATGAAAATTATGGAGAATTTGGATTTTTCTTTGGGAATCTGATTTATCAGAATTAGGGAGATAATTGATCCAATAAGAAACCACCAACAAGAAAATTATGGAGAATTTGGATTTTATTTTGGGAATCTGATTTATCAGAGTTAGGAAGAGAATTGATCCAACAAGAAACCATCTAAGAAGAAAATGATGGAGAATTTGGGTTTTTCTTTGGGAATCTGATTTATCAGAATTAGGGGAGATAATTGATCCAACAAGAAACCATCAAAAAGAAAATGATGGAGAATTTGGGTTTTTCTTTGGGAATCTGACTGATTTATCAGAATTAGGGAGATAATTGATCCAACAAGAGACCACCAGCAAGAAAATGATGGAGAATTCAGCGTTTTTCTTTGGGAATCTGCCTGATTTATCAGAGTTAGGAAAACAATTGATCCAACAAAAACCACCAACAAGAAAATGATGGAGAATTTGATTTTTTTGGGAATCTGCTGATTTATAGAGTTTAGAAGATAATTGATCCAACAATAAACCACCAGGCTCCAATCCTCGTTAACAACCAGAGCCATCTCCACATCCTTCTCCCCTCATCCCCTAAAACCCAGCTGTGCCCAGTCACCCCCAAACTCCTGAAAGGCCTGAGAATGAAGCATTTGAAGGATTTTTTACCCTCTAAATTCTGAAGAGGCTGCAGACTTTGGGCATTTGGCTCTAAGACAGAGTAAAAAAACCCTTAGGGTCTGAAAAGCCTCTCCTAATTTTCCAATTAATTTCCCAACTACTGTTCCAATTTTTAATTTTCCAGATTTTCTCAATTTCCTCTTTGGAATTCCGCCTTGTAAAGAGAAGGTCTGAAAAAGCCCCTCTTGAGGGTGTTTTTCTTCTGCAGCAATCCCACATTTCAAGCAGTTTGGGAAAGAGCAGTGCCTTGGATGGAAAAGAATTCCATCTGAAAATTGGAAAGGAGAAATTATTGCACAGAATTGCCCCAAAATACGTGATTTCTAATCCACCTTTCCCCAGAACTGCAGTGAGGTGATGCAGTGACATCCTGCACCACCCACTCCAGCAGGTTTGAGCTGAAATCAGCCACATTTCCAGGGAAAAAAGGATTATTTTGCCCATTTCCCTCCAGGCTTCTGAGCAGAGCAGCTGCTTTTGGGCACGCTGAGGAGCAGAGTTCACTCAGGGGCCAACCTGAGGCTCTGCAGGGTTTCTGTGGCATAAATAACAACCTGCATGGGTTTGGGCAGTGAATGAACTCTCAGTGCCCTTCCTGTGCTCCCAGGCTCACTCAGATTTCACAACCAGCTTGAAGGACTTGAGGTCCAACCCTGCTGCACCTCCTGGCTCAGCCCTTTGGGGGGATTTATCTGCAAACAGATCAGACCAGAAAAATAGCTCCTGAAATCTGATTTTTGCAGCCAGAGCCCATCCCAATTTTTTAGCGTGGTTTAACTCCTGCTCCCACACTCTCTTCTACCATATGAATTTGTTTTGATGCACTGTGGGGAGCAAATCTCTGATTAAATCTCTTTTACCAACACTTTTTTTTCAATTTATGCCCCACAGACTTGTGTTTTATCTTCCTCTTCCCTCCATTTATTCACTCCACGTGCTTCACTCCTGACCCTCTGCTTTGTTTCTCCATTTTTTGATACCTGGAGATGTGTTTGATAAGAGCTAATCAGTTATCACTAATCCACCTCTCTCTGCAGGGATGCTGCCTCACTTATTAATCTGTGCAGCAGAGCGTGGCTGTTCCTCTCCCACCAACCACTGCTGGGTGTCATTCTTCTTTTTCACCGTTTCCTGAGAAATCTGCCCGAAAAATAATGCTGATATCTGGTAGAATGTTTCCAAAGGTAAGGATTAGAATGTGGAAAGCACAACTCCGGGGTGAAGCTGGGAATAAAAGGAGGAAGGGATTTGAAATGGGTGATGGGAGGTGAGCAATGCTGAATAAAGAGGTCATCCTGATGCCTAAAACAGAGGTTAGATAAAGTTAGGGGAATAAAATCAGATTAATTTATTAAATTTATTTAGGTACATTCAGGGCAGACAGAGCTCACTGCAGAGGCTACACCCAAAATGGACAGTGAGTCATGAGTTCTTCACATTTTATAAGTTCTGTAATTAACAAATTGAGCCTCAATCCTCCAATTCCACCTTCAGCTGATGATGTCAATCACCCCAAGTTTGCTCCCAATTCACTGCTGTTTCCATATTTTGGGGCTCTAAGGCAGCAAAGTGTCCTTGGATTTTCCAGCAGAGAGGAATTGTTTTGTCTCAAACACTGGGAACAAAGGTTTTTAGCATTTTCTATGGAGCCTAAAGCTGCACAGCAAAGCTACAGAAGCCTGAAGTGTTCAAAGCCAGGTTGGATGGGGTTTGGAGCAACCTGGGGTGGTGGAGATGTCCCTGCCATGGCAGGGTTGGGGTGAGATGGGATTTAAGGTTCCTCCCAACCCAAACCACTCTGGGATTCCATTAAAGAAAACCTCAAAGCACAGAAGGGACTTTTAAACCATTTCAGATCATCACACATGGAAATATTCATTGCCCTCATGCTCTTCACCTGTTTCCTCATGTGTCACTTGGCTCTCAGTTGTGATTATTCACATTATTAGGATGAAAATCCACTTGGATGGATTAATAGGATGGATCACATTATTAGGATGAAAATCTCTCTGTGGCACAGCTGAGGGTTCATCCTTGCCAGAGCAGCTCCTGGCTGAGGATCAGCCAAATTCAACTCAAACCAAATATTTCAGGGTTTACAATGAAACCAGAATGCCAGAGGTGCTGTTTGGTTTCCCAGTTCCCAAGGGATGTGATGGAGCCTAAAATCCTGAGTGGTTGTTCATTCCAGAGATAAATTCACTAAAAAAAGTTGCTCTAAACACACAGGGAAATGTCACTGTTGAGCTGCTAGCGGAGCGAAGAGTCCAGAGAGATTCTCAGGTGAACAGAATTCTGAATTTATTAATTATTTTAAGAACTTCTATAGACTTTCACAGGTCGTTTGGATTGGGCCAATTCAAAACCTCCCCCTAGGCTGATTGGCCAGGCTTGAACCACCTATCTTCCAGAGACCATTTCAATAACATTAAAACTTTATCTTTATTTATAAAAACACAAGAAGAAAAAGAGAAAATTCCCATGGGAAAGAGTCTGTGCTGCCACAGGGAAATCCAGAATTTCATGTGTCATGAAACCACATTTTTCCCCCCACCGTGCTTTTGTTTGAGGAAATATTTTCTTCGCCAGAATGAACGTTCATTTAAAAAAAAATAAAATTCAGAGCTGCAGGATTTACAGGTGGCGATTTCCTGTAATTGTACAGATTTCTGTGTAACATTAACAAAAACAAGAGTGTCATTGGCTGTCCCTGTTGGACCGCTAGCGGAGTGAAGAGTTGAGAGACTTTCTCAGGTAATCAAAATTCTGAATTTATTATTTATTTTAACAACTTCTATAGACTTTCAGAGGTCGTTTGGATTGGGCTAATTCAAAACCTCCCCCTAGGCTGATTTGCCAGGCTTGAACCGCCTGTCTTCCAGAGACCGTTTCAATAACACAAAAAATTTATTTATAAAAACACAGGAAGAAGAAGAGAAAAGTTCCCATGGGAAAGAATCTGTGTTGCCACAATTGGCTGCAGGTATTGAGAATCTGCATCAGCCTGGCTCGTTCTGGAGCAATTCTGCTGAGAGTTCTGCTTTGTCGCTGTTGAGCCGCCAGCAGAGAAAGAAAACCAGGGTTCTCAGTGTGGCATAAAAAAAGAGAGCTTTTATTACTTAATTCCAACTTATATAGATTTTTCAGAGGTCACCCAGATTGGTCAGTCAGAAACCTCCCCCTAGGCCTGACTGGCCAGGCCTGAACTGTCCAAATCTTGAGAAACTGTTTTAATAACATCCAAACTTTATCTTTGTTTATAAAACACAGGAAGAAGAGAGAAAAGATTCTCATGGAAAAGATCTGTGCTAGACACACTGCTTTGCCTGGATTTTCAGTGCTGCTGAAAGGTGGCTGATGGATGGCTCTGGAGGAGAATAATAATAATAATAATAATGTACTTAACACTTCTCACTTCCAGCCTGTTCTGGTTTTAGGGGTGAATTTTGGCTGATTTTCTGCAGAGTCATGAGGAGGTGGTTGCTGTTCCTCTGTCCCTGGTGCTGATCTGGATCATGTGGCTTTTCCTGATCCCACATGGAATATTTTAGGTGCAGCCCAGAAAATGGGAAGAGATTCCCTCCTGGTCATTGTTTTCCAAAAAAATCTCTGGAGTTGGATCTTGAGATCCTGAGACAAAGCAATTTGAGAAATTAAACTCCTGGGCTGATTTAGACCTTCGTTCACAGAGAAATCATTGAAATATTGTAATTTTCCCTCTCTCAATCATGATCTTCCTCTTTGCTCATTCCACATCTTCAAAAGTGTTGGGTTTTGTTTCTTAATTTTATTTGATTTATTTATCTTTTTAAAATTTTATTCCAAGATGGTAAAGTTGGTTCAGGAGTTGTCCCTCACAGAAAGGCAGGGAAGTTCAAATTAAATTAAATAACTCTGCAGGGAGCAATGTTAGACCTGGAAACGTTGAGGGCTCTTCCTTCAGCATAATTCAAAACCTGAAAAATAAATGTACACTTTGTGTCCTCCTCAGGGGACTGGGAATCTCCCCAGGAACCCTTGGGATAAACAGAGGAGCTAAACAATACATTTTTCTTAAAATGTACATTATTTTCATCACTATAAATATCCGAGGTGTCAACTCAGAGCCCTACAGCAACATTTTTGGTGCTTCTGGGGAAAAAAAACTGAGGAAAATGTGTTGTTGCATGCAAGTGCCAAGTGCCAGGATTGAAAAAATATATAGGAATGCTTTTCTTGCCTTGTTTTATTCCTTAGATATTGCAAAAATGAATATTTATGGCCAGGTCGGCTGCTTTCACCAGAAGGATCCCCACAAAAATCGCTGCTCATGGATCCCCCCGGGCTGTTAAATCCTTTCCCAAGTGATCCAAAGGGAATCCTTCACGTGAAGTTATAATAAAACTGAGCGAGGGGGAAAAAAAGGAAGGAGGTGGAGGATTTAAAAAAAAAGAAAAAGAAAAAAAAAGGATTTATTGAAGCAGAATGGAAAATAAGAGGTCTGGAAAACCGAGGAAGCCACGGAGTCAAACTGCAGATGCAGGCAGAAAAAATGATGGAAATGGTTCAGGACCAATGGGTCTGGATGGCCTTGGCAGCCCCGGAGTGCCAGCAGGGCTCGTTGGGAATGCTCACCACACGCGACTGTTTGTTTCCCTGCCGCTCGCGGTTTGCCGCGGGATGAGCAGCGGGCTGGGAAATGATACCTGAATTCATCTGCAGCCTTCCCCAGGCCGGGTTTGCCCTGGAAATGGGATTGGGGAAGCGGAGAACGTCCCGTTTTGGGATTTTAATGGGATCGTACCACGTGGTTTAATGATGGTTTGGGGTAAAAAGATGGAGAAACACCCAAATCTGTCATTTCTAGAGACACACTGGGGATTTAATGATGATTTGGGGTAAAAAGATGGAGAAACACCCAAATCTGTCATTTTTTGAGCCAACATAGAGGGTTGGGTGTCCAAAATTTGATCCCATTTTTTTGATTTTACTGTGATTTTATCACTGTTTCACTGATGATTTGGGGTAAAAAGATGGAAGAAACACCCAAATTTATCATTTACAGAGCCACCATCATGAATTGGATGTCCAAAATTTGATCCCATTTTGGGATTTTACTGTGATTTTACCATGTGTTGCACTGATGATTTGGGGTAAAAACATGGAAGAAACACCGAAATCTGTCATTTGTAGAGCCACACTGATGATTTATTGATGATTTAATGATGCTTTACTGATGATTTACTGATGATTTGGGGTAAAAAGATGGATATTTACTGATTTGGGCTAAAAAGATTGAAGAAACGCCCAAATCCTTCATTTCTAGAGCCACCATCGAGGGTTGGGTGTCCAAAATTTGATCCCATTTTGTGATTTTACTGTGATTTTACCACTGGTTTACTGATGATTTTGGGTAAAAAGATGAAAGAAACACCCAAATCTGTCATTTCTAGAGCCACACTGGTGATTTATTGATGATTTGGGGTAAAAATATCTAAGAAACACCCAAATCTGTCATTTCTAGAGCCACACCAATGATTTACTGATGATTTGGGGTAAAAAAATGGAAGAAACACCCAAGTCTATCATTTTTACAGCCACCAACAAGGGTTGGGTGTCCAAAATTTGATCCCATTTTGTGATTTTACTGTGATTTTACCATGTGTTGCACTGATGATTTGGGGTAAAAACATGGAAGAAACACCCAAATCTGTCATTTGTAGAGCCACACTGGTGATTTATTGATGATTTAATGATGATTTACTGATGATTTAATGATGATTTGGGGTAAAAAGATGGAAGAAACACCCAAATTTGTCATCTGTAAAGCCACACTGGTGATTTACTGATGATTTACTGAGGATTTATTGATGATTTGCTGATGATTTACTGACGATTTGGGGTAAAAAGATAAAAAAAAACCAAATCAGTTGAGCCACCATCGGGAGTTGGGTGTCCAAAATTTGATCCCATTTTGTGATTTTACTCTGATTTCACCACGTGTTTAACTGATGATTTGTGGTAAAAAGATTGAAGAAACACCCAAATCTGTCATTTGTAGAGCACACTGATGATTTATGATGATTTGGGGTAAAAGATGGAAGAAACACCCAAATCTGTCATTTGTAGAGCCACACTGGTGATTTACTGATGATTTGGGGTAAAAAGATGGAAGAAACACCCAAATCTGTCATTTGTAGAGCCACACTGATGATTTACTGGTTATTTACTGATGATTTACTGAGGATTTATTGATGATTTACTGATGATTTGGGGTAAAAAGATGGAAGAAACACCCAAATCTGTCATTTGTAGAGCCACACTGATGATTTACTGGTTATTTACTGATGATTTACTGAGGATTTATTGATGATTTATTGATGATTTGGGGTAAAAAGATGGATATTTACTGACGATTTGGGGTAAAAAGATGGAAGAAACCCCCAAATCTGTCATTTCCGGAGCCACCATAGAGATTTGGGTGTCCAAAATTTGAATTAGGGCAATGAAATTCCATCCTGGACTAAATCCTGTGCTGTTCTGACCTTCCTGCTGTTTGCCATCACTTTGTCACTCTGCATTCCCATTTCATGGATATGAATTTCCTGGTTAGCAATGTTTGATCAATTTTCGCTGTTTGATCATATTTTCAACTGTTTGATCATATTTTCAACTGTTTGCTTTGGCTGAAGAGTCCAACTCAGCACAGCAGGGAAAAAAGACTTTGCAGACTGAAAACAAACATTTGAAACTTTGCCCTCTGGTCCTTACCTGTGGTGGCAGTTCTGCTGGTTTTCAGGTGTTTTCTGCTGCTTTTTGGGTATTTTCTGATGATTTTTGGGTATTCTCTGATCGCTTTTTGGGTGTTTTCTGTTGACTTTTGGGGTGTTTTCTGCTGCTTTTTGGGTGTTTTCTGATGATTTTTGGGTATTCTCTGTTGATTCTTGGGTATTTTCTGTTGCTTTTTGGGGGTTTTCTGTTGCTTTTGGGGTGTTTTCTGGTGCTTTTTGGGTATTTTCTGTTGATTTTTGGGTATTTTCTGTTGCTTTTTGGGTATTTTCTGTTGCTTTTTGGGTATTTTTCTGCTGCTTTTTTTGGCATTTTCGTTCTTCTGGCTGTTTTCTGATGATTTTTGGGTATTTTCTGTTGATTTTTTGGTATTCTCTGTTGATTTTTGGGTATTTTCTGCTGCTTTTGGGGTATTTTCTGCCCCTTTTTTTGGTATTCTCTGTTGCTTTTTGGCTGTTTTCTGCTGCTTTCTGGGTATTTTATGTTGATTTTTGGGTATTCTCTGTTGATTTTTGGGTATTTTCGTTGATTTTTGGTATTCTCTGTTGATTTTTGGGTATTTTCTGTTGCTTTTTGGGTTTTTTCTGCTGCTTTTTGGGTATTTTCTGTTGGGTTTTGGGTATTTTCTGCTGCTTTTTGGGTATTTTCTGTTGGGTTTTGGGTATTTTCTGCTGCGTTTTGGGTGATTTTCTGTTGGGTTTTGGGTATTTTCTGTTGATTTTTTGGTATTCTCTGTTGATTTTTGGGTATTTTCTGCTGCTTTTTGGATATTTTCTGCCCCTTTTTTGGTATTTTCTGCCACTTTTTGGGTGTTTTCTGCCCCTTTTTGGTATTTTCTGCCACTTTTTGTGTATTTTTCTGCTGCTTTTTGGCATTTTCTACCCCTTTTGGGGTATTTTCTGCTGCTTTTTTGGTATTTTCTGCTGCTCTTTGGGCATTTGCTGATGATTTTTTGGGTGTTTTTGTGGCTGTGGCTGAGCTCTGCACCTCCTGCTAGACTCCCCTGTCCTTCGTGCTCGGCTGGGATGATTTCATATTTTGCCAGAGCGAATCAAGATTGAATTTAGAAATGTAATTTCTCCCTGCCTTGGGGAATGGAGATTCAGCAGTGATGGTTTTGTGCATCTCTCTCATCTTCTCAGCCTCATTCCCTCCCAGAGAAAATTTGAATTACGCTGCTAAAAGCAAACTACTTTTTTTTTTTGGTTTTTTGGGGAATAAAAACCCAATATTGTGTCGGAAAGCAGTTTTTCAGCAATAATCCAAATACCCAGTGGTGCAGAGCATTTCCCTTCCACTGGAAGTCTGGAATTTCTGGGGATTTCTGGGAATTTCTGGGATGGGAATTTCTGGGAATTTCTGGGAATTAATGGGAATTTCAGGGAATTCCTGGGAATTAATGGGAATTAATGGGAATTATTAATGGGAATTTCTGGGAATTGCTGGGAATTAATGAGAATTAATGGGAATTAATGGAAATTAATGGGAATTAATGGGAATTACTAATGGGAATTAATGGGAATTATTAATGGGAATGTTCAGCTGGGAATTCTCGTGGGAATTAATGAGAATTAATGGGAATTAATGGGAATTAATGGGAATTATTAATGGGAGTTTCTGGGAATTAATGGGGATTTTCTGGGATTTTCTGGGAATTTCTGGGAATTTCTGGGAATTAATGGGAATTAATGGGAATTTCTGGGAATTTCTGGGAATTAATGGGAATTAATGGGAATTTCTGGGAATTTCTGGGAATCCTGGGAGGGATTTCATTCTTGGAAGGCCAATGTACTTCAGCTGACAAATGCATCGTTGTGAATTATTTAGCTTTGAGTTCTTTGAGGGGAAAAAAAATAATTCCTAATTCAGATTTTCAGGTTCAGTGGCAGCGATCAGAGCTCTGCTCTTCATCTTAAAACAAATGAACTCTGGCATTTCTGGGAATTTCTGGGAATTTCTGGGAATTTCTGGGATTTTCGGGGAATTTCTGGGAATTAATGGGATTTTCTGGGAATTAATGGGAATTAATGGGAATTAATGGGAATTTCTGGGAATTTCTGGGAATTAATGGGAATTAATGGGAATTAATGGGAATCAATGGGAATTTATGGGAATCAATGGGAATTAATGGGAATTAATGGGAATTTCTGGGAATTTCTGGGAATTAATGGGAATTAATGGGAATTAATGGGAATTTATGGGAATTTATGGGAATCAATGGGAATTAATGGGAATTTCTGGGAATTAATGGGAATTAATGGGAATTAATGGGAATTAATGGGATCAATGGGGATTTCTGGGAATCCTGGGAGGGATTTCATTCTTGGAAGGCCAATGTACTTCAGCTGACAAATGCATCGTTGTGAATTATTTAACTTTGCGTTCTTTGAGGGGAAAAAAAAATAATTCCTAATTCAGATTTTCAGGTTCAGTGGCAGCGATCAGAGCTTTGCTCTTCATCTTAAAACAAATGAACGATGAGGTTAAATGGAGGAGAAGGGAAAGGTGGAGAAATTCAGATTGAAAATGGAATCCAATCTGAGTTAGCAATGTGTTTAACCTTTATTCACAGGGAGCTGCCCAAAGCCAGTGCAGTTCCATCCCAAAAAACGTGTGCCAGCTGGATTATAAATTACATCAATGGTAATAAATGGTAATAAATGGTAATAAATGATAATACATGGTAATAAGTGAGAATAAATGATCATAATCACTCTGTGGTTTGGGGTTCACCAGATGTGGGCTTTGCCTGCCTGCCTGTCCTGAGTGGGGTGGGAGAACTGGTGAGACATCTGAGATATCTGCATCCAAAAATGAAATTATTTTACTCCATTTGCTCCAATTTCTGCCTGATTTGGGCTCTGGATGGAGGGATGGCTCGGGAGGGGCAGCAGAGGAACTGCAAACTCTCTCTGCCTTCAGATCTGCTTGATCCCAAAAAAAAATTTGGAATACATGGGACATTTGGGACATTTGGGACATTTGAAATCTGATTTCAAACTGAACTCAAGGATCAGCGGATCACCCTCAATTTTTGAAATGCTGCTTTAGAAGAAAAAAGTTTTAGGGAATTTATTTAATTTTTGGAAATTCAGGGGTTGAGAAAACAACTCAGAGAGGTTTCTTTGCCCTTCGGGGTTGGAACTCCCACAGAGTGATGTGAATGTGCAGTCCTACATCCTCCTCTCTTTTATTTTAGATCATAAAATATGAATTTTATATGTTATTATATCAAATAATAATTTTATATAATCAAATATGAATTTTATACGTCACTATATAAAACAATAATTTTATATAATTATATATTAATATATTATTTGTATTATAGATATAATAGAAATGATATATAATATTATTTATATTATATATAAATCTCCAATATTTTGTTTGGAGATTTTTTTTTTTGCTGTTGTTTTTGGTTTTTCTGGCCTTTAACCAATTTATTTCCTTGCTTCACAGCAAAACAACCATTCCAGAGGGAAGAACAAGGTAACTCCACATTTCCTTTGGCAGCACAAGAGCAGGGGAGAGGTAAATCTGCTTAATTACAGGTTAACACTTAACACCGAGTCAATAGCTTAATTAATGTCCTTCAATTAATGGCTGGCTGCAGGGAACAGGGCAGAAATCTGCCTTTCAAAAAGCAGAGAACTCTACTGCAACTGGCTGGAAAAAATTCCTGATTTTTTGAATTTTTTTAAACCAGATCTTCTAGTTTTGGAATCTCCTTTCCAGCACACCCCAAGGAATTTGGGGTTTTGGAAGAATTCCTGAACTGTTTCCCAGGAAACAGTGGAAAATTTGTGGAAATTTGAATTATTATACCAAAAGCAAACTTTTTATTTTTATTTTTTTTAAATAAAACCCCAATATTGCGTTGGAAAGCAGTGTGGGACTAATGGTGAGTTCAGAGATGTTTCCCCAGCTTTGAAAAGCTGTTTTCCTCCTGCAAAAACAGATTTTTGGAGATTTTTCAGGAGGGAATTGGGAGAGAAACCTTTGGGGTTTGAGGCTCCAACCTCCCCCAAGGCACTGATGTTGATCAAAAAATGATGGAGAAATGGATAATTGAATTTTCCTGTTGGTTTGGATGAAATTGTGAAATTCTCATGACGAGCAGAGAGTTCCAGAAGGGAATTTGGAGTTGATTTGGGGGTCGATTCACAAACTCCATCCCCATTTCCCAAATTTTGCTTTATCCCCATTTCCCAAATTTTGCTTTATCCCAATTTCCCAAATTTTGCTTTATCCCCATTTCCCAAATTTTGCTTTCCAAGCGAAAGCAAACATTTTGCAGAATTTTTACTTTCTCAGCTCTGAATTTCCCAATCCATTTCTGATACCTGCAGAGCTGTAATTAAATAAACTCAATTAAAAAAAAAAAAAAAAATTTCTTGACCTGAGTTTTAACATGCAGAGCCTGACTTGGCTGTGCTAATTCCTCCTCAGGTTTCAGAATTGGAATTTCACAATTTCAAAGTGAAATGGTTTGATTTGACACCAAATCAAAGTGAGGTTGGACTGATGTTTCCTTTTACTCCACCAGAGGAATTTCAACGATTTATTGTTCAGTTAAAAAGAAACAAAACCCCTCCAGGAATTATTAATGGTTTTTATTTTCCTTGTTGCTGTGCTGGTTGGGGTTTGATGGCGATCTCAGCACATATTTGGGATCAAATTCTGAAATTTCTACATGAAAACACAAATATTTTCAACAGGGACATGATTAATTTTTTAATTTTTATGAATTGAACCCATTATTTTGGTGTCTCAATGATTTTATCACAAACCAAATGAAATCAGCCTGGCTGAAAAAGAGATTTTTTTCAGTTTTTTCCCTGTGAAGGTGGAAGTTGAGGCACAACTCATCCCCCTCTGCGTGGACAAGAATTATTATTATTTTTTATTCCCTTGTTGTGTGTGGTTGGGGTTTGATGGAGATCTCAGCCCATATTTGGGATCAAATTCTGAAATTTCTGCGTGAAAACACAAATATTTTCAACAGGGACATGATTAATTTTTTAATTTTAATTAATTGAACCCATTATTCTGGTGTCTAAATGATTTTACCACAAACCCAAGACAATCAGCCTTGATAAAAAGAGATTTTTTTCACTTTTTTTCCCTGTGAAGGTGGAAGTTGTGGCACAGCTCTGTGTGGGCATCGCTGAGGACCTCTATGTGTGCAAGGGGCTTGAATTAGTGGGAAAAAAAGAAAAAAAAACCCAAAATTCCAGGCTATTTTTGCTCAGGGTGGGGTTTGGCTCCTCTGCAGACACTCAGGGAGGTGTTGCTGACAGGGTGAGACAACATACGTTACAAAGCAAAAAAAAATCTGGGGAAAAAAAAATCCAGAAATACTGGTTTTTATTATTTCACATTATTTCCTCTCCACCCACCAGAAGCAGCTGAGAAGAATCCAAGCACAGCCAGACACTTTTAATTCCTTTTTGGGCAATGAAGCTTTTCAGATCTTGAAGCACAAACCTTTTTTTCTTTTTTTTTTTTAATTTTTTTTTTTCCCTCTCCTGGGATGAATCGATTTTCTTTCCACTCTGATGCTCTGTGGGTCTCGGGGCTGAGCTGAGCTCATCTTTGACACATGTCTGATGTACGTCAGGATGAAACTTTCCACCTCGGAGGGAACCCAAAAAAAACCCCAAAAAGAACCCGAAAATCTGCCAAAATTGGGTTTTTTCCCCTGCCAGCCTCAGTGTCACCTGAACATCCTCCCTGACAAGGAATGTGCAGAGAAGAAACAGCCTGAGCTCTGGTTTTTGACCAAACCCCCAATTTTCCAGGGTTTTTCCAGGATTTTTCAGTTTTTTTCCAGGATTTTCCCAGGTTTTTTCCAGTTTTTTTCCAGGTTTTTTCCAGGTTTTTTCAGGATTTTTCCAGGTTTTTCCAGGATTTTTCCAGGTTATTTCAAGGTTTTTTCCAGGATTTTCCCAGTTTTTTTCCAGGGTTTTTCCAGGATTTTCCCAGTTTTTTTCCAGGTTTTTTCCAGGTTTTTTCCAGGTTTTTTCCAGGTTTTTTCCAGGATTTTTCCAGGGTTTTTTCCAGGTTTTCCCAGGTTTTTTCCAGGTTTTTTCCAGGTTTTTTCCAGGTTTTTTCCCAGGTTTTTTCCAGGTTTTTTTTCAGTTTTTTTCCAGGTTTTTTCCAGGATTTTTCCATGTTTTTTTCAGTTTTTTTCCAGGATTTTTCCAGTTTTTTTCCATGGTTTTTTTCCAGGTCTTTTCCAGGTTTTTTCCAGGATTTTTCCAGTTTTTTTCCAGGGTTTTTTCCAGTTTTTTTCCAGGTTTTTTCAGGATTTTTCCAGGGTTTTTTTCCATTTTTTTTCCAGGATTTTTCCAGGATTTTTCCATTTTTTTCAGGATTTTTCCAGGGCTTTTCCAGGTTTTTTCCAGTTTTTTTCCAGCTTTTTTTCAGGTTTTTTCCAGGTTTTTTCCAGTTTTTTTCCCAGTTTTTTTCCAGGTATTTTCCAGGATTTTTTCCAGGTTTTTTCCAAGATTTTTCCAGGTTTTTTCCAGGTTTTTTCAGGATTTTTCCAGGGTTTTTTTTTCCAGTTTTTTTCCGGGATTTTTTCAGGATTTTTCCAGTTTTTTCCCGGATTTTTCCAGGGTTTTTTCCAGGTTTTTTCCAGGATTTTTCCAGTTTTTTCCAGGTTTTTTCCAGTTTTTTTCCAGGTTTTTTCCAGTTTTTTTCCCAGTTTTTTCCAGGTTTTTTTCCAGGATTTTTCCAGTTTTTTTCCAGGTTTTTTCCAGGTTTTTTTCAGGATTTTTCCAGGGTTTTTTTCCATTTTTTTCCAGGATTTTTTCAGGATTTTTCCATGTTTTTTCAGGATTTTTCCAGGGCTTTTTCCAGGATTTTTCCAGGTTTTTTCCAGGTTTTTTTCAGGATTTTTCCAGGGCTTTTTTTCCAGTTTTTTTCCAGGATTTTTCAGGATTTTTCCAGTTTTTTTCCAGGATTTTTCCAGGGTTTTTCCAGGGTTTTTTCCAGGGTTTTTTCCAGGTTTTTTCCAGGATTTTTCCAGGATTTTTCCAGGTTTTTTCCAGGTTTTTTCCAGGTTTTTTCCAGTTTTTTCCAGGGTTTTTTTTTCAGTTTTTTTCCAGGGTTTTTTTCCCAGTTTTTTTCCAGCTTTTTTCCAGCTTTTTTCCAAGTTTTTTCCATTTTTTCCCCTCTGGATGAGAGCTGAAGCAGTTAAACCTCCTGCCATGCCTGACTCTGCTCCAGGAGCAGAATTTATTCCCTTCTTGTCTTCATTCTGCTGTAAACCAGCAGATAGTTGTTTTTTCAGCAGATATTTGTTTTTTCAGCAGATATTTGTTTTTTTCAGCAGATACTTGTTTTCTCAGCAGCTCTGCCTGTTCTCTGGATGTGTCATTAGGCTCCAGTTTTGTCCCCAGCCCTGCAGGGAGATGTTGCTGTCAGGGAAGGACATTTCCCTGCCAGGGTTTTTATTTTATTTTATTTTATTTTATTTTCCAATTTCATTTTCAGGTCCAGGAGCTGAACCTGAGAACTGCCAGGAGTTGCAGTCAGGGCTGAGTTGCCAACTGCATTTGGGGTGAAAATGAGGAATATTTGTTGCATCTCACCTGGGCTCTGTTGTCACCCCACAGCTTTGGGGATGTTCTGGTGGAATATCCTGGGATTTTCTGGGATATCCTAGTGGAATATCCTGGGATTTTTGGGATATCCTAGTGGAATATCCTGGGATTTTCTGGGATATCCTAGTGGAATATCCTGGGATTTTGTAGGATTTTCTAGTGGAATAAACTCAGAATGGTCTGGATCATGGCCTTTATTCCATCATGATCCACAATAATTCCTGAAAAAACTTGGGTTTTATAGCCTTGTGTAAATATAATATATATATCCTTATAGATATTATGATATATATGATATATACTTATATATACTGTCATATAATATAGATCCTTATATATATTATAATGTATACTATATATCCTTATATATTATAATGTATACACTTATATATATTATAATGTATACACTTGTATATATTATAATAGACAATATATATCCCTATAGATATTTTAATATATAATATACATCCTTCTATATGTTATAATATATAATACATATATCCTTAAATATTTTAACATATAATATATATCCTTATATATATTATAATAGGAAATATTTATCCTTGTAGATATTGCAATATATAATATATACTTATTATAATATATATCCTATATATCCCTATGTATATTGTAATATATAATACATATCCTTATATATATAATAATATAATATATATATAATAATATAATATATATCCTTATATATATTATAATAGACAATATATACTCTTATAGATATTGTAATATGTATTATCTATAATATATACTATATATACATACAGATATTGTAATATATAGTATATATCCTTATGTATATTATGATATATCCTACATATCCTTATATATTTTATGATATATCCTACATATCCTTATATATATTATGATATATCCTATATATCCTTATGTATATTGTAATACATAATGTATATCCTTCTATATTATATTATATATATCCTTATATATATATTATAATAGACAATATATATATCCTTATAGATATTGTAATATATAATATATATATCCTTATATAAAGGAGAATAGAATATATATATATATATATATATATCTCCTTATATATAAATCCATCCCAAATCCATGTTTCACTTCCAGAGGTTTCCCAACTGCTCTGCATTCCTTCATCTCCCAGCCAGGAGGTCTCTGAGCAAACCACGACGTTTCCCATCTGCCACTCCTCATCCCCACCCTTGAAGGGTGCACTAATTAGCTACAACAGCTAATTACCCTCCGAGCAGGGGCAGCGCAGCTCTCTGTGCCTCCAGAGCTCAGCCAGAGCTGGGTGAGGCTGGAAAAACCTCGGGGTGGTTCTGGCTGGGCAGCAGTGAGAGCTGGGCTGGTTTTGGGCTGCTCTGAAGTGTCCTGATGTGACAGGAGGTGACAAAATCCACCTGTACATCCCACATGTCGGATCGGTGTCCTTGTCACTCACAGCTCCGCGGGGAGAGGGTGGTTGGATGTCTGAGAGGTCAATATGGTTCTCTGCAGGTTTCAAATCCACCTCGGAAATAAATTTGGGATTTTTTCGGAGGGATCAGAATGGCAGCACTGAACCCCAACTCTGGGAAATATTCCAGAGGTTAAAAACCACCTTTCCCTGCACTCCCTGACATGGGAGAACATTCCAAAAGAGCCTTTTAATCCGCATTCCGAAATTTAATTCGCATTCCGAAATTTAATTCGCATTCCGAAATTTAATTCGTATTCCGAAATTTAATTCGTGTCCCGAAAATCTCCGTTCTGCACTCCTGCGGGAGGGATCTGCTCAGTTCTGCGGCCCGCCTGGAGATGGCAATGTGGCAGTGTCATTGTCACCCACCGCGGGCTTCTCCCAGCAACGCGCAGCAATTACATAAAGCCAAGAGCACAAAATCAAGCTCGGCGCGAGCTGGCTTTGCAAAAATATAGGGAATAAACACGTTGGAAACATACAGATAATGGAGCTGAAACACAGCTGATTTCGCTAAATGAGAAGCTTGGTGAATGGGAAATTAATTTTTTATTGCAGCCGAACACCCAAGACACTCTGAATGTCGTGTAGCATGCACTGCAGTGAGTGACTGAAACCAGCCTGGAGCTCTTTGGTGATGCTCTGGGGCTGAGGGGGAAAAAGACTGAGTTACCTGAGCTCTCCAGGTCCTCATCGCCTTTATGTTCACCTGGCTGAGTCGGGAAAGTGAAATTTGTTTATCAATTTGAGCCTGGAAACTTAAAGGTTTTTTTTCTTGTTTTGCTTGCTTGTTGCTGAGAGAATTTGTTTTTAAGGGGAAATTCAAAGGTCTTGGGCTAATTGCAGCATTGTGAGAGTGGTGTTGGGTCTGGTGGAATATTCCAGAGTGATCTGGGTTGGGAGTGAACGGAGAGAATCCAGAATCCTGGGGTGGTTTGGGTTGGAAGGGACATTAAATGCCACCCAGTGCCACCCCGGGGACATCTCCCACCATCCCAGGTTATCCCAGCCTGGCCTTGGACACTCCCACGGATCCAGAATTCCCACAGCTCCTCGGGGAATTCCATCCCATTCCTCATTTCTGCTTCATTCTCACTCATTTCCAAGAGTTCTGCTCGGAATTCTCAGCATCATCTGCAATTCCCGAATTCCCAACTGGCTGCTGGGCAGGGAGAGGGAGCTGCTCCGGGCCAGGACAGGCTGCAGGCAGAGCTGGGCAGACATCCCAGGGCACCTTATTGATCCCAACTTTATCAATCCCAGGCTTATTGATCCCAGGTTTATCAATCCAAGGTTTATTGATCCCAGGTTTATCGATCCCAGGTTTATTGATCCCAGGTTTATCAATCCCAGGTTTATCGATCCCAGGTTTATTCATCCCAGATTTATTGATCCCAGGTTTATCAATCCCAGGTTTATCGATTCCAACTTTATCGACCCCGGGTTTATCAATCCAAGGTTTATTGTTTTCAGGTTTATCGATCCCAGGTTTATCAATCCCAGTTTATCGATCCCAGGTTTATTGATCCCAGGTTTATTGATCCCAGGTTTATCAATCCCAGGTTTATCGATCCCAGGTTTATCGATCCCAGTTTATTGATCCTAGGTTTATCGATCCCAGTTTATTGATCCCAGGTTTATCAATCCCAGGTTTATCGATCCCAACTTTATCGACCCCGGGTTTATCAATCAAAGGTTTATTGTTTCCAGGTTTATCAATCCCAGGTTTATCGATCCCAGGTTTATCGATCCCAGGTTTATTGATCCCAGGTTTATCAATCCCAGGTTTATCGATCCCAGGTTTATTCATCCCAGATTTATTGATCCCAGGTTTATCAATCCCAGGTTTATTGATCCCAACTTATCGACCTGGGTTTATCAATCAAAGGTTTATTGTTTCCAGGTTTATCAATCCCAGGTTTATTCATCCCAGGTTTATTGATCCCAAGTTTATCAATCAAGATTTATTGATCCCAGGTTTATTGATCCCAGGTTTATCCATCTGCATTCACAGCCAAAGGAGCTCAGCATCTCCTGCTCTGATTCTGAGCAGATTCAAATGCAGACAATCCCCTTGGGTTCTTCAGATCATTAGGAACCCCAGCGAAGTGCTGGATGACATAATTTGGGAATCCACTCCTGTAGGAAGCTCTGGGGACCTCGGAAATGTGATTCCAAAACTTTTTTTCCCCACAGGAGACAACCTCTGCAAGCTGAACACGAAGGGTTTGCTCACTGAAACGCTTTGGCTCCCAGCATTGCTTTGAATTCCCCTTTGAGACCATCGGAGTTTGGTGTTTCCTTTGCTCTGCTTGTTCTCTGCTTGTTCCTGCAGATTGTGACATTCCTCTGCTGGTTCTCTGGCTGTTCCTGCAAATTTGGACATTTCTCTGTTTGTTCTCTGGTTGTTCCCCCAAATTTGGACATTTCTCTGTTTGTTCTCTGGTTGTTCCCCCAAATTTGGACATTTCTCTGTTTGTTCTCTGGTTGTTCCCCAAATTCAAATTTGGACATTTCTCTGTTTGTTCTCTGGCTGTTCCTGCAAATTTGGACATTTCTCTGTTTGTTCTCTGGTTGTTCCTGCAAATTTGGACATTTCTCTGCTTGTTCTCTGGCTGTTCCTGCAAATTTGGACATTTCTCTGTTTGTTCTCTGGTTCTCAGAGCAGATTGCCTGAAGTTCATTATTTGGTTGCATAACTGCAGAATTTCCTGCTGGATTCTGGAGTGTTTCCCTCCTTCCCTCCTTCCCTCCCTCTGCAGTTAATTAAACACACCCAATGATGGTTTGAAAAATGCTTGTTGGACACCCAAGGAACTTCGGGAGCTGATGGAGGCTCTTTATTTCAGATTTCCCTCCCAGTGCTGCATTCCTGCTCTAACATCTCTCCTGCCAGGGAGGTGAAGGCAGTGTAAATTGTCACGTTAACATGTTGCACTTTGTAACGTGCTGAATAATGCATGGAACACGCTGTCACCGTGTCCCTGCGCCTGCCAAACGTCTGACTGCTGCTTGTTTCCCGAAGCTCTCTGTGCTCCAGGAGCTCTGCTCTGCACACCCAGCCGGGGGAAGGACGGAGGAGACGTTCTGATGCTTATAATGCTGATAAAAAATTTGAGATGCAGACACACAGTATAGGAAAAGGGTATTCCCTTGCTTTAATAGGATCCCAGGTGCACCACGATGACTCGAGCCCCCTGGTACAACGAGTGTGTATTTTTATGGACTTCACTAATTAGCATACCTATCTAAAATTCTCCAATAAGAACCCTAACAAATGAAGTAATTGCTCCCTTATTCAAATTACCTCTCCCCCAAAAAGGTTACAACTCAGTTTACAGAAACATGTCCCAGGGATGAGGCTCTGTTCAAGGTTGGTGCCTCATGTTCTTGAGGTTGTGGAGATGTTTCATCTTCTCCAAAGAATTCTGAGCTAGGCTAGAGTATAAGAATTATAAACATGTGGGGCTAAGGTACAGGGAGTAAAAAGTACAGGAATGGGAAAGGGTAAAAAGGATATATAAAAGGGTATAACAGGATAATGAAAAAGGACAAAAAACCCATCAGGCATCAGTTCCACAAATAGGCTGAGCGACCCCAGCAAATGAGACAGGATGGTTTTTCCCTTTGCTGTCACTCCTCTGGTGTGTTGTTTTCTTACCTTGGAGGAGAGGGGAAGGTCAGCTCTGACGCTCTGCGTTGTATTTTTAGTTCTGTCACAGCTGTTTGTGTCACCCTGCCCTGCCACCCCGTCACACTTGGCTCCCCAGCTCCTCGAATGGTCACTTTAATACCTCAATCTGCTCTCCAGGTGTGATTAACTGCACTTCTCCTGTGCTGTTTGACAAGCTGGCTGCCCGTGTGGAACTCACACGACCCGCTGGCAGCATCTCCCCGCCGTGATTTCAGACACAGCTCCCAGTAAAAGGCATTTATGGCATGGAAACGCTTTAAAAAGACTTGATGTCCCATAAAACGTGGCCCCATAAAGTCAGGTTCAGAGGTTTGCTTTACCTTTCCTTTCCCAAACATAAACTGAGCGCTATGTGGCTTCAAATCCATCCACAGGAAGGCAAAAATCCCAGTTTTTTCCAGAGTGTGGCTGCGTGGGGCTGCTGGGGAAAGGGAGAGCTGATATTCAGTCATCAAGTGTCTCATTTGGACACATTTGGTTAATTTGAAAAGCAAATGAAGGAAGGACCTCAACCATCTGCCTAACGCTGCGCTTCTATTCCGGAGCTTTTCCTGATTATAAAATCCTGGCAGCTCTGGGGCATCCAAGCTCCACTCCAGGCAGAGCAAAGAACGGAGAAATTCAGCTGCTGCTGGGCTTGGTGTGGCTGGAGGTGTGAGGAGAATTCACTGCAGTCACCCAGAGGGGAATAAAAGCTGGAGAAACTGTTGGTGATCTTTTTACACATGAATTAATTGCAGCAACAGTGATCTCCTGGTTCACTTCCAAATGTTTAGCCCAGGATGTGACTTCAAAATAAAACAGAAATAATGTTTGAGGAAAGCAGGGATTGAACTGTGGGGCCTTTGCAGTTCATATAGATTAATTTCAGACAAGGTTAAGGGGTTTCCTGGAGGATATTCTGATGTTTCACTCGCCATTTCCAGCTCTGAGCAAGCTCAGCTCTCTGTTATTTAGAGTTTGGTGACAAATCATGAATTAATTGCAGCAACAGTGATCTCCTGGTTCACTTCCAAATGTTTAGCCCAGGATGTGACTTCAAAATACAATGGAAATAATGTTTGAGGAAAGCAGGGATTGAACTGTGGAGCTTTGTAGTTGGTGCAGATTCCTTCCAGAAGGTTAAGGGATTTCCTGGAGGACACATCCTGATGTCCCACATGCCACTTCCAGCTCTGAGCAAACTCAGCTCTCTGTTATTTAGAGTTTGGTGACAAATCACGAATTAATTGCAGCAACAGTGATCTCCTGGTTCACTTCCAAATATTTAGCCCAGGATGTGACTTCAAAATAAAATGGAAATAATGTCTAAGGAAAGCAGGGATTGAACTGTGGAGCTTTGAAGTTGGTGCAGATTCCTTCCAGAAGGTTAAGGAATTTCCTGGAGGACACATCTTGATGTTGGACTCACCTTTTCCAGCTCTGACCAAACGCAGCTCTCTGTTATTTAGACTTTGGTGACAAAACAGTGATGTTCCAGTTGACTTCCAAACGTTTAGCCCAGGATGTGGCTTCAAAATAAAACAGAAATAAAGTTTGAGGAAAGCAGGGATTGAACTGTGGAGCTTTGCTGTTGGTTCAGATTCCTTCCAGAAGGTTAAGGGATTTCCTGCAGGACACATCCTGATGTCCTACTCACCATTTCCAGCTCTGCAGTTTGGATTTGGTGACAAAGCACACTTGTCCTTGATCCCATTGCTCTGTGAGCATCCAGCGCCAGCCAGGCTGGGTTAGGTGACCTCCAGCTGCATTTGCATTTCCACAGGGAGAACTTTGACAAGGATATTGTTCCTGTTGTCTGCTGGAGCTGATGGCTCAATCTGCGCGGAACGGAGAATTTTTTTCGCATGGTCTGCAAAGTTTGAAAACCCTTTGAATCCTTGCACAGCTTTTGGTGCAACAGGGCTTTTAAAAGGCAGGTCACTGCTGTCTGTGCTGAGCTCTGGGTGCTGAATAGGGATGTATTTCCTCTTCAGAAAATTCTATTTATACTGCAATGATGCTGCAGGCCAATTGCTGTATCATTTCTGTGCATTTATCTTTGTTGATGATGGTTTATTTGAAGAAGTCTGTCTTTATATTGTCAGTGACTTAATGATGAGAATCAGAGCTTTAGGATTTGCAGGAGAAAGGAAGTGCTTGACAGGCACTGCTGAAATGGTTTAGCCAATCTTTCATTTTAACAATAGGGAAATAAAATAACCCAAGTGCAGAAATAGATATTTCTGAAGCAGAACATAATGCTCATCAGCATAGATAAACACAGAGAGGATTGATGTGTTTTAAAACTGTGTCAAAGGCTCCTGCTAAAAACCACATTAAAAACAATTGCAGCTCCTCCTGCACCTCTTCTGTTCCAGGCTGGATTGAAAGGGGTTTAATGGAAAAGGAGTTTTGCCTGAGGAAAGGAGTCTGGAGTGGCTTTTCCCTGCCTGTCCCTGGTCTGCCAGCTCCGTGCCCTTTGGTTCAGACCCTGTAAATAAAGATAATTTGCTGGTTTGTATGAATTTAGCTTCTAAATTCCAAATTGTGGGAGCCTTGGGGGACAGGAGTGTCACCTCTGCCACATCAGAGCTCCCAGATGTTGGGATGAGGCTCTGAACAGAGCCTGGATCCTCTGAGGTTCCTCTGGGGTTCCTCTGGGGATCCCAAAGGGGACAAATCCATTTGTGCCTTGGTGTGCCTGATTGTGACAAATGTTTTGTCACTAGCAGGTGTCTCCCTGCTTTCCCCTGCCTGTCCCTGCTCTGCCAACTTTGGTTCAGGCTCTGTGAATAAAGATAATTTGCTGGTTGGGATGAATTTCGCTTCCAAACTCCAAAATGTGGAGGACAGGAGTGTCACCTCTGCCACATCACAGCTCACAGATGCTGGGATGAGGCTCTGAACAGAGCCTGGATCCTCTGGGGTGATCCACAGCTCCAGGGGAAGCTCCTGCTGAGGATCCCAAAGGGGACAAACCCATCTGTGCCTCGCTGTTCCTGTCAGATTGCGACAAATGTTTTCTCATGCGCAGGTGTCTTTCTTCTCTCCCCTGCCTGTCCCTGCTCTGCCAACTCCATGCCCTTTGGTTCAGACCCTGTGAATAAAGATAATTTGCTGGTTGGGATGAATTTCGCTTCTTAACTCCAAAAAGTGGGAGCCTTGGGGGACAGGAGTGTCACCTCTGCCACATCAGAGCTCTGAACAGAGCCTGGATCCTCCGGGGTGATCCACAGCTCCAGGGGAAGCTCCTGCTGAGGATCCCAAAGAGAACAAACCCATCTGTGCCTCGCTGTTCCTGTCTGATCATGACAAATGTTTTGCCACTCGCCGGTGTCTCCCCGCAGGGACTGAAGCGACGATCAGCTCCTCCAGGAGCTCCAGCAAAGACATCAAAAGGTGTTTAACACCAGCCCAGCCACAGGTGTGACAAACAGGGTGTGAGAGCAGCGTTTGGATGACACAATTCCCTTTCCCAGCCTCACAGCCGGCCATGTTTGCTTGTGGAAAGCAAAGTCACCTAGGGGCTTTGCCTCTTCCCTGTGAACAAATCCGAGCCTGGAGCTTCCCAGCGGGACAAGGTGGTGATTGCTGAGGAATTTTCCCTGAGCTGAGCTGATCACCCAGAGCTCTCCACAGCTCCAGTCATGGTGTGAAGTTCAATCCATGGAGTCCCTAAAGATTATCCTGCCCGAAATTGGGATCCTTGTTTACAGCCAATCCTTCCTGGGATGCTCTGCCAGCTTTAAATGGCAAAGTCATGACTTGGATCTCCCTGACCTTCCTGCTTTCCAGGATATCTGTGAACTTGGACATTTCTCTGGTTGTTCTTGCAAACTTGGACATTTCTCTTCTCATTCTCTGGCTGTTCCTGCAAACTTGGACATTTCTCTGCTCATTCTCTGCTTGTTCTCTGGTTGTTCCTGCAAACTTCGACATTTCTCTGTTCGTTCTCTGGTTGTTCCTGCAAATTTTGACATTTCTCTCCTTGTTCTTTGGTTCTCGGAGCAGCTTGCCTGAAGTTCATTATTTGGTTGCATAACTGCAGAATTTCCTGCTGGATTCTGGAGTGTTTCCCTCCCTCCTTCCCTCCCTCCCTCTGCGGTTAATTAAACACACCAAATGATGGTTTGAAAAATGCTTGTTAGACACCCGAGGAACTTTGGGGGCTGGTGGAGGTTTTTTATCCAATTGAGAGGTTCATCCCTGATAAATGTGCTCTGATCCTGTCTGAGGTCCACAGGAATTCAGCATTTTCTGATGTGTTCAGAGCTGATATCACCACAAATAACGTCTGCACTCCACATCTCGCAGGAGGGAACGGAACAAATCTGTTCCTTGCGAACCTCAGCGGGGAAATCTAGGAAATCAGGATGCTTTGGAAATGAGATTACAGATGGCATTAACACTGACCTGCTCGAGCAGCAGCATCTCTGGTTTTAAGCCCTTGGAGAATATTTGTCATTAATATCTACTTTTGCTAATGGGAAAGGGCTGGAGTTGAGCACTTCCTCCGACAGCAATTTTCCCCTGGAAAACACAAACCGAAGGCAAACCTCCCCGTGGCGATTTGCCAGTTTAAATGAGATGTTTCGCAAAGGCCAGCAGATGTAATTGAGACTTTTGTTATCCAAATTAACGGGGAAGACACCAGGTTGATTTGATGTGTCTCGAGCACTTCAGCGCTCTTTGTTTTGCTCGTTTGTCTGCTTAGTGCTGCTAAGAGGAGATGTTTTGAAGTCTCGGTGTTTTGGGTTTCCAGCTGAAAGGCAACTTGAGTTTTGAAAACAAACAAACAAAATCCTTTCGCTCGGAGAAGGGGAAGTTTGCTTGTTCTTTGCCTCTGTGCTCCACGCTTGGAACAGAAGGAGAAATAAATGGTATTTTTTAAAGGCCAGGGAAAGCTTTGACCGAATTTCCCCAGCTTTCAGAAACGGCTGGAGATGATGCTTTATGATGTGCTAAAGACTTGAGTCAATAATAATATTATCTAAAATTAAGGTTTTGAGGACTGGACTTTCTCCCACTATAAAATAGCGTTGAGTGATAAAGTCCAAACTCCTGCTAAGTCTCCCAGTAGCCACAGCAGGAGAAATCAGCCAAAACCTGAAACGTGATGACAACCAGCAGCAAAAAATTCTGCAGCCAGAAAATTGGCATTTAGATGTGTGACTTGAAGGGAGCTGGGAGGGAACTGAAGGCCAGCTGGGCTCCTGCAGATCTCCTGGATAAAACTCCTGACCTTCCAGCACTTCTGGCAACCTCAATATTGCCCATTTGAGTCCTTATTGCAACATTCCAGGTGCCAACCCAGCCTGGCACAGAGCTTTTCCTGGCACGGGGAATTTTACCTGGCAGAGAGTCTCACCTGGCAGAACAAGCCAGGTCAGCTGCAAACCAGTGTCAGTACTGCCAGTGAGAGGTGATTTTCCTAATCCACCCACAGCCGCGGTTGAAATGCACCTCTGGGTTCTGGAAAAGCCAAAAACACCAAGAAAGAATTGTGATAAATATTTGCAAGAACTGCTGGTGCTTTCTGGAGTCCTGGGCATGGAATTCTGTGAAGGAAGTGGCAGCTGGGTCCCCGAAATCCTTGGTCACGCCGTTCTGTCACTTCCCAGAGCAATCCATCCTCACTTGATGCACACACTGGTGCTCCTCAGCAGGAAAAGCAGCTTTCACAAAGCTTTTTTCGGTGCTTAAACCCAAAAATAACAGCTCTGCAGAGCTGCTGAAGGTCAGTGGACGACGGCATGACATCGGATGTGACACCACTGCTAATCTAATCAGGGGAAAACAGATGTGGGAAGCTCCCATGATTTCCTGCTTATTAAGATCAGATTTGTCCTGTGATTATGAGTCTCTTTTTGCCTTCTGGAGATGTGGATGCTCAGACAATACTCTTAGAGATGCATTTGAGAATTATTAAGAGCTGGCTTGGCAGAGCGTCTTTTCCTATCTGCTGTTGGCGTTAATTTAGTAATGAGATAAATGTTATCCCCTTCAGAAGTAATTAGGACAACTGTTTAATGTGTGTGTGCATCCCAGACAAGGATGAAAATGCTACACATTTCATAATATTTGCTGTTTCTTCTGAAGACAATTAACTGGGTTAAGCAAACTCACCCTGGCTCAGCAGCCAAACCTTCAAACAGCACCTGATTTTATTTATTATTTCTCACTTAACAGCAGTCACGTGTTCCTGTTTCCAGCGTCCTCTTTTCCACACTTGATTGGATTTTTGTTTGAGTGTTTTCCAAGGCCAAACCCCTCCTCAAGCCTCTCCAGTCAGGAGAGCTGATATTTCTTGTGGTGCAGAGCTCAGTTTAATTAGCACTCGTGGGGTGCTAACCAACCCTAAACCTCAGCTGCATCCTGGGCGGCAGAACGGACTTGAAATCCCAATTTTCCTGTGAATTTATGCTGTGCAATCACACATTCCTCCCTAAAGCTGTCCCAGGCAGGGTATTTATCCTTTCTCAGTGTCTAACAGCGTCGCCAATTATCACCAACCTGTAAACAAGAAGTGCCAAAGGTTCGTTAATTTTACAAACCGAGCTCTGCCATGGCCTGGGGGTGTGAAATCTGCCAGAAGGGGTGGCCAGGTGAGCGTGGAGGCACAGCAGGGAATGTTTGAGTTCCCCAGGACTCCCATCTGCCCGGCCGAGCTCTCCAGGAGCAGATGTTTGACTGCTTCACACAGCTGCCTCTCCACCCCGGCAGCAGCAGCGCCGCGGATTAACGGGAAACCCAAGGTTGAAGGCAATGATGTCTGAAAATAAACTCGGCGCAGCAGCCTGGTGGAAATCAGGGCTGATTAACGAGAGTGAGGAGCTCTGGCAGGGTTTGAACGCAGCTGCTGCTGTGACATCACCCCAAACTGCCTTCCTTTGGTCCCACTCGCCTTCCCTGGGAATGGGTGGGGTGGAGCCAGGGGGGAAGAGGGATTTAAAGTTATTTCTATAGCCTAAATCTCTGTTTTCTTTGCTGTTCCCTTGTGAAATTGCTCCAATGCCCACCGAATGGATGAAAGGATTGTTCTTCAGCGAGGGAAGGTTGGAACTGAAAGATGGAGCTGCTCAAGGTTGGAACCCAAAAGGATGGAGCTGTTTGAGGTCTGTCAGGTTTGGAAATGAAGAAGGGTGGAGCTGCTCAAGGTTTGTCAAGGTTGGAACCAAAATGATGGAGCCGCTTGAAGTCTGCCAAGTTTGAAACCGAAATGATGAAGCTGCTCAAGGTCTGTAAAGGCTGAAACCCAAAAAGATGGAGCTGCTCAAGGTCTGTCAAGGTTGAAACCCACAAGGACAGAGCTGCTCAAAGTCTGTCAAGTTGGAAACCAAAATGATGGAGCTGCTTGAGGTCTGTCAGGGTTGAAACTCAAATGAAAACAGAGCTGCTCGAAGCCTGTCAAGGTTGAAACCCAAAAAGATGCAGCTGCCCAAGGTCTGTCAAGGTTGAACCCAAAATGATGGAGCTGCTCGAGGTTTGCCAAGTTTGAAACCCACAAGGACAGAGCTGTTCAAGTTCTGTCAAGTTTGAAACTCAAATGAAAACGGAGCTGCTTGAAGTCTGTCAAGGTTGAAACCAAAAAAGACACAGCTCTTCAAGGTCTGTCAAGGTTGAAACCCAAAATGACACAGCTCTTCAAGTTCTGTCAAGTTTGAAACTCAAATGAAGACAGAGCTGCTTGAAGTCTGTCAAGGTTGAAACCCAAAAAGACTCAGCTGTTCAAGGTCTGTCAAGGCTGAAACACACAAGGACAGAGGTGCTCGAGGTCTGTCAAGGTTGAAGCCAAAATGAACATGGAACTGCTTGAGGTCTTTCAAGGTTGAACTCATCAGGATGGAGCTGTTAGAGGTCTGTCAAAGTTGAACCCAAAATGATAGAGCTGCTCGAGGTTTGCCAAGTTTGAAACCCAAAAGGACAGAACTGCTTCAGGTCTGTCAAACCCAAAATGAAGACAGAGCTGCTTGAGGTTTGTCAGGTTTGAAACTCAAATGAAAATGGAGCTGCTCAAGGTCTGTCAAGGTTGAAACCCAAAAGGACAGAGCTGTTCAAGTTCTGTCAAGTTTGAAACTCAAATGAAGACAGAGCTGCTTGAAGTCTGTCAAGGTTGAAACCCGAAAGGACAAAGCTGCTCGAGGTTTGTCAAGGTTGAAACTCAAATGAAAATGGAGCTGCTCGAGGCCTGTCAAGGTTGAAAACCCAAAATGATGGAGCTGTTCAAGGTCTGTCAAAGGTGAAACCACAATGATGGAGCTGCTTGAAGTCCGTCAAGGTTGAAACTCAAATGAAGTCAGAACTGCTCGAGGTCTGTCAAAGTTGAACCCAAAATGAAGACAGAGCTGCTTGAGGTCTGTCAGGGTTGAAACTCAAATGAAGATGGAGCTGCTCGAAGTCTGTCAAGGTTGAAACCCAAAAAGGTGCAGCTGCTCAAGGTCCATCAAGTTTGAAACCCAAAAGGACAGAGCTGCTCGAGGCCTGTCAAGGCTGAAACCCAAAAGGACAAAGCTGCTCGAGGCCTGTCAAGGCTGAAACCCAAAAGGACAAAGCTGCTCGAGGTCTGTCAAGGCTGAAACTCCAATGCAGACAGAGCTGCTCGAGGCCTGCCTGGCTGATCCCAAGTCACGACTCGATCTCTTGCCTCTGGCTGTTTGAGGGCCGTGCTGGCTGGAATGGCAGCACAAAGCACTTCCCCAGGCTCTGAGTGCTTTCATCAGGCAGGCCCAGGGCACAGATGGCACATTCTGCAGTCCCTGCTCGTCCCGGGTCTGCAGGGAACAGGTTCTTATGGAGAAGGCTGTGGGGTCGGAAAGTGCACTTTGCCAAGATTGAATCCTCAGCAGGAATCGCATCTGCCGCACTCCATTGGTTTTACTTTTGTTTAACAGACCATAAACAATTTGTTTACACAGACAGCTTTTCATCTTCCACAGTGAATCATCAGCGAGTTCTCCAGGGATCAATCCCTACTCTGGTTGTTGCTTCTCATTTATATCCCAGGCTCGGATGATTTAGATCATCAGCGTTTCCATCCCAACTCCGAGGCAGCTGCTTTATGGCCTTTTCCTTGCACAGAGGATCTTACTAAAAATCCACATTATGGACCTGGCAGACTGAGCTTCGCTTTGAAATACTTCGCTGCGAAGTAGAAAAGAGATGTTTCGACCTGTTTGCCACAGAGAGGTGAAGCCAAGTCCATCAGTGCCCCAAAATTCAGGTTCCTCTCAGAGCAGAGCCCCTTTGATGGGGACAGTGATGAGTTCTCGCTCTGTGGGTGATGAAAGGGCAGGAAATGTGTGACAGACAGAGCTCAGAGAGAGGGGAAATCACCAAACGGGCTGAGGTGATGCCCTGGGGTGACCAGGGGGGTATGAAAGCACAGCCAAGGGGTTTTTAGTTAATTTTTAGCTAACAAGTGGATTTTAGTGAGAGAGTTATCATCTGCTGGGATCAGGCAGAGCCCAAAGCTCCCAGAAGGGCAGCCTGGGATTCGGGAGTGGCTGGAAACACAGAGAATTGCAGAAAAACCTTCTCTGACCTGCAGGTTCCTTTGTGGTCCATCTGCAGATGACCCTACAGGCAAGTGTGGCACACGATCCTCGGGTCAGAGTCGCTGGCTGTGTTTCAAAGAGTTTCTCTTTATTTCTAATTTTTAGGTGGTTTTAATTCATTTTTTTCAGTTTGACATCTCGGGTTGGATGCACTTGGTGTGGTTGCACCTCCAGAGGCTGAATGGCTCCAAAGTGACTGCCAGCTCTTCATATTTTCATTATTTTTTTATCGAGAACCTCTCCTCCTGGAGCCCAGATAATGCAGAATTTTGGTAAAAAGCATTTCCCTGAAGTGTCAGGGAAATTTTGGGGTGATTTCCCTCTCTGGGCTGCAGAAAACACGAATTTACAGCCCTTGGGGTTGATTTTAACCTCACGGAGATGCTGCAGCTACCTTGTGAAAAATCCTAGATAAAATACTGAGATTATTCCTCGCACCAAACGTACTTAATTCAAATTAAGTCTTGGAAGGGACTGCTTTTTCCTGTCAGGGTGTTTATATAAAAGAGTACCTTTGGAACAAATAATTCATTATCCTCTCACCTTGCATTTGGTGATTGTTTATAATAAGAGTCCACTTGGAGAAGCAGTTGGCTTTTTCCTTCATTACATATACATAGACCCAACGAATTTTTTATACTCCAGTAAACATAATTTGTATTTCATGACGTGTTATGAGTTTCCCGTTGTATGAATGTCTTAAAATGAATTTATAAATAATTTTTATGGTTCAGTGAGAAAAGCCATTAAGGTGTTTTAAATGTTTGGAAGTGCAGGAGTTGGAAGAGTGGGTGGATATATGGGGTGCAGAGGGAGTTGGGAGCTGTGCAGGAATGCTGGAAAGGAAATCTAGAGGGTTTCAACTACAAATTATTAAAATTGCTACCGGTGGGAAGAGTAGAGGAGAGAATTTAAAGGTGAAAGAACATGAGAGACGTTCAAGTAATAATATCGCGGCGTTGGCTCACTTATTGGGATCTGTTTAGATCAAGGTAAATGTTAGGTTCATTTTAAATGTTTAAATACATCTGTGAAGCTCTGCAAACAATCCTTGTTAAGGCATTGTCCTTCCCCCACGCCTCGGGGGTGTTTGATATGAGAAATTCCACTTGGGAGCAAAAATTCTTCATTATTCTGGACAACACATTGTATAAGGGAAAAAAAATTGTATTTTGTGACTCCTGGAGGTGAATTTCTGCCAATGAATTTCCATTTTCTGCTCCAGCATGAACAGCATGGTGCCAAATCCACAGGGATGAGTGGAAAGTCAAGTGTGGCACCATTTCTGCTAAAATCCAGGAACTTCCTGCAGTGAATTTCTCAATCACCTCGTTTGGAAGGAGAGCAAATTCTGAACTCTAATTGGCTCCACATCTCAGGGTAAGATCTCTTCACTTGACTTTTCTGTGGCATTTTAATGAACTTGGAAGGAGCATTTGAGCACAGAAATCTCAGTGAAAATATGCATTTTTATCCCTCCCTCCAGCTGCCACACCCTGCAGGCAGGGATTTTGTTCCAGTCTGGATGTTCTTGCCAACTTTTCCTGGGAAATCAGCTGGGACAAGCAGCAGGTTCAGGACATCCCTGAATCCTGCTGAATTCCATGGGAATATTTGGATAGAAGGGCGTGGAGGGGCAGGGCACAGGGAATGGCTTCAAACTGCCAGAGGACAGGGATTTTGGGGAGAAATTCCTCCCTGGGATGCAATTCCCAGAGAATCTGTGGGAACCCTGAATCCCTGGGATGTCCAAGGCCAGGCTGGAGCACCCTGGCATGGTTGGAGATGTCCCTGGGGTGGCACTGGATGACATTTAATGTCCCTGCAAACCCAAACCATTCCAGGATTTGATCATTTCTGGGTACAATTTATTTAACTGTCTAAAGCAAATTACTCAATCTCTTCACATGACTGCAGCCAGCAGTGAAATGATTCCAGAAATCACAAAACCCCAGTTTTGGTTATTTCAAGTGCTGGGTGTGGAGGAAATCTGTGACTCGGAGAATAAACTGGACATTTCCAGGCTGATGAACTGAGAGGGGAACTTTCATCCTCCTGAGGATTAAAGTGTTGTAATTGATATGGAATTTTGTGTCACTGCCTAAGCCATTAATTAAAACAAACAACCAAAAAATAAACCCACACACAAACCCAACCACATAAACACAAAATTGGGGTTTTGTTGCAGAACCTGTTGGAAAGTGATGCCACAAATAAATCAGAGTTTTCATGGAGAATCCACAAGTAGCTTCTGGTTGTGGTTTCTCCCCTAAACTCCCTTTTTAGGGATCCCTGGGTTTGAGATGCCCCAGGTGTGCAGATATTTGGAAGGACAAACATCCTGATATTTTGATTTATCCTGAATATTAACATTCAGATCCCTGAAGCCATCAAGGAGTGTCTGGGTGGACTTTTCCTTTCAGATATTTCCCTAAATAACACATCTTCCACGTTGGGATTGCCATGGCAACGGTTCATTTGGAATTACAAAACAATTAGATATCAAACCCCCACAAAATCCATCAGTGCCAAGAGGCAGGTAGTGACTTCAACATCTTCATTTCTGGGCGTTAGAAACCACTAAAAAATCATTAAAAAACCCACTAAAAACTGCTGTGGTTTGATGGAGGATTGCACTAAAAAGCTCCCAAAAGTGTTATTTAGGTAGAAATGCCCAATTCCCTTTTGAATGTGCTGTAGAAAGTGGCTTTATTAGAGTTAAAATAAATTAAAATTTAAAAAAAAGAAACAAACCAAACGCTCACCCTGTCCCATCCAAATTCCTACTCACTAAGCTTTAGTGGCAAATTATCACTCTGCCTTTCAAACCCTATTATTGTGCAGCTTCTCCAATATTTAATTTCCATTAATGAACACACTCCAGCCTTATCACCGAGGAGGTTTCTCTCTCAAACCCCTCGCAGGAGCCTGAAAAACTTCTACCCCAATTTCTGCCACGTTTGCCTGTGAGCAAAGCTTGAGAAACGAGAGGTTTTTTCCGATTGCAGGAATTCCGCGGTAAATGTCACTCTGAATAGAATTAGAATTTTCATATCTCACCACCCCTCTGCCGCGCTGCAAGTAGGCAGCGAAATGCTGGCTGGTGGCAAAATGTCATTTTCCTGTCGTGAGCACCTGTGGGTATAATCCAGGTGTGGGGATGATATTTTCCCTGCTCGAGGTGACTTTGGAAAAGGGCAGGGAGAGAGGAGGGAAGGGAAAAGGTGTTCTGTGAGCTGGAAATGATGGTGGAAGTTCTGTCTGCGTGCCAGAGCTGCCGTTTGGGAGGTGTTGGAGGAACTGAACAGCACGTTCCTGGTTAATAATTAAATAATTTGGGACAGAAATGGTTTTTGCGGGGGTGGAGAGGCTCTGGGGGAGCAGGAGCTGGAAAAGGAATCTTCCTGGCTGGCGGGGTGAGTTTGTCAGAGCTCTGGTGTTACAGCTGGAGGTTGGTAAAGGTTCACCTGGCTGTGCAGAACCACGGAAAGGGCAAAAATGGAAAAAACTGAGCGATGGCAGAGCTAATTCTGGGTTTGGAATGAGCTGACAGGAGGGGAGATTTGGGATCTGACCCAGGGAACAGGGACAGGAGGAGAAGAACAGCCTCAGGCTGGGCCAGGGGAGGCTCAGGGTGGACAGCAGCAGGAATTTCCTCATGGAAAGGGAGATCAGGGATTGGAACTGCCCAGGGAGGTTTGGGTTTCCCATCCCTGGAGGTGTCCAAGGAATTCCTGGAGGTGGCACTGAGTGCTCTGGGGACAAGGTGGGCATTGGGCAGAGCAATGATCCCAGAAGGATTTTCCAGCCTCAGGGATTCCATGGTGAGGAGGCAGAGCACAGCCAGGGCAGATCCCTCCTGCTGTGACACTTGTCACCTCTCCTGGGACAGGGCGGAGATTCCAGGGACATGGCCTTGTCACAGGGCCAGGGGAGCTGTGACAGCTGGAGCTGGATGGGGTGACACAGTGGCATTGGGATGAGGAGGTGACACTGAGATGAGGAGGTGACATGGTGGCACTGGGATGAGGGGCTGACGTGGTGGCACTGGCATGAGGAGGTGACATTGGGATTTGGGAGTGACACAGTGGCACTGGGATGAGGAGGTGACACTGGGATGAGCAGGTGAATGGTGGCACTAGGATGAGGGGGTGACACTGTGGCATTGGGATGAGGAGGTGACATGGTGGCACTGGGATGAGGAGGTGACACAGTGGCACTGGGATGAGGAGGTGACACGGTGGCACTGGGATGAGGAGGTGACACTGTGGCATTGGGATGAGGAGGTGACACGGTGGCACTGGGATGAGGGGGTGACACAGTGGCACTGGGATGAGGAGGTGACACGGTGGCACTGGGATGAGGAGGTGACACAGTGGCACTGGGATGAGGAGGTGACACGGTGGCACTGGGATGAGGGGGTGAATGGTGACACTGGGATGAGTGGGTGACATGGTGGCACTGGGATGAGGAGGTGACAGAGTGGCACTAGGATGAGGGGGTGGCATTGGGATGAGGAGGTGGCACTGGGATGAGGGGGTGACACAGTGGCATTGGGATGAGGAGGTGACAGAGTGGCACTAGGATGAGGAGGTGACACAGTGGCATTGGGATGAGGAGGTGATACAGTGGCACTGGGATGAGGAGGTGACAGAGTGGCACTAGGATGAGGAGGTGATACAGTGACACTGGGATGAGGGGATGGTATTGGGATAAGGAGGTAAATGGTGGCACTAGGATGAGGGGGTGACATTGTGGCACTGGGATGAGGGGGGTGGCACTGGGATGAGCGGGTGACACGGTGGCATGTGAATGAGGGGGTGAATGGTGGCACTGGGATGAGGAGGTGACATTGGGATGAGTGGGTGACACAGTGGCACTGGGATGAGGAGGTGACACTGGGATGAGTGGGTGACACAGTGGCACTGGGATGAGGAGGTAACACAGTGGCACTGGGATGAGGAGGTGACATTGGGATGAGTGGGTGACACAGTGGCACTGGGATGAGGAGGTGACACTGGGATGAGTGGGTGACACAGTGGCACTGGGATGAGGGGGTGAATGGTGACGCTGGGATGAGGGGGTGAATGGTGACACTGGGATGAGTGGGTGACACAGTGGCACTGGGATGAGGGGGTGAATGGTGACGCTGGGATGAGGAGCTGACACTGGGATGAGGAGGTGACACAGTGGAACTGGGATGAGGAGGTGGTGCTGCTGCCTGTGCTGAAGGTGAGGCAGATGTTAAACACCTCCTCCTTGTCATCAAAACTCCCAGTGACAAGGACAAGGACAGTGACAGTGACAGTGACAGTGACAGTGACAGTGACAAGGACAAGGACAACACGAGGTCACCCAGTGGATCTGCTGCTCCTGAAAAGCTCCAGTGACACCAAGAACTCCCTAACTGTGTAACCCTTTTATCTCGAGAGGTGCTGGTGTGTTTGATTGGCCTTGAAATGAGCAGAAATATGGAAATATGAAACAACACCTTAATTCATTTACTATGAACACATCAACATTTAACAGGAATATTTTATTATTTTCTGAAGAATTATTACAGAATATCCAAGCAACAGAGTTGACTATTAATCCTGACTCCAATCCTTCCTGCAAACACTGATAAAAATTCCTGGATCTCTTTTTCCCCTCTCCTCCAGGATCTGGCAGCAATTCTCTCCAAATGAGTTGTCCATCTAAATAATTCCTGCTTTTTCCAGGGTGTTGGGATCTAAATCGGGGATTTAATGTGCAGTTTAACCCGCAGGTCATTTTTATCGCATGGAAATGTGAGATAAATAAATGAATCTGGGCTGCTTTTTGTTGTGAAGTGTTTAATTTTGGGTGATGGCATCAAAATGCAGCGAGCTTTCACCGAGTGAGTAAAGTTTAAATTGAATTTCCCAGGAACATTTGAAGGGTGTCAGAGTCTGCTGTTCTTAATTGGGATAGCTTGATAAGGAAAATTTTATTCCGAGCGCTGATTGAAAAAGAAACGATGGCAGGAGGTAATCTGAAAGAGAACAACTCTCTTTTTCACCCTCAACTCAGCCTTTTCTCTTCCAAAGCACAGATAAAAATCTATAAATAATTATATGCCACTGCATTGTTAACTAATACAATTTCCTTCTTTTTAGGGCAGTTCCTGCACAAATGATGTTTAGCACCATATTCTGTATTCCTAAGGAATATTTTTAAGAATAATGGCATAGCCAGCAGAAGGAAATCCTGGCATGGAAAAAGGATTTGAATCAGTATTAACAGTCACATCTGTTGATTGGATAGTCTGTAATAATTCTTTAGGAAATAATAAAATTTTGCCATGAAATGCTGATATTCCTGCATGTTAAGTTAATAGCAAATTTATGAAGCTGTGAAGTTCCACAAGTCAGACATGTCTGGAATGTCATGAAGCAAAATGCTGTGTTTTCATTTAAAAAAATAAAATAAAGCAATGAACAATGGAATGATTGAAAGCAGGCTTGGAATTCAATTTATTCCACCTTCACTTTGGGATAACTGGGAATATATGAAATCCTGCCATTAATTAATGGCCATAGAAATCATCTAATTGGGGAATAAGAACTTACATCACACAAGGTAGAGCAGAGAGAAGTTTCATTGGTAACTTCAAAGCAGGGAGAACCCAGAGCTGTCAGGAATATTTCAGTTGCCACCCGGACAAAGGATGTGCAATTAAATAAGCAATTAGTTATGGATTATTCACTCAGCTGGGCTGCTGGATACTCGAGTAGCACGTTAACCTTCAAATGTCTGCTTTTATAGCCCTTATTGTTCACCAGTAAATTAAATCTGAATTAAAAACCTCACCCCACCTGGGCTTCATCTTGCAGAGAGATTTTGCTGCTGATTATGGGTCAGCTGGGAGAGTGAGGAACCACAGGGGGACAAGCTGGAGGGAGATGTGGAAGATGATCCTCCCTGCCTGAAATGCTTTTGAATAACTGAGGGGAGAGGGAAGAAGGAATGGGGAAATTTCCTTTAAAAGAGGCAAAGTTTTGTGAAGAGTCAGAGAGATATGGAATGGTTTGGGTGGGAAGGGACTTAAAGCTCATCCAGAGCCATGGGAGGTGACATCTTCCATCATCCCAGGGTGCTCCAAGCTGGCTTTGGGCACTGCCAGGTAAATAGCTTTTATTTAAACATTTTATTTTATTTTATTTTATTTATCAAATCTCTTAATCCCTCCTGCAGGTCTCACTGGGTCCAACCCCTCAATCCAACAGCCCCATTCCTGTCCCAATTCCCAGCGACTGGAAGGTGTTTAATAAAATGGGAAGAACTCCATCAGAACTGAGATTATTTTTTTCCAGAGCACGTGCTCCATGCACCCTGTGTGCTCCAGCAGCAAAAGCGATGTTCAGCCCTTGGCACCTCATTTTTCTCCTTGTCGAGGCAGGTAATGAATTTCCTCAGGAGAAAATCGTTTTTTCTGTGGGCAAAGGCAGAGCAGGAGGTGCTCAGAGGTGCTGTTGGTGTCACAAGCACACAGCCATGCCCTGCTGCCCAAACCTGTGGCTGCCTTGCCCTGGCGCAGAGCAGGGGTTTCTGTTTTCTACACAAATTAAATAATTTGGGATGAAAAGCCTCCTGACATTTCCCTGCGCCATCCATCACCAGCCACTCTCCAGGTGCAGCCAGAAAAACCCTAAAGTGAGCACTTGGGTGGGCAGTGAGCTGTGAAACACAACAATACATACCAAAAACTTATTAAAAAAACTATCTAAATTAATTCTACCTCACATAAAAACAAACCCATCCGTAAAGCTGTCTTTGCTCAAAAACCAAAGTATACTTAGCAAATAATACAAAAAAATAAAAAAATACGATGTATCCCACAAAAAAAATTCAATTTCAAGTAAAAACCACATGTAATGTTGAAATAGCAACATCTCACTATTTACTAAATAACATTATTTATACATAGTTATGTGTATATATATACCCTGGAACAACAGCAGGACCCAAAACCCCAAAGTGGAAAGAAAAACTGAAGGAAATCCCACCCTCCTTGTGAAACAGAATTGGGTTCATGTTTCGTTTTAATTCTTAGAAACCTAAGAAAGCTCTCAGTGGATCCAGAATCCTCTTCAGGGATCTGATCCAGGGGTACATCACTTTCTTGGCACTATTTTACACCCAGGAAAAGGTCCTTGGCTCCCCAAAACCCCAAAGCAGAAAGTAAAAC
Source organism: Entomyzon cyanotis (assembly GCA_024500445.1). Lineage (NCBI taxonomy): Eukaryota > Metazoa > Chordata > Aves > Passeriformes > Meliphagidae > Entomyzon > Entomyzon cyanotis. Next base: position 3,008,527 of record JAKEPQ010000634.1, read on the forward strand.
TGAAGGAAATCCCATTCTCCTTGTGAAACAGAATTGGGTTCAGGAATCCATTTTAGTGGTTTTAAACCTAAAAAAGCTCTCGTTGGACCCAGACTCCCCTTCAGGGATCTGATTTGGAGGTACATCACTTTCTTGGCACTATTTTACACCCAGGACAAGCTCCCTGCCTGTCACAAATTGTGTTTTTCTCCCAGGAACTGATGAGTTTGCTCCTCCCCAGGCACTGTGTGGATCCCCAATATAAACAATCTCCTTTCTGTCCAGGAACATTTAGGGATTTAGGACGCATTAGGATTTATGCTACATCTTGGAGCATTTTTTATTCAAAGCAGCAGGAAGAAAGAGCAGATCTGGGATTGAATTTAGCAGTTTCTGTGCTTCAATAAAGTGAAGCAAAGCCAGGCAGACCAATTAGCCCCAAACGCCATCAACTGATCACATTAGAAATGTCGAGCGAAGTTCTCATGGCTTAAAGGGAGAAAACTCTGATATGAATTCCAAATAAATCAGAAATATTAATGTGTTGGAGAAATGGGTTTAATGATGTATTTAAAAACTATTAAATTAATGTTTCTCATTAGCGGCGCGGCTTAATCATTCTTCGCGAGCAGAGGGGAGAAAGCAAAGCAATATCGTAAAAGATCAAATAGCGATTCAAAATTAATTAATCCAGCGTCGTATAAATCAGGTAGCTTCAATAAAAATACCAGTTCAGTATTCACCTCTTACGGGCAAAATTCAAAATAAAAAAAATGCCTTAATTAGAGCCTTTTCATTCAATCCACCTGACCTATTTATTTTTAATTGAGCTACAGGGTGCTGAGCATACTGTGAAAGCGCTAATTGCGGCAGTAAACTTTTTAACATTTCCCCCCGGACTCAATACCTTGTTTTGTGGGGGAATATTTTGGAATAATGGAGGAAATTGGTGCCTTGCTGAGCTGGGAGGTTCTGTTGTGTTCCTTCCCAGCTCCTGATGATTTCACGTTCAGCAAACACCTCATGGTTCTGCCACCCCAAATTTCCTTTGCCTCTGACAAGATTTATCTAGCAATTTACGCTTTGTGAACTCGTTAGAAGAGCCGTTTGAGTGACAGCCGCGGCAGAGGTTGCGTTATTAACTTTAATAATTTGTGAAGTTCAAGCTGCTCGACAAGGCTTTGAATGAATTATTACTTTTACATTTCATCGGCGCCCCTGTACCTCCTGGCGCCGATGTTTCCTTGTGATCCTACAAGCACGCGTGTTGTCCTGAATAATTTGTATTCCTCCTGGAGAAATGAAAGGAAAATCAGATCACAGGCAGAGGTTTTCCCCTGAACTTCTCCACCTGAACTGGGTGGGAATGCCGCGGCCACTGCTGTGAGCTGGAGCTGAACCACAGCGGTTGCTGTCAAACGGATATTTCCCATCGCTGCCGCGCTAATCCTCTTCTCCTGGAGCTCCACATTCTGCGGAATTTCTCAAGCACTGATCCCCAGCAATGGTTTCCAGTGTTGCAGGAACAGCTCCATTCAAAAGAGGCTCTTCTGGAGCTGCCAGTGAGGAATCACAGCTCATCTGAGAGCCCAGCAGTGAGGCCTCGAGAATCAGCCCCACCTTGGTGAGAGCAGATTTGCTCCAGACTGGCTCAGGAACGTTAAAAACCAAGATAAGATTTTCTTTTTGGTTTTTTAATGAAGAGAAGTCAGGTCCCAGTGCAGAATCAAAGCTCATCAGATAACTCAGCAGTGAGGCCTCAAGAATCAACCCCACCTTGGTCACAGCAGATTTGTTCCAGGCTGGCTCAGGGAATGTTAAAAACGGGAATGTTAAAAGCCCTGATAAGATTTTTTTGGGGATTTTTTAATGAAGATAATTCAGGTCCCAGTGCAGAATCAAAGCTCATCTGAGAGCCCAGCGCTGAGGCCTTGAGAATCAACCCCACCTTGGTGAGAGCAGATTAGTTCCAGGCTGGCTCAGGGAATGTTAAAAACCAAGATAAGATTTTTTTTTAATTTTTAAATGAAGATAATTCAGGTCCCAGTGCAGCATCACAGCTCATCTGAGATCCCAGCGCTGAGGCCTTGAGAATCAACCCCACCTTGGTGAGAGCAGATTTGCTCCAGCCTGGCTCAGGGGATGCTAAAAGCCCTGAAAAGATTTTTTAAAAAATTTTTAATGAGGATGAGTCAGGCGCCCGAGCCTTGCTGAGCTCACTGTGATCCCCGGGAGGTGAGAACACCCTGAGCCTGCCTGACTCAACCTGAGTTCAGCTGCCCTGGGCAGGAAATTGATAATTTTTTGTGTTCTTTGCTCCATCCAGCAGACAAAAACTGTTAATTCTCCCACCAGGAAGGTTAAGCTCAGCATTTCCTCTTCATTCCAGGTCTGTGTGGCTTTCCTGGAATTCTCCCTGAGTGTCCAAAGGGACATCTAGGAAATCCCAAACGGAGCTGAGCTGCCTCAGCCCGACCTCATCCCAGGCTGTCCAACTCTCTCTCAAATCCAATCTCCAAGTGGATTTGCAATAAAGAACTTCATTGTTTATTGATTTTCGAGATGGATGTGACCATAAATTCTGCTCTGACGGTTTTACATTCCCACCTGAGCTTCAAAAGCAACCCCAGGACCTCAGAAAGCCTCAAACTCAACACCTCCAACCTGATGTGACTCCAAACCTTCCAGCCAGGCTTTGAATGCTCTTAAAACCTTGTAATGCTCCCTAAGTGGGGATTAAGTGATCTCAGCCTGGATAAAAGCAAATTTCGGGGCTGGGATGGAGAAGCTCCTGCCGTGTGATCCCACAGACCCTTTGAAGTTAATCCAGATATTCATCCGAGCACCACCAACCAGCAGGAGGCTTTTCATCCCAAAACACGGGGAAAATCAGAGTTTCTCCTGCTGCTTCTGGAGCTCTAATAATTGGCTTTACAAAGGGGAATAGAGGTGATTTTAGGTATGGATTTCATTTTAAAATTCCCCCAAGCTTTGAGCATCCCCCTCGGGAATTCCTTCCTGGACTTTGGGTAGACTTTTTTCAGCCTGAATGAAAAGCCTTGTGGAACCTAATTGAATTTCTCCCACGATTTAATGCGGAAATGGTGAAGAACAGATAACTGCGCATTAGTTAAAGGAATCTCCACAATTAGTTAAATCTGCACGATTTCTGGGAAGCCCTGAAATTCCCTCGCTAATTCTTTCTCCTGCCATTGAATAAACCTGAATATTTTTCCAGCACTGAGATTTTTTCCAGCACTGAGGTGTTTTCCTTCCCAACAACACCAGGAAGTGGAGAAACCAAGTGTATCACAGAAGATTTGTGCTTTTTTGTTCCAAAATTGTCCTTAAATCCCTGGAGAGCAGGAGATGCACCCAAATGCTTTTACAAACTTCTCCTCTCTTGGCTTCTCAGTGACTCCCCAGGGCTTTTTTGGTAGGTTTGGGAAGAGAGATCCTGATTTTTTAGGGAAGTTAGGGCCAAAATCCAGACTGTGCCACGAGAATATTCCTCCTGCAAGGCTTTAAAAACCACGGGAACACTTCTCCCGGCTGCAGAGAGGTTTCTAATTTAAATAAAAGGAATAAATCACCCAGGAATGAAGTGCTGCTCGCTCCTTGTGAAATCTCAGGAACATCACCCATCTCTGCTGCTTCTCCCGAGGAATTCCTGCATTTTTTGATTTTCTGTACAATTTTTCCCACTCCTCCCTGCCGAGACATTTCTCCCACAGCTCCTCTCTGGGCAGAGTGTTATTTACGATGCTCTAAATGCGTTTTGCTGTGGACAACTCGTCCTGAAATGTTAATGCAAATCGATGGAAACCTCCAGTTGCAAAGGGTTGTTACAACACCTCATAAAAACCTCATCTCCAGAGCTCTCCTGGAGGTGGAAATACAGCAGGAGGGGTTTGCCCTCACTCAAAATTGTGATTATTGATCAAAAATCAGGGTTTGACCCCAGAATTTGGGGTTTCGAGCTCAGCCCTCAGTCTGACCCCACTCTGCTTTCCCATTAATTAGCCTCCACACTGATTATCCAGGGAATTCTCAGAAATGGCTCTGGAAGGGTTCAGCTCTGGTTGCAGAGTGTTAATAAAGAGCTAATCACCTGTTTAGGATGAGTGATTAAAGAAAGGGTATTAAACGAAATAAAGGCCTTTTATTCTGGAATGGTGCTCTCCGGGTGGTTATTAAAGAATATCTATTTCTCCTCAAATTCATGCTTGATTGTAACCTTGAATTAATTTTCAAGGGTAGATAAGGCTGTGGATTGTGGTGTTTTCTGGCTGGAAGGGGAGGAGGGAAGGGAATGAGATCCACAGAGAGCAGTGAGGAGCTGGGAGTGGAAATAGCAAACTGGGGATACTGGGACACCTCAGCCTCTCGAAAATTCCCATGATTTTATATACCCTTTAATATATATTTTTATACTTTTTCTACATCCTCTGAATTCTCTGGCGCCTCACTGGTGAGGCAGGGGAGTGAAAAAGATGCTGAATTTGCCAGCAAAACCCTCAGTCCTGGAGCACAGAGAGCTTTTCTACCCCAGCTGCTGCTGTGTGGAATCCTCGTGTGGAGAATCCCAAACAAAAATCTGATATAAAAAAAATAAACCTCCTTTGCTGTTGTGATGAAAGGAAAGGTAAACTACTGCTGGTGGCTCTGGAAACATTTTGGTTTGGACTCGGGGAGTCACCAAACTGCCAAGAGTGTCAAAGTGAATGATGAAAAAAAGCATTTTTTTAAACAAGCCTGGCCTGTTATTCTTCTCTTTCTTTGCTTTAACATTCCCAGGTCAACAAATGCCACTATTCCCATTTTTGCAGGAGCTGTTTCTGATGCAGGAAGATTTTTGCCTTTTTTCCTTTTCTGATTTTTGCCCTTTTCCTTTTCTATATTTGTAACCTTCCCAGTATTTTCCCCACCCTTTTCCCCAGCTGGAAACACCAAAGCCATCGCAGAGCTCCAAGGAGACACAAGGCTCCTCTTCTGTCTTGGTTCTTCCTGGGAAACAAGGCTGAGAACAAAATCTTCAACACACATTTTCATCTACAAATCCAACTAGTAACAGGGGTGGAAAGCTCCAGAAAAAGAGCTTGACCTGGGAGGAATTGCATCACCATTTGTCCTCCAAATTCTTCTAATTCCAAATTTGTCCTTCTGATTAATTCTGCTAATTTCCTCCAACCCATCCAACTCTATTCACCCCTGTGGGTGAATATTTGTGAATATTCCTCCAGAACTGCCCCAGGACCTCCGAGAAAAATCCACTTTTCTATTACCTCCTCGACTCAAATGATCTCGAGCTTCATTTCCAGGCTGGAAGAGGGAAAACACTTGAAGAGCAGCTCGTGTCAGACGATAATGGAGCTCCTGAATCCTCTGGGGTTAATTCAGCCCTGCTGGTGTCTTGCATGGGAGACAGAAGCCTCATGAGTTTCTGCAGTTTGCCAGGCTTTAGGGTAGCTAGCTCCCCAAAACTCAGTCCCGTTCACAAGATTCTTTGATATTTGGCCAACTCGTCTAAAAATACCATTTATTAGACACAGAAAATAACAAACATACAAGCATAGAACAGATTGACATACACACACACACAGTGAATGCATAATTGCAAAACTCTAGCAGCTAAAATGCAATTACGGGGTAAAAGCTTGCTTGGACTATAAAAATAGTTAAAAATGCAAGTTAAGAAATGCTTGCTTGATTAATGCAAGTTAAGAAATGCTTGCTTGATTAATGCAAGTTAAGAAAGGTACCTATAAGTTAGCTGGAATAATACAATTTAGGAAACCAATGATCTCACCAAATCAGATTTTGGAGCTGGGATGCATTAGAATCCTCCCTCAATCTCACAAGAAGTTACCACAGAGCTGTGTCCAAGCTCAGGGGAGAAGACTTTCCCTCACGCTCCAACATCCATGGAGAAAAACTTCTACCTTTTCTGAGATTTTGTGAGCTTTTTACAGGATAAAAGTGTGGATTTGTGGTCACTAAAAATTTCTCACATTCTCCCTACATTCCACAGGGGAGTGTCTTCTCAGACTTTCAGTAGCCAGCACCAGGTAGTCATTGATTAGGCTATCAACCTAATCTGGGTTATCCATTTCCTGGGACTGATCAGGGAGAGGGAGAAGGGCGAGGGGGAGTGTGGCGAGCACAGATCTTTCCCGTGTGTCGCTGTCGAGCCGCTAGCAGAGTGAGAACACCCAGGTTCAAAGTGGCATCAAGAAGAAGAATTTTATTATTTAATTCCAACTTATACAGACTTTTCAAAGGTCACCCAGATTGGTCAGTTCGAAGCCTCCCCCTAGGCCTGATTGGCCAGGCCTGAACCGTCCACATCCCGAGAAACTGTTTTTAATAACATCCAAACTTTATCTTTGTTTATAAAACACAGGAAGAAAAGAGAGAAGGATTCTCACGGGAAAGGTTTGTGCTAGCGCACACCCCCGTGAGAATCCTTCTCTCTCTTCTTCCTGTGTTTTATAAACAAAGATAAAGTTTGGATGTTACTAAAACGGTCTTTGGAGAGAAGACCTGGCCAACTCTGACCAGCCTGGCCAATCGGCCTGGGAGGGGAGGTTTTGAACTGGCCCAATCTGAGTGATCTGATTGGAAGTCTGATTCCAAGTTGGAATTAATTAATAAATTTAGAACTTTTGCCACATTTGGGAACCTCAGTCTTTCTCTCTGCTAGCAGCTGGGTTTGCTGCTGGCTCTGCCTGCTGTGCTCTGAGCTCACCTGCAGTCAAACACGCCGCGGCAATATCCCTGCAGCGCCTGCTTGAATTCCACCTGCAGTTTGGATTTTACGAGGCAGTTATGTGTTAGTTAAAGGGCCTTTTGTGATGACTGGGAAGAGCAGGTGAATTTTAGAGCGGTGGATGGTTTAAAAGCTCGTCGCTGTTTTAATTGGAGTGAGTTTTAATATCCGAGCGACATCTTTGTTGAAGCATTAAAGACGTTTAGCGCTATTAATTGATATGGAACGGAGTAGCAGCGAATTTATGATGTGGCTTAAAATACCAACTGGTGTCAAAGCTATTTCTGCTGTGCATTTCTGCTAAATGCCAACTATAACTTGCTGAGGACCTGACTATTGATTAAATTACCTTCCAATGAGGGCTCAGAGTCAGGCAGTGAACATTCCTGATAAAATGGGGGTGAAATCCCTGCTTTGGGAGCGTCAGGGAAGGGTAAAATTCTGCTTTATCCAGTGGTGGTTCAAGCACTGGCTTGGCTGATACGGAATAATAAAGTTACTGATGAAGATTAAAATAAAATAATTGAAAGTAAAAGAAGAAAATGTTGTTTTAACCTGGTTTTGGGGTTTTTAATATTTTTTAAAATTTATTCTGCCCACCACAGAGCATCCCAGCAGTTGTGTCACTGGGACAGGAGATAAAGGAAGGTGAGGAAGAGATCAGGGTTAGCTGAGGATCTCAGCTTTGGCCCCTCCTGTAAAATTAAGGAAATTTGCCTTCTGTTCTCTCTGCTTTTGCCTTCCTGCTCATTTAAATACAAGTCTTTCAAGGAAAGTTATATAAAAACCTTGACAGCTCCTTATGGCAGCTCCATGTGATGAGGAGATCAATCATTCTCCAGCTTTTCTCCATTTCCTATGCTGCCTTCAGTGCCAGAGTTTGCTTTATTTTTTATTTATTTTTTCCCCAGCAAATGGTTTCCTCTCCATGCCTCTGCTGTGGAAATTCGCTCTGGGTAGTCTGAGCATGTTGAGAGTGACAAAAATCTGGTCAGAGAGTGGAAAAAGGGGGGAGATGTCCCCAAAAAGGGGGTTTTTTTCATGCCTGATGGGATTTGGGTGCTGAGGGAGGAACAAGGTTTGTCTCTGCTGCTCTGGATCCAGAGGCAGATGGAAAGGCAGATTTCTCCCCACAACCCTCAAGGGGTGCTAGAAAGAAAATTTTATTTACTCTTCTCTCACCCCCCAGGTCAGTGAGAAATAAAATAATTTGTTAGAACCACTTAGAAAATCTGGAAGAAGTTCAAGGAGCAAATTTTTCCTTTTTTTTTTTAATAAGTATTTATCAAAACAGTGAAATTTTCTCCTTCCCATCTATGAAATCTGGTTTAATGCCCTTTTTTTCAGCTTTGCCCTGGTTTTGGAGGTGAGGACACCCTTTGGATCAGCAAGGTGTTCCCACCCTCCCTTCCCAGCCCTGGGAATTTTTTGGGATTTAGGACATCCCACAATACAATTTTATAGAAATATTCCCAGTGGGTAACAATCCCTCCTGGATCCCCAGGCTTGGAATGGTTTTCTTTGGATGAAATCTGCCCCTGCTGGAGTTCTGTTGGATCTGAGGATTTTGGGGAGGATTTTCAGGAGATTCCCAGCTCTGCACAGCAGAAATGTCACCTCTCTTCGCTTGTTCAGACTTCACAAAAATCATCAGCCAAATTCTCATTCCTATTTCAAGGTTCCCCAGAAAGGCACAGGAGGAATTTTTAAAAGTTCAGGAAGTCATTGAACCCCAATGAGAACCCCTTTTGCTGATGTAACTCATGGAAAAAAACCCAGAATCCAATAAATCCCTGAATTTCAGAGGGAATAACAGCCCTGCAGGTCATTCCTGTAAATTATTTAAGCTCAGTGTTTGCTCTGCACTTCTGCCACATCCCAGGCGAGGATTTATCACCTTTTAATTCACTCAAATATCTCCAATGCCTTTGATTTGGGAGGAGAAAGCAGACAGGGAGGGAAGAAAAATGGTTTTTCTCTCTGTATGGAAAATTTAGGTGATGCTGCAGGAGTTTCCTCTCAGCTGAGGACTCGAGTGAGATGGGAGATTTATTTATTTTATTTATATTATTTTATGTATTTTATTGATTTTATTTATTTATATATGGGAGATTTATATTGATTTAGTATTTTAATATTATATTTATATTTTTATTATCACCACATTTATTGTGGTTGTTCCATTCTGGTATAACCAAGATTTTAATGTGAAAATATTCCATGAGGCAAGAGGGTTTGGAATAAAACCTGTGCAGTTTGAATCACAGAAAAGGCATCTGGAGTTTAAAATATTAAAAGTTTAAAATATGAAAAGTTTAAAAGTTTTAGCCCTGTGAGATACAGCAAGAAAATCAAGTTTTAAGGCCATTACAGGCATGAAAGTGGCTTTTTTAATAAATAAAATAAAGGTAGGTGTGGCCTGAAACAAAGATTTCACCTGTTTGTCTTTATGAAAGGAAATAAATCACTTGAATTTTCAACCCCACGTTTAGAAATACAAATTATTTTTGGTTCATGACTTCACATCTGTGTTGCATCAAGAGGCAACACCAGGTTGTATCTGAAATTTAAAAACCCATTTTGCACCAAATCCTGAGCCACCTCCAAGGAGCTGGGTTGTCCCGTGATAATGTAGAATAAATTTAATTTTAAAGTTGATTTTCTCAACTATAGGATGGATTTAGGAGCCTCACGAGTGTCACATTGCAGACAGACTTGAATCAAAAAAAGAAAAAAAGGGAGAAAAGCAGAAATCGTCACCTTGGAGTGGATTAATTAAAACACATTTTTAATTCTCCTCCAGATTCCGAGTAGCTTGAGGTCAACCCGTCGCCTTCCATTTCTGAGGGAAACCAAAGCGCTCTGAACAAATATTCTCCTGGGGATTTAACACACTTTAATAAACCCATTTCAGGCCCCGATGCAGATTAGTTCCATTGTGTTCGTTTGTGAAGATAAAGCTCCCCCAGCGCGGCAGGGAGGAATTTCCAGCAAACTTCCTTTCGCGCCAAAAGCCAAAAATCGACTCTTTTTGTGTTTGTGAGCTCCAGGCTGTTTGACAGACTGGGGAACAATGCAATTTTCAACTTTAGCCACTTAATCTGCCCATTCTTGCGGCCAGGCTGCAATCCATTCTGCAGAGGATAACTCATTCAGCAGGGCTTAATCCTCCCCCATCCAACACCCAATGATTTTCCACTTTTGCATCAATTTTTCCATTATTTGCCCAGCTTTTCCCCGGCTGGATGTGTAATGCTTGGCCTGCTAAGCCTCTTTCCCTCTCTGCTGTTTATCATGTTTTATGCCAAGTGAGGTTTTCCCCAATTGTTTATTTCCCAGCAGAACCAGCCTGCATCTGCATCACCATTTTTTTGGGGGCTTTGGTTTTTTTTTCCTTTTCTTTTCTTTTTTTTTTGTTTTGTTTGTTTGGGGGGGGTTGTGATTTTTTTTTTGTCATTTTTTGGTGATTTTTTGGTCATTTTTTGGTGATTTTTCTGTGATTTTTTGCGGTTTTTTGTGATTTTTTTTGCTGATTTGTTGATGTTCACAGTCACTTTGCAGAGGGCTGGGTTGGGAGCAGGAATTAGGTGAGCAGGAATTTGGGGAATTAGGAAAACTAGCAGGAAATTAGCTGGGCTGGGAACAGGAAAATTGGGAATTTCTAGGTGAGGTTGGAGGGAATGTGGATTAATCCCTGGTGAATAATCCCTGATTTTTTTTTGTCAATTTTGGTGATTTTTTTGTCATTTTTTTGGTGATTTTTTTGCAGTTTTTTGTGATTATTTTTGTGATTTGTTGACGTTCAAAGTCACTTTGCAGAGGGCTGGGTTGGGAGCAGGAATGAGGGGAGCAGGATTTGGGGAATTAGGAAAACTAGCAGGAAACTAGCTGGGCTGGGAGCAGGAAAATTGGGAATTTCCAGGTGAGGTTGGAGGGAATGTGGATTAATCCCTGATTTTTTTTTGTCAATTTTGGTGATTTTTTTGTCATTTTTTTGGGATTTTTTGTCATTTTTTGTGATTTTTTTGTAATTTTTTGGTGGTTTTTTGTCATTTTTTTGTGATTTTTTGCAGTTTTTTGTGATTATTTTTGTGATTTGTTGACGTTCAAAGTCACTTTGCAGAGGGCTGGGTTGGGAGCAGGAATGAGGGGAGCAGGATTTGGGGAATTAGGAAAACTAGCAGGAAACTAGCTGGGCTGGGAGCAGGAAAATTGGGAATTTCCAGGTGAGGTTGGAGGGAATGTGGATTAATCCCAGATTTTTTGGTCAATTTTGGTGATTTTTTTGTCTTTTTTTTTGGATTTTTTGTCATTTTTTGTGATTTTTTGGTAATTTTTTGGTGGTTTTTTGTCATTTTTTTGGTGATTTTTTGCAGTTTTTTGTGATTATTTTTGTGATTTGTTGATGTTCAAAGTCACTCTGCAGAGGGCTGGGTTGGGAGCAGGAATTGGGGGAATTAGGAAAATCAGCAGGAAATTAGCTGGGTTGGGAGCAGGAAAATTGGGAATTTCCAGGTGAGGTTGGAGGGAATGTGGATTAAAATTGGTTAATAAAGCACAAAGCAGGAATTTCGGAGTTGGACTGAGGAGACAGAGGAGAGCTCACCCTGCTGCTGCTCCAATCCCATCAGCTGGGAGCTCTTTGCCAGCCACGGACCAATTCCCATCTTTTCTCATGGAATTCATATCTGCTTTCCATATCTGTGCCTCTGCCCAGGCCTGGAATGCACTTCACTGAAAAAGAACAGGACAATTCAAAATTCACAGGGATATTCCTGATTTTCCCTCCTGTTTTTACTCCATCCTTCCATTAAAAACTTTACAGGCACAATTCTGCTTTTCTCCCCTCCATTCCATGCTTTCATTAAAAAATTCACAGACATATTCCTAATTTTTTCCCCCTCCACCCCATCCTTTCATTAAAAAGTTCACAGGCACAAATCTGATTTTTCCCCCCTCTATTCCATCCTTTCATTAAAAAAATTACAGACACAATTCTGATTTTTTCCCCTTCCTTCCATCCTTTCATTAAAAACTTTACACACATTCCTGTTTTTTCCACCTCCCCTCCATCCTTTCCTTAGGTTCAGGTAACAGCTTTCCCAGAAAATTCAGGAATGAGGATGCTGCTCTCCACCTGCTCAAGACCAATTTGAAATATTTAGGATTTTAAGCGATTTCCAGCTGCTGGGAACGAGGATTTTTGCTCTCTGAAAAGCCAGGAGAGATCTCCAGCACCAGACAAGGTGCTGCCATCCCTGATTTGATCTCCTCCTGACAGTTCCTGGGAATTCCTCATCCCAGTTTCATGGGATCAGCATGGAATGGGAATTTTTCCTGCTCAGCTCAGCCCTGAATGATTTCAGTTCAGCTTTTCCCGCTGACTTCGTGGGGAATTGGGATTTGTGGGTTTTGCACTCGGTTTGGGATCGGTGTGAGGTTGGTAATGTGGATTATCCAGGAAAAGGTCTCAGCCTGGATTTGTTTCACTTTTGAGGATTCCTGGTCGCTTCTGCTCTGATGGGTGAATTCCCAGAGGTGTTTGGAAGAACCAGAAATCCCAGAGCTGATGGCCTGGGATGCTCAGCAAGGAATTTCTTGGCATTTAATGCTGAAAACCACAGTCTTGTGGTGATATACAGAGATAGATATACAGAGAATTCTCTGCTGTAAAAGAGAATTTTGTGGATCAGAATGGGAATCAGAAAATCCTGGAATGATCTGGGTGGGAAGGAACCTTAAATCCCATCCAGTGCCACCCCGGGGACAACTCCCAGTGTGCTCCAAGCTGGCCTGGGACAATTCCTTCAGAGAGGACAGAATTCCTGGGAGGCTCTGAAGGCTGAAAAATCCCCTCAGGTTTGCTGAAGCTTCAGGGGAAGCTCAGCTCAGGTACTGCCTGGGTTTGAATTAAAAGGTTTTTTAATTTAGGATCTGCCAGGCAGGGCTGAAAGGCATTGAGCAGAGAGCAGTGACAGTTTCAAAGCTCTGGCTCGGGATCACAGCTAATGGAGGAACTCAAGCTGCCAAATCCCTCCTCCAAAAGAACATTACAGACAAAACCCTTTGTTTCCACAAAGCAAAGAGCATCACTGGGATTTTTTTTTATTTATTTCCCCCCCAGAAAAGGGATGTTTGCCTAAGCTGAGCCGATTCAGGATGCTGAATGAGCTCTCTGGCTTTTTCAGGGCCACAAAATGTCCTTTGCCCTCGTGGCCAAAGCCTCAGTGAATTACAGAGCTGCTGCTCCTCTGTCTGAAATTGCAGGGATTAAAGGCTGAGAGGGATTCCTCTGCTGCCTTATCTGGATGTTTTCTGTCCAGCTGGGGGTTTTTTCCCACCCAGCCCTCCTGCAAAGCAAAAGGCTGATTTTCTAACATCCCCTCTGACATTATTGAGAAGCACTTTGTCAAGGGAACATCCCTGGAAAAGCCAAGGAAACAGGGAGAGGAGCAAAAAAACCATTAGTGGATGTGACGGTGGAGGAGAGCGTTTGGTGTTGATTTGATAAATGCCAGCGCTACAAGGGTGTGATAAAACACCTGAAAAATGGGATGTGTGAGCCTCGGCCTCATCTGCAGCTCCACAGAATTGTACCATGACAAATGGAGGCATTAGACCCGATAAGGTTTTAATAAAAATGCAAATAGAGAAATCCCGTGCTAGAAACGCTGGGAGTTAGTTCTTAAAAGTGAAATAATCTACTTGTTCTGATGATGATGATGAATATGCAGATGTTCTTTTTGTGGGGTTTTTTTAATTCCGAATATTTTGGAGATGTGCTGGTGGGTTTGAAGGGTGTTCAGTCCAGAGAGGACTGAGTGGAATAAATATATTTCCGACCTGGAAAGATTTACAGCCCAGGTGTTTGATGTGGAATAAAACACGGGAGAGACATCTGTGGGTTCAGGGGATAAAAGGATTTTCCAGAGGAGCAGCAGGGCAGTGGCTGAGCTGAGCTTTCTTGGCTCCCAGCCTGGTGTCTTCTCTTGTTCTCAGCCACCTCTAATGGCTCATGAATCCCGGAATTCCAGCGGGGATTCCAGAGGAATCACATCCACCCGGGGCTGGGCTGCGGGGCAGAGCGAGTGATGACCAAATAAAAATTGCCCTTTCCTCAGCTGAGACTCAAATCCTCATAAAATCCTCATAAAATCCAACTGTAGCCTTGAGCACAGGGCTGACCCCCAATTCCTGGAGCTCCTCAGAGGCACCAAACACTAACAGAGCTGCAGAAAGCGCCAGAGGATGAGGGTTTTGATTTGGGATTTTTCCTGTTTTTTCCCACTGTCAGTGTGATTGTCACCCAGCCTGCACCCAGCAAAGCTCTGCACTCCTGGCCAGGCCAGCTCTGATATTCTGAGCTGTCTGATCAGGAAGAAGTCCCTTTTAACAGTTCCAGAGGAGGAGAGGCTCTGCATGGAGAAGAATTTAATGACAGATTGGAAAGCACTGTAGAGCTGCCAATGCATTAGTGCCTCGTGAGCCAGAGGAGGACTTGGCAGGAAGGAAAAACCATTTATTTTGATCAGATGAAGACAACATTTCTGCAGCGGTCAGGATTTCTGCACAGGTAATTAATAGATGATCCTTGTTCTGAATAACTTCCATTTCCAGGGTCACCAGGAGAGGTCTGAGCCCTCGATTAATAGGGAAAATAAATCCCTGCTGCTGGTGTTGATATCTTTGCCAAGGGTGGGAAACAGAGGTTGGACATGAGCAAGGAGAGTGGGAATTGAGGAGAGACAGTTTACATATTAAAGAAAATAATTTAAAAAAAATAGATACATATAAATAAAATATAAATAAAAAAATAAATAAAAATTAAATATAAATATAAATATAAATATAAATACATAAATAAATAAAAATAAATATATAAATAAAATCTATTTAAAATAAATAAATACATTTATAGAAATATATAATTAATAATATATAAATAGAAATAAGTAGAAATAGAAATATATAAATAAATATATAAATAAATATATAAATAAATAAAAATAAATATATAAATAGGCATATTAAATAAATAAATAAATTTATATAAGTATATAAATAAAATAAATTAAAAAATAAAAATAAAAATAAATATAAAAATATAAATATAAAAATAAAAATATAAATATAAATATAAAAAGTAAATAAATAAAATAAAATAAAATAAAGCTCAGGAAGCCAAAGCCATGGCGTCAATAAATCATTAAACACTCAGGACTATTCTGTAGGTGCAAAAAGCCCATTGTGGAATTCCCCGCAGAGATCTTTTTATTATTCTGCTGCCTGTGATTAAAAGGAATCCTTTCCCTTCCCAATCCATCCCAGCCAGGGAGGTTCAAAAGGCTGATGTTGCAGCGTGTGGCTGCAAGTTTAATGCTCAAAGGACCAGCCGCAGGGGGCTGTGACAGCCTAGGCTGCTTAGGTCATGAAGACCTGTGGAAACCAACCGTGAGCCCCTGCGGCTGGGGAAATTCAACATGCACCGTGGTGGGAGATCATTGGTCCTGCACTCTCCCCCGCCCCCTTTCCCTATATGGATCATGTTCCAGAAGTTTCTCCTTTGTTCTCCTTAGTACTGTACGTGATTGGCTCTTTTGAATTTTGTACCCTCCCCCATTGGTTTGTACCCCCTTCCTTCTTCCCTCGGACTTCCCTGGTTGGCTCTTTGGGGCTAACCACGCCCCTTCTCCCTTCCCTTATAATCCCCTGCAGCTGTCTGTTTGGGGCTCGCAGCCTCCAGACTCCCAGCCCTTCATCCTTCCCTGTTCTCCATCCCCCTTCACCGCCCCTGGACCTTCACCCGAAGACCCTAAATAAAATCCCTGGAAACCTGCAGACTGCGTGCTGAATATTCTTCTGTCCCACCTCGGTTCCTGCCTGCCTCTGTGCCCCGGGGACTCCGCAGACCGGCTGGTGAGCTTTGCTGCCGGGGTGCGCCCGGCGTGTGTACCGCGCGGCAGCTCGCCCTTCCCTTGGGGCTTCAGAGCGTGCTGCCCGGACCCGAGAGAAGCAAAGCCACAGGCTGAGTGTTGTGGTGGCCATGGCACACCTGGCTGCCCCAACCCCCTGGGAGAGAGATGGGGATGGTTCCTGGGCTTGGTACACTCCCAGGACCCCCTGCTCTCCAGGCCAGTTGGAAGGCACCCAGCCTGACAAGGTGTGACAGCCACTTCTCTCCCCCTCCCCCGGTTCCAAATATGGTTTAAATTCTAGAATGTTCTTCTTTGTTCGTGGTAAAGCAGTTATTTGGTTGGAGTTCTTTTTATGGTATTGTCATTTCTTTGGTTATATAATTTATCGCTCAAAAATCCCCCTTTCCCCATTTGCTCCCCAAATCTGCTCCTTCCCTTTCCCCTCCCCCTATAAAAGTTCTTGTATGACAGTGCCCAGGGCGATTTTGTCGCTGTCTCCAGGACCCCTCGAACTCCCCTCACCTTCCCTAAATAAACCCTCCTTGGAGCACCGACAATCAGGTCTGTATCCCCCACCGTGTTCTTTGCCGACCCGCTGACAGCGCCTGCGCTCCCTCGGAGCCCCGCCCTCTCCCGCGGTCTCGCCCTTCTCCGAGCTCCGGGGTGGTGGGGCACCCACAGACCGAACCCCCACTGCTGAGAATTAGCAGAGCCCAGATGGAGGAAGGGAACAGAATGAGAGGTGAAGGCAGTTTTGAAATAAGCAGGAACTTCATCTGAAGTGGGGAAACGCTGAAGAAATTGGGAAAATTTGGTGATCGAGCCTTGCCTTAACTAGCAGGGATCTCTGTGACATCTTGGTGCTCCAGATGGATTCTTTATTTAATTCATCAATTCCTAATCCTGTGCCACTCCAGAGCATTTCCACACCACCTTCATCTCTTTATTTGTTCTTTATTTAGGATTTGGACAGAGTGGAACTCGCCTTGCAATGGCCCCAGGAATCTTCTGTTTAGAGAGTGAAAAATAAATTATTTGTTTGATTTTTATCTCTTTCTGGTTATTAAATGTCTTCCCTCTCCTCTCTCACCTTCCCCTGCTTAAGGTTATTCCGATGTTATCAACTCCAGGAATTACAGAACCAAGGTTTAGGTCATGTAGTTCTCCAGTCAAACAATATTTTTTAAAAAATTCTTTTGCCTTTTGGTGTTTAAGGCTTTGGGCTCCACACTGGTTAGTTTTACACACAAGAAAAGCAAAAAAAAAAGTTTATTTATTTTTCAATAAACATCAGATTTTCATTGCCTTTTAAAATTACTTCGTGAGCTGTGGGTTGAAAGAATAAAAATAATAAAATGACATTTCAAGAGAGTCATTCTAAAAATACATTAATTAGCTGTTTTGCATCCAGGATACAGCTTTGAACTTATTTAAAGTGAAATTATCCTGGCCAAACTCAATGTTTTATGGAACTCCTGTGCATCCTTCATGTTGTGCATGAGGCACAAGGGCCTTGCTCCAAACTCCAGAGATAAAATAGGGAATAAAACCTTTTAAAAGGTGCCTGATTTTTCATGCCCAGCCTGATATTGCTGGAAAAATCCATATTTTTTCCAAGCAGCACATGGCTGAGACTTCAAAACCTTGCAGCATCTCAAGGTGGACATTCAAAGCTGCTGAAGCTTTTTTAAACTCCTTTTAACTTTTATTCCATGAAAAAAGCCAATCTTTATTGACTTAGGACTGGAATTGAAAATCACTGCCAATATTCACTCCCCATTTTTTCACCTTTGGGGTGAGAAAAGGCCTTGGAGGTAACAGATTTAACCAATTTTGAGACTTTTTAAATACATTTTGGAAACTAATTTATATTGCGAGAGCTAAAAGGAGGAAGGAGAACAAAGGATCGGCAGGAAGGCCCAGCAAGCCAAGGCAGAGAGGAATAACAGACTGAGGGGAACAGTTGGATAAATCCATTTCATTTCCAAGTTCCAGGAGCCACAATGGATTTTGTTTGTGTTTCTGCTGCTGTGATTTTCCTGTCAGCAAGAGAAATCAGCTTCCTGCGTCTTCAACTTGTATGAATTTGTGTAATTTGTCTGCTGAGCCTTTGAGTTTTCTTAAAAAATATAAAACTCTGGATCCAGCATTTCTGAGATCTTTAAAAATACAAAAGTCAGGATCCAGAATTCCCAGGCTCTTAAAAAATATAAAACTCAGGATCCAGCATTTCTGGGATCTCAAAACCCACGTAACTCAGTGTCCATCATCTCTGGAACCTTAAAACCCATATAACTCAATGTCCAGCATTTCTGGGACCTCAAAACCAACATAACTCAGTATCCAGAATTTCTAGAATCTCAAAAACTATATTAACTAAGTATCCAGCATTTCTAAAATCTTAAAATCCACATTAATTCAGTATCCATCATTTATGGCATCTTAAAACCCACATTAACTCAGTATCCAGCCTTTCCAGGATCTCAGAACCCACACAGCTCAGTATCCACCATTTCTGGAATCTCAAAAACCCCGCAACTCAGTACCCAGCATCTCTGGGATCCTAATAAATCCCTATTTCAACATCCAGCATCTCTGGAATCCAGATGTCCAATTCAATTCCGGGTGGTGGAAACCTCAGGCTCCACCCTGGAAATTCCCAGGATCACATCCCAATAATCCCACCTTATTCAATTTCTACTTCCCTCCGCTAAATCAACAGCTCATTCAATTTTTTCCACTTCAACCCTGCAAATCCGCGTGTTTGACCGCCGGCTTTGGTTTTGTTTTCCATCCTCGCGGATTTTCCCGCCGACGTTGACAGCAGAGATGGAGTTATTTTCCCTCCCAGTGAATTCTGTTGACAGGATGGATTCAGGCTGTTGACAAAACACCCTCTGGAGCTCGGTGGCCCAAAGCCTTCGTGAAATGTGTTTTATTGGCAGGACAGATTGAGATGCTGGTGACAAAACGCGAACAGCCCAATCCATTCCGCTGATGGAAACACGTTTATCTCACCATCAAATCCATCAAACTCAGGTGGTTTTTTTTTTTTGTTTGAAACTGAAATCTTTCTGAGTGGGGAAGGAATAAATTCCTGCAGCTCAGCTTGTTTGAGAAGCCTCAATATTCCCGGAGCCTCTCAGGCAGTGGGAAATAGAGATGTGCAGTAACAGTGTTAGGAATGACAGGAAAAACAATTTGAAATGGAATTATCTCCCATTTCCCCAGCACGGCGCTGCCCTGCGCTGAAGTTTACACAATTCAGGCTCCCAGAACCCTCGTGGAGCTCTGAGGGAGACCTGAAAGCTGTGCTCACTGCTGATCCTGCGATGGAAATTAATCTCTCAATAAAAAAACATTTTGTCACCAGCCTGGCGGGTTTGGCGGCTCCAGCAAGCACTGCAGCAGCAATTCCTGGCTGGTCTTGGTCTGTCCTTCTGCCCAGAGGCAGGAAAGCCTTGGATCTCTTTCCTTTCTCACATTCCTGTCTTTTTTCAAGGATTAATTCTTCCTTTTTCATATTCTTGTCTCTTTCCAAGGGCTAGATCTTCCATTCTCACATTCTTGTCTTTTTCCAAGGACTGACTCTTCCTTTCTCACATTCCTGTCTATTTTCAAGGATTAACTCTTCCTTTCTCACATTCCTGTCTCTTTCCATGGTCTAACTCTTCCTTTCTCACACTCCTGTATCTTTCCAAGGATTAATTCTTCCTTTCTCACATTCCTGTCTTTTTCCAAAATCTAACTCTTCCATTCTCACCTCCCTGTCTATTTCCCAGGTCTAACTCTTCCTTTCTCTTGTCCCATTGGTAAATACAATTTAATCTCCAACTTTATCCATTCTCTGCCTCAATTTCAATTCCTTTCTCCTGCTCTGACTTCAGCCCAACCTGTCCCACGCTAACAGCAAAAATCAGAGTTCTCATGGTTTTTCTTCAATTATTTGGCCTCAAGGGCAGGAATTCCCCTCCCCCTGGCAGGGACGGGAGGGAATTTCGTGGCTCTCCTGGAGGTCGGAGCAGAGGCAGCACTTTGACCGTTTCAATGTGACCATATTGACATTTCAAGGCACCAGAAATGCAATTTTCCACTCCATCAGTGGCTCTGCGCTCCTCCCGCGGCAGAGGATCGATGCAGTGACCCCGCCGAGCAAACACGCTGACATTTGAGGTTTAATTTGCAGCTGCTGTTTAAAAATACCAGATCTGATCAGGGCCACGAGATAACCAGAAATTCGCATTGCTTCCCCGAACTTCATCTTACATAAGAAAGAAATTATTTAAAACCTGAAATTCTTATTAGTGGTTTCTTTTTCTTACCCACTGAGGTCAATATGTTCCTTCTCTCTGCGGGGAGATGAACAGAAAATAAAATAAAATAATATCCATGCTGAGGTGGTTTTGTCCCTCAGCTCTTGAAATGTGCACAACTCAGTGTGGGGGGAAATCTTGGTGCTCAGAACCCTCTGAAAAAAATATTTTTTTGACATTATATGGTTTATATATGGGTTTATATATGGGTTTATATATGGGTTTATATGTGGTTAATATATGGTTTATATATGTATACATATTATATATATATATGTATACATATTATACATATATACATACACACAAACATATTTATATATATATAAAAATAGATGTATAATTTTTATGTATACATATGTACACATATGTATATATGTATACATAATATACATATATATACATATTTATATAATTCCATATTATATGTAATTATATAAATATTTTATTATATATAATATATATTATGTATTATATATTATGTATTATATATTATATATTATGTATTATATTTTATATTTCATATTTTATATTTTATATATTTATATAAGGTACAGTATATAACATTATACATAATATACACAGAAATATAAAAATAAATATAATTCCTATATAATATATATAATATATAAAATAAAATATATATATATTATATATATATATAAATATATATATATTATATGTATATTATATATACATACACACACATATATATTACATAAATTTCGTATATATATACATGTATATGTGTGTGTGGTGCGTGTGTGTATATATAAAAAATCAAATAAAATTATATATATGTATCATTTTCTTCCACCCTGGGATTAGTGTGGTTGGGGTTAACACATCGAGACAAAGAGCACCTGAACTGCTGCCAAATGAAAAGCAATTTTGCCTTGTGCTGGAATGTAAATGACTCCATAAACGGGGAGGAACATCAGGTTCAGGCACTTCTCCTCATTAATTGCTCCCACTGATCACCTGGCTGACCTCCTGGCTGCGCAGGGCTTGGGGAAAGCTGCTTTAATTAACCTTAATTATGCAGAAAGGACAGGCTGATGGATCAAATGGCAGAATCCCGGAATGGTTTGGGCTGGGAGGAACATTAAATGCCATCCAGTGTCCCCCAGGGACATCTCCCTCCATCC
Source organism: Entomyzon cyanotis (assembly GCA_024500445.1). NCBI lineage: Eukaryota > Metazoa > Chordata > Aves > Passeriformes > Meliphagidae > Entomyzon > Entomyzon cyanotis. The sequence goes on from JAKEPQ010000634.1 coordinate 3,029,651, forward strand.
CAGGGTGATCCAGCCTGGCCTTGGACATCCCAGGGATCCAGCATTCCCACAGCTCCTCTGGGAATTCCATCCCAGCCAGGAATTCCTTCCCAAAATCCAATCTCCACTCTCAATTTGAAGCTGTTCCCTTGTCCTCTCCCTTCCTGCCTTTCCCAAATCCCCTTGTGAAAACAACAAACCCAGAATATCGCCCCGAGCTCTCCTCTCTGCCTGCAGGGTGACCTCACACCCAGGGCAGCTTTTCCTGCCATTTCTAACCCCAAAATTCACCTCCTGCGGGTTCTGTGTGAACCAGGAGGGATCCTGGCAGCTCAGCAGGACCAACATCTTGTGAGCAGAGAGAGAATTTTGTTCCTATTTGTCAAAACCAAGGAGATTTTCTGCCTCCAAGGTGTGGCATCAATCACGGAGTTGCCATGAGAAGCTCTGCTCGAGGAGGAACTGCTTCACTGAAGGTGCAAAAATCAAAAAATCTATAATATTAAAGGTTGTATTATTGCTATTTTGTGATGTGGGTATGTGAGAGGGGTGAGAGGAGGAAGAGAAACAAATTAATAGTTTTGTTCTGGATGACTGAGTCCCTGGAGGGGTTTGGAGGTTTAGGAGAAATCAGAGCAGTGGGGAAACATTTCAGTGTCAATCTTGCTGATACCCAGCGAGGCAGAGGGAGAAGGAGCCAGGAATTATTTCAGTCTTGAGGGCTCTCTGTGCAGATATTGGTGTATAACCCAATCCCAGTGAGGATATAAAATCATAAAATTATACAGATATATATATTAAAATTACAGATACACGAAAAATATAGAAGCTAAGAAACCAGGATGGTTCTGGGTCCGGTTGGAGCATTTCCAAGTGCTCACTCTCTGTCATTATTCCAATTTTCCTGAAAATTCACCCTTTCCTTGTTCCAAGAACCAACCAATCCTTGGAGAAAGATCCTGTTTGGTCTGACTCTCGCTTTCCCCACCCTGATTTTCTGTCCCAGCTGTCCTTTCTGAGTTTGGTGAGCAAATCAGCCCTGGCAGGTTGGAGTTTGGGAATTTCTTCCTGCAGGGTCAGTGTGGTCACTGCTTTAGGGCAATTCTGGTGCCCCAGAGGATTTTATCTCAAAAATCACCTTCATCCTCATCATCCAGACTCGTTTGGGGTCAGGCTGAGTTTTTCTTTTAGGAAATATTTGAAAATTTGAGCAGGTAATGCACTGAACCACTGCCCTGCTGGATTCAGGATCAACTGACAGAATTCCTTGCTATTTCTTTTAAATTCAGGATAAACTGACAAAATCCCAGCACTTCAAAAAAAACCCCCCCTTCCTTTTTTAAATTTCTTGCTATTTCTTTTATAATCAGGGTAAACCGACAGAATTCCTTGCTATTTCTTTTAAATTCAGGATAAACCAAAAAAAATCCAGCACTTCCTTGCTATTTCTTTTAAATTTGCCAACTCTGGGTAAATCTTGGCTCCACTAAGGTGATGGGCAAAGCCTTGGTGGGGTTTGGTCACCAATCTCATCCCACAGCCTGCAGTGATGTGAGATTTGGGAATGAAAACACAAAACCAGTGCCAGATGAAATAATTCTGCAGTGAAAAGAGTTTCCTTCGAGCCCAGGAGTGTCCAAACCATCCATCCAGGTGGATCACTGATGGTTTGTGGCTGGGAAATTCCGAGGCTCAGAGGAGTTGAGGATAAACTGACAGAATCCCAGCATTTTCTTGCTATTTCTTTTAAATTCAGGATGAACTGACAAAATCCCAACACTTTCTTGCTCTTTCTTTTAAATTCAGGATAAACCAAAAAAAATCCATCACTTTCTTGCTATTTCTTTTAAATTTGCAAAGTCTGGGTGAATCCTGATGGGCAAAGCCTTGGTGGGGTTTGGTCACCAATCTCATCCCAGTGTGGTGAGATTTGGGAACAAAAATACAAAACCAGTGCCAGGCACTTTTTAAAAAGGAAAATGAGACAAAGAAAATCATTCTGCAGTGAAAACATTTTCCTTCAAGCCCAGGAGTGTCCAAACCACCCACCCAGGTGGATCACTGATGGTTTGTGGCTGTGAAATTCCCAGGCTCAGAGGAGCTGAGACCTCTGAGCATGGAAAACAAGCCATGATTTTGAAAATGAAAATAGCAGGCTAAACAGCATTCCAATAAAAATCAAGTGGAAGACGAGCAGCTGGTGCTGGCCAGCGAATCGAAAGGCTGAGGTTTAATTTTGGGTGCCCAACTGTTTCTGCTGTTGAATTTTAATTCCTTTCTATCTCCAGCCCCACGCTCTCCTTGTTTAGCTAATAAAGCAAGCCTGGCTCTGGGTTTTTACACAGAAAATTGCATTTATTCCGTGGTTACCTTTTTTAAGCTGCTTCTGTCGTTGCCACAGCAACAGTAAAATGCCTCGGTGATAATGTGAAAACTTTCCATACAGGAGCAAATCTGATAAAATGTCATGAACTGTCTGGGAGGAATCTGTGAGTTCCAATAAAAGTCGCAGGGTTTTTTTGGGGTTGCATTGACAATTCCGTGGTGAAGGTCTTGTTGGTATCTCCTCTGTAAATCTGCCTGGGTTGGCAGTTTTTCCCCTGGGGGAATGTTCAAAAATGGCTTTGAAACCCAAATTGGGTTTGTTCAGTGGGGAAAAAAGGAATTTCTGGGGTTTTTCCCCTAAAATTCAGGATTCCGGAGGGTTGGGTTGGGTGGGGATTTCATCCTTGAGAGGGTGGGGAGAGGCTGGGATGGAATTCCCAGAGAATCTGTGGGAATCCTGGATCCCTGGAATGTCCCAGGCCAGGCTGGAGCACCTTTGGAACACTAAAAGGTGTCCCTGGGGTGGCACTGGATATGATTTAAGGTCCTTTTCCAACCCAAACCATCCCAGGATGGAACTATTCCTGTTCAGGGTTTCAGCAAAATTTCACTTTAACACCTCTGAGACAGCACAGTGCTCAGCCAATAAATAGCAATTAACCCAAATCCCAATCTATTTGCCCTCACTCTTCTAATCTAACTTGATCTGCTCACCGGTGAGGAACCTTAATATCGAACATTATTTAATGTTTTTAAATCCAAAGGTGGTTTTTTTCCCCCGTTTCAAAGAGTAAAACTCGAGATGAAGAGCCAGGAATTTTTCTTTGCTGTATTTTCCCTTCAGCAGGACAAACATTTTTCAATCTTCCTGCAAACAGCTTTTTGTTCAGGGCCTTGTTTGAATCCTTAAAGTGAAAAATGCTTTATTTCATTCGGCTGGGGGGAATGGAGAGCTCTCCTTCAATGCCAGCTTGGGCTCTGCGCCGCCTGAAATAAAAGGAAGATGAAGATTGCTTTGATTCCTGCCGCAGAGCTATAACTCAACCATCCCATTTGATCGAGGAAAACTCCATCCACTAAATTCTCCAGGTGTTTTAGAGTAATTTTTACGACTCTCTGGGTTTACAGCTGGTCGGAGCATTTTTATTCCCCGTGCTTTGGAGGTTGAGTTTGGTAGCATCAGTCGGACAGGAAAATTGGATTTCAGTGCTGCTGCTGTCCAAATTCCCTCTTTTTTCCACAAAGGGATAATTTTCAGAATGTGGGATTTCCAGTGGGGCAGCTCTGGTTACCCCAAGGACAGCTCATTAATGATGCAGTGCCAACAGGCAGCTAGAAGTTGAATAAAACACCTAAAAATTGGATTTCTGGGCTCTGCTGTGTCTTTTAAACTCAGGAGTTTCTACCCAAGTGTCCCAGTGGAAGGGATTTTGGGACAGAGGAGGCTCCAGCATCACCTCTGTGAGCTCAGGGTTCATGGTTTTTCACAACATTCGCAGCTCCTGGTGTGATTTATGGAGCAAAATCAGAGCTGCAGCTGGGCAGGTGCAACTGAATGTCCCAAAATTGTCATGGGTCACTCCCTGAACATCCTCCAACCTCCTGAACATCCTCCAAGTTCCTGAACATCCTCCAATTTCCTTAAACATCCTCCCAGCTCCTGAACATCTTCCCAGCTCACTGAATATTCTCCAACTTCCCTGAACATCCTCCAACCTCCTGAACATCTTCCCAGTTCCCTGAAAATCCTCCAACTTCCCTAAATATCCTCCAACCTCCCTGAACACCTTCCCAGCTCCTTAAATATCCTCCAACCTCCCTAAACATCCTCTAACTTCCCTAAATATCCTCCAACTTCCCTAATATCCTCCACCTCCCTGAATATCCTTCAACCACCCTGAACACCTTCCCACCTCCCTAAACATTCTCCAACTTCCATAAACATGCTCCAGCTTTCCTAAAAATCCTCCAACCTCCCTAAACATCCTTCCAGCTCTCTGAACATCCTCCCAGCTCTCTAAATACCTTCCTAGATCCCTAAATATCCTCTAACCTCCCTGAATATCCTCCAACTTCCCTAAATATCCTCCAACTTCCCTGAACATCCTCCCACCTCCCTGAACATCTTCCCAGTTCCCTGAAAATCCTCCAACTTCCCTAAATATCCTTCAACCTCCCTGAACATCCTCCCACCTCCCTAAACACCTTCCTAGCTCCCTAAACGTCCTCTAACCTCCCTAAACATCCTCCAACTTCCCTGAATATCCTCCAACTTCCCTGAACAACTTCCCACCTCCTCAAACATCCTCCAACTTCCATAAACATGCTCCAGCTTCCCTAAAAATCCTCCAACCCCCCTAAACATCCTCCCTGAATATCCTCCAACCTCCCTGATCATCCTCCAACTTCCCCGAAAATCCTCCAACTTCCCTAAAAATCCTCCAACCCCCCTGAACATCCTCCCTGAACATCCTCCAACCTCCCTAAACATCCTCCCAGCTCCCTGAACATCTTCCCAGCTCCCTAAACACCTTCCTAGATCCCTAAATATCCTCTAACCTCCCTGAATATCCAACCAACTTCCCTAAATATCCTCCAACTTCCCTGAACATCCTTCCAACCTCCCTGAACATCTTCCCAGTTCCCTGAAAATCCTCCAACTTCCCTAAATATCCTTCAACTTCCCTGAAAATCCTCCAGCTTCCCTGAACATCTTCCCACCTCCCTAAACATCCTCCAACTTCCATAAACATGCTCCAGCTTTCCTAAAAATCCTCCAACCTCCCTAAACATCCTCCCAGCTCCCTAAATATCCTCCAACCTCCCTGAACATCCTCCCTGAAGATCCTCCCAGCTCCCTAAACATCCTCCCAGCTCTCTGAACATCTTCCCAGCTCCTCAGGCAAACATCATCCCAGGGTGGATAAAATTCCCTGCACTGGGAAGGACAGGAAATTCAGGTGAACTCTGGGGATGCCTGAGCTGAGCACCCTGCAGGCACCTTGGGAACTTCTTTGTTGGCAATTATTGATTAATTTCGGGGTTAATTGGCTGTGTTTCAGGGCTGATAACATCAGGGACTTCACGCTGTCCCTCACCCCTCTCTGGGCTGATCTCACCAACTGGAAATCCGTTTTTTCCTTCTCTGCTCTTCCTTCAGAGCCTCCCTGGGCAAGAGGAGAATCTTCCCTCCCTGGGAGAGTTTTGTCCTTTGCTGTTTGACACCGAAAGGAGCAGAAAAACCAGAAAAACCAGAATAAAAGGGGACCTGGAGCAGCCAAACTTGTGCAGAACAACTGCTCTGCCTGTGTTTTTAATGTCTCCTCATTAGGGCTGCAGCTGATGGAATAAGAGAAATGAAATCGTTCCGAAATGGTAATTGCATCTCGCCGAGCTCTGCAAAGGCCACCTCGTTCATTAAGTCCTGAAGAAATGTTTCAAACTCCATTTCCAGCCCAATCCTGTGCTCTCAGGGAGAATCGCGTGGGATTTGATAATATTTCCAGTTTTTCCTGCGTTGGAATTTTCCAGGATTTCCTCAGTGATGGTCCTGGTTTGTGCTCAGGATTTCCAGGGCAGGGGAGACTTCAAATCTCACCCAGGAGCTGTTTATTCTATATATGTATATCCTATGTATGTATTTATCCTATATATGTATATCCTATATATGCATTTATTCTATAAATGTATATCCTATATATATATTTGTCCTATAAACATATATCCTATATATGTATTCATCCTATATATGTATTTATCCTATATATGTATTTATCCTATATATGTATTTATCCTATATATATCCTATATATGTATTTATCCTATATATGAATTTATACTATATATGTATATCTTATATATGTATTTATCCTATATATATATTTATCCTATATATGGATTTATCCTATATATGTATTTTTCCTATATATGTATATCCTATATATGCATTTATTCTATATATGTATATCTTATATATGTATTTATCCTATAAATGTATATCCTATATATGTATTTATCCTATGTATTTATTTATCCCATATATGTATATCCTATATATGTATTTATCCTATAAATGTATATCCTATATATGTATTTTTCCTATATATGTATTTATCCTATAAATGTATATCCTATATATGTATTAATTCTATATATGTATTTATCCTACGTATTTATTTATCCCATATATGTATATCCTATATATTTATTTATCCTATATATGTATTTATCCTATAAATGTATATCCTATATATTTATTTATCCTACATATGTATATCCTATATATGCATTTATCCTATGTATTTATTTATCCTATATATGTATATCCTTTATATTCATTTATCCTATAAATGTATATCCTATATATGTATTTATTTTATAGTAGCTTTGTTTCTTCCAGCCCAGCATGCTCTTATGAAAACCAAAAAAAATCTCTGTTTTTAATCTGTTTTAAGGAGGAATAACCACTCTGATAACATTCATTTTTTCACTGTTTTTCACTTTAGGAGATTTAAACAAGGCCCTAAACAAAAAGCTGTTTGGAAAATGCTGAAAAATGGAAAAAGCTGAGAAATGTTGAGCCCATTGGAGGGAAAATGCAGAAAAAGAAAATCCCAGGTTCTCCACCTTGAGTTTTATTTTTTAAAATATGAAAAAAAAACCCAAAAACCAAACCCAAAACCAAACAAGCCAACTGAACCAAAACCAAAAAAAAACCCCCAAAACCCAAAAAATCCCCCAAAAACAACAACATAAACAAAAAAACCCCCAAATTGAAAACAAAAAACCCCACAAACAAACAAAAACCCCAATAATCCCCAAACGAGCATATACATCCTATATATATGTATTTATTTATTTATTTATTTTTTTATTTATTTTATAGCAGCTTTGTCTCTTTCAGCCCAGCATGCCCCTATGAAAAAATAATCAAAATCTCTATTTTTAGTCCATTTTGGGGAGAAATAACCTTTCCAACATTTCCTTTCCCACCAGGCAGAGCTCTTTTCCGAACACTTGAAGTTCTGGGATTTGAGAATTCTTTAATTGTTTTAAAGTTTTTAATTATTTCAGTGAGTCATTAGGTGCTAATTACAGCTAGTTGTGGTCCTGCTCTTTGCACAGCAGAATTCCTTTTATTAAAATATTCCTTTTCTATAATATATATATAAAATAAATATATTATTTATTCCTTTTCATAAAAAAAATCTCCAACTCCAACTTGGAGAAATTCCATTTATTTCCTCCGAGGGCTCTGAGGACATTTTCAAACACAAATGGAAGCAATAAAGAAATTTAATAGAATACAAATGTTTTGAGGTAAATAAACTGATTTTTTATAAATGTCACCCAAAGCTTTTGTTGCATCGACAAATCCTGCAGAGTTTTAATTTCTGGACAGAAGTTTTAATCCATTTAAATCCATTTAAATCCATTCCCACAGCACCAGCTTGCTCTGCCATTGTCTCTCATAAATGACAAGTTTTTTTTTTCTCCTAAATTACACCTTTCAGGCTGCTCAAGTATTTATAGCCATTTTTATTATTATTATTATTATTTTAAAAAATTGTCTTTTTCATCCTCTCTGTGGCTCATATGAAATGTTATTTTTTGGGTGGAAAAAAGCAAATTCGAGGCGTGGTGATGTCTCCCTGTTTTAAAGGAAAATAGTCAATGAGGCAGAAAAAAATTAAATATCATCGGTGATTTTCTGCTGATTTTAATAATTGCTGATTTTGTGTGGATTTCAATCATTAATGGGTTTAGGATTGGTGATTTAATTATGTTTAAGAGCAGGTTGTTTTGGCAATAAAATGTGCAAAATTAGGTTCCATTGTGTTTTCTGACCTAGAATTTGCAGAAGGGAAAAAAAACCCAGACAAAATTATTAATTAAAGTTTGTGTTGGTGGCTTTTCAGTCCAAAAATTTTAATTTCCACAAATAACTTTATCCTTTGAACAACTCAGTATCTCCTTTGGATTCTCTTTCAGCTCCAGAATTTCTTTTTCATTCCAACAGCAGCAGTTCTGAAATTTTGGGGTAAAAAATGAAGATAAATCAATGTTCTCCTGTCCATCTCATCCCTTGCACTAAAACTGAGTTAATTCTCTTTTACCACACAGGAGGAGCTGCAAATCCATTTAAAGTGCCCTGAACTTTCCCCAGAAATTTGAAATAACTCTGATTGCAGTGATTGCATTTGATGAACAAGTATTCTCCCCCTCCCTGGCAGCACCTTGAATATGAAATTTGGGGTTTTTACCTACAAAATTTGGGGGTTTTGCCTACAAAATTTGGGGGTTTTCCCTACAAAATTTGGGGGTTTTGCCTCAAACAGAACACTCAGCCCAAAAAGTTTAAAATAACTCTGATTGCAGTGATTGCATTTGATGAACAAACATTCTTTGCCTCCCTGGCAGCACCTTAAATATGAAATTTGGGATTTTTACCTACAAAATTTGGGGGTTTTGCCTACAAAATTTGGGGGTTTTCCCTACAAAATTTGGGGGTTTTTGCCCCAAACAGAACACTCAGCCTCAAAAAATTGAAATAATTCTGATTGTAGTGATTGCATTTGATGAACAAACATTCTTCCTCTCCCTGGCAGCTCCTTGAATATGAAATTTGGGGTTTTACCTACAAAATTTGGGGTTTTGCCTACAAAATTTGGGGTTTTTTACCTCAAATAGAACACTCAGCCTGAAAAATTTGAAATAACTCTGATTGCAGTGATTGCATTTGATGGACAAGTATTCTTCCCCTCCCTGGCAGCTCCTTGAATATGAAATTTGGGGGTTTTTGCCTACAAAATTCGGGGGTTTTACTGACAAAATTTGGGGGGTTTTGCCTACAAAATTTGGGGTTTTACCTACAAAATTTGGGGGTTTTGCCTCAAACAGAACACTCAGCCCAAAAAGTTTAAAATAACTCTGATTGCAGTGATTGCATTTGATGAACAAACATTCTTTGCCTCCCTGGCAGCACCTTAAATACGAAATTTGGGATTTTTACCTACAAAATTTGGGGGTTTTATCTACAAAATTTGGGGGTTTTGCCTACAAAATTTGGGGGTTTTGCCTCAAACAGACCACTCAGCCCCAAAAATCCTGGCAGCAGGGAAGATTTTCAGCAAAGTGTCTTCAGCAGGAATAAAAATCAGTGCAGAACGAGGCCTGGAACGTTAATTAAACCCAATCATTCTGCATTTTGCCCTCTTTTCCCGCAGCCTTGTCCTTCAGATTGATACACGTTTGGGTGGTTTGAACCCAATTACAGCTTTTTCAAACCAACAAGGCTGAATTTCCCTCCAGCTGAGCCTTTTGGGGTTGTTTCCCCTCGCCAGGGTGTGAGTTCAGCCCCAAAATGTGCTTTAACGGGAATTTTCGGCGGTGTCACCGCAGGCAGAGCTGTCACCTGTCACCTGTCACCCAGCAGGTTGTGCTCTGCTCTGAATTAACATCACTTGCTGAGCAGAGAGTTCCTGTTATCAGAGGGTCTCGTTTGGGGTTTTTTGCTCATCCATCACTTTGGCACTGCTGCTCTTCACCTCCTGTCAGGGTTTGATTTGGATTTTTTTGGAGGTTTTTGTTTCTGTCGAGGATGTTGCTCTGTGGGGGTTTGGTCATCTCGTCTGGATTGGCTGGGGTGGATGGGGAAATGCAAACGGGGAAAAGGGGATGTAAATGGGGAAATGGAAACAGGGAAAACGGGATGAAAATGGGGAAATGCAAACGGGGAAAACAGGATGTAAATGGGGAAATGGAAACAGGGAAAACGGGATGAAAATGGGGAAATGCAAACGGGGAAAACAGGATGAAATTGGGGAAATGCAAACGGGGAAAAGAGGATGTAAATGGGGAAATGGAAACAGGGAAAACGGGATGAAAATGGGGAAATGCAAACGGGGAAAACAGGATGAAAATGGGGAAATGGAAGAAGGAAAACCAGGATGTAAATGGGGAAATGCAAACGGGGAAAACAGGATGTAAATGGGGAAATGGAAACAGGAAAAACAGGATGTAAATGGGGAAATGCAAACAGGGAAAACAGGATGTAAATGGGGAAATGGAAGAAGGAAAAACAGGATGTAAATGGGGAAATGCAAACGGGGAAAACAGGATGTAAATGGGGAAATGGAAACAGGAAAAACAGGATGTAAATGGGGAAATGCAAACAGGGAAAACAGGATGTAAATGGGGAAATGGAAGAAGGAAAAACAGGATGTAAATGGGAAAATGCAACAGGAAAAATGCAAACAGGGAAAACTGGATGTAAATGGGGAAAATGCAAATAGGAAAAATGAAAACAGGGAAAACACAAACAGGAAAAACAGGATGTAAACAGGAAAAATGCGAATGAGAAATGGAAAAACAGGAAAAACAAATGCAACGGGAAAAATGCAAACAGGGAAAACCAGGATGTAAATGGGAAAATGCAAACAGGAAAACCAGGAGGCAAACGGGGAAAATGCAAGTAGGAAAAATGCAAACAGGGAAAACAGGATGCAAAGAGGAAAAACAGGAGGCAAATGGGGAAAATGCAAGTAGGAAAAATACAAACAGGGAAAACAGGATGCAAAGAGGAAAAACAAATGCAAACAGGAAAAATGCAAACAGAAAAAATAAAAACAGGAAAAACAGGATGTAAACAGGAAAATGCAAATAGGAAAAATGCAAACAGGAAAAACAAATGCAACAGGAAAAATGCAAACAGGTAAAACAGGATGTAAACAGGAAAATTGCAAACGAGAAATATAAAAACAGGAAAAACAAATGCAACAGGAAAAATGCAAATGGGAAATATAAAATCAGGAAAAGCAGGATGTAAACAGGAAAAAATGCAAATAGGAAAAACAGGATGTAAACAGGAAAAATGCAAATAGGAAAAATGAAAACAGGGAAAACTCAAACAGGAAAAACAGGATGCAAACAGGAAAATGCAAATAGGAAAAACAAATGCAACAGGAAAAATGCAAACAGGGAAACCAGGATGCAAAACTTCCCAGCTCCATCCATCCAGGAGCTGCTGGAAGTTTGTGGTGAAAAACCAGGAGGGAAAACCCAAAACCATGAAAAATGAACGCAAACAGGAAAAAAGCAAACAGGAGAAATGCAAACAGGAAAAACAGGATGCACAAATTCCCAGCTCCATGCAGGATCTGCTGGATGTTTATCATGAAAACAGGGAAGGGAAGGGAAGACCCAAACCCAGGAGAAACAAATGCAAACAGGAAAAATGCAAACAGGAAAAACAAATGCAGGAGGGAAAGCGCAAACAGGAAAAGCAGGAAGCAAACAGGAAAATTGAATGCAAACAGGAAAAATAAATGCAAACAGGAAAACCAGGAAGCAAACAGGAAAAATAAAGGCAAACAGGAAAAGCAGGAAGCAAACAGGAAAACTGCAAACAGGAAAAATAAATGCAAACACGAAAAGCAGGATGCAAGCAGGAAAAATGCAGCCAGGAGCCGATGGGGATAAAGGATTTCCATCCTCCTCAGGGGCTGCAGGAATAACTCCAGAGCTCTCCAAGCTGCCAGCCAGGGCCCTGGGGGCTGCTGGAAGCTGAAAGCATCTCCTTCCCACGAGTGTTTTACACATAAATTATCTGATTTTCAGCAGTTCAAGGGCTCTGTCAGTCCTTCGGGAGCTGAAAAAGTGTCTGATGTTGAAATGGACTCTCAGGCAGGGCTGGGCAGTGCTCTGCTTGGCCACTGAGGAAAACACCTGATGTGTTTTTTGTGGTTTTATTCTCCTGAAGAGCATCATTTGGGGCATTTCAGCCTAAATGTGGAGTTGTTCCCACAAACTGAGGGGAGTTTTTCCCATCCAGGATCACATCCTGCCTCTGGCCAAGCCGTAAAACCCAAACTGCACCTCCTGCCTGCCAAGTCTGCACATTAATAATTCCCCACGCAGGAGGAAGATGATAAAACCCTTTATGATTTTAAGATCCTTCACTGGTAAATGCGATCTTGAAAGGCTGGATGGGAAATGGAAATACATCAGCCATCGCCTGACTCGTTCAAAAACGCCTTTGCAGGATATAACCTCCAGCCTAACTCGCCATGAAATTTATTATTCCCTTAAATACTGCATTGCAAGATTGTGTTCCAGCTGAACAATGTTTCCTACTGCTCCCTATCAGAGGGAACAGCCTGCTGCAACTGCTCCGTAATTGTTCCACTAATGTACACTTTATTAAACTCCTGCTGTTTTCTTGACTGGTTTATCCACTAAAAATAGTCTGATTAATAAAATGGATGTCAGATGGATCCATCTTTATGTATTTCCTCCATGGAATTAGACAGCGCTAAGCAGCAATTTGATTTTTTTTAAATTTTTTTTCCTGTTAGTGTTAAGCAATGTCAATTATTCTCTGCGGTGGTGCTGGTGGGTGGATTTGATAAATTTGAATTCCTTTCAGGTTGGCAGCTGTGGGAATCCAGGTGTTCCCTGGCGTGTTTTGCCATGGGGAAGGTGAGGATGCCACCAACCCAAAAAAAAGAATTTGGATGAGGTTTATCCCTTAGGTTGTAACCTCTCAAAATCTGGGAATAAACATGGATGGGGAGCTCTGTTAAAACCCCAGCTGCAGAATGAGACGCTGTGGGGTCTGAGTTCCCTCTGGGGTTTGGGATGGGTTGGCCAAGATGTGCCTGATGCTCTCCAGATCCTGAATTTCTGATCCTGAATTCCCTCTGGAGTTTGGGATGGATTAACCTGGTTGTCCTGTGCCTGATGCTCTCCAGATCCTGAATTTCTGATCCTGAATTCCCTCTGGAGTTTCAGATGGATTTACCTGGTTGTCTTTTTCCTCCTCCTCTCCAGATCCCAGAATTCCTACAGCATTTCCCTGGCTGAACGTCTGGACACAGCTCTGGTGGGGCTGTGATGCCTTTAGGATTTTTAGCTTCTACTTCTCATGTTTCTGTAGCTTTGCTGTGCAGCTCTACGCTCCATAGAAAGTGCTAAAAACCTCTGTTCCCAGCGTTTGAGACAAAACAATTCCTCTCTGTTGGAAAATCCAAGGACACTTTGCTGCCTCAGAGCCCCAAAATATGGAAACAGCAGTGAATTGGGGAGCAAACTTGGGCTGATTGACATCATCAGCTGAAGGTGTAATTGGAGGATTGAGGCTCAATTTGTTAATTACAGAACTTATAAAATGTGAAGAACTCGTGACTCACTGTCCATTTTGGGTGTAACCTCTGCAGTGAGCTCTGTCTGCCCTGAATGCACCTAAAGGCCTTTCATAAATTAATCTGATTTTATTCTCCTAACTTTACCTAACCTCTGTTTCAGGCAAACCTTGTTCAGGCATCACCCAAACTCTTCCAACAAAATGTGGTTAAGGCAGCCAGGTGGGATGGGATGGGATGGGATGGGATGGGATGGGATAATGGGATGGGATGGGATGGGATGGGATGGGATGGGATAATGGGATGGGATGGGATGGGATGGGATAATGGGATGGGATGGGATGGGATGGGATAATGGGATGGGATGGGATGGGATGGGATAATGGGATGGGATGGGATGGGATAATGGGATGGGATGGGATGGGATGGGATGGGATGGGATGGGATGGGATGGGATGGGATGGGATGGGATGGGATGGGATGGGATGGGATGGGATGGGATGGGATGGGATGGGATGGGATGGGATGGGATGGGATGGGATGGGATGGGATGGGATGGGATGGGATGAGCCCAGGAGGGAAAGGAAACAGGAAAAATCACTTCATGCAGGTGGTGCTGGAGAGGAGAGACTGAAAAACTGCTTTGGGAGCTTAAAAGGGGAAAATAAATAAACAAGTAAAAGTCAAAGAGACAAATAGAAATCTTTCTGAAGGAAATATTCCTTCTGGAGTTAAAACAACTGTAGAGCAGCCTGGTGCTGACCAAGGTTCTGAATTGCAAATATGGATAACACTGACTTTACTGGCAGAAAAAACAGAAAAAAACCCATTTATTGCCGTTTCCATAGTACCTCAGCCTAAAGAACATCTCAGCTTTCTGTGCAAGCTTAATAATGCACCTGGTGTTTATTAAAAATGGGAAAATTTTGTGCTCTGCTGCCTTTTTCCCGAAAAATAAACACGAAATTAAAATTCCAAACCCCTGGAATGCTTGCAGAGGCTTTTTCTCCAGTCACAGTAAGAGGTTTAGATTTAATGAAGAAATTAAATTTCTGCTGTTTCTCCATCACCACCAGAGCTGAGTGTCCTCCAGGCTGTCCTGGTTCCTGCACTGGTTTAACTGGGAGTTTAACTTGGTTTAACTGGGAGTTTAACTTGGTTTAACTGGGAGTTTAATTTGGTTTAACTGGGAGTTTAACTTGGTTTAACTGGGAGTTTAATTTGGTTTAACTGGGAGTTTAATTTGGTTTAACTGGAGTTTAGCTTGGGTTAGCTGGGAGTTTAACTTGGTTTAACTGGGAGTTTAGCTTGGTTTAACTGGGAGTTTAATTTGGTTTAACTGGGAGTTTAACTTGGTTTAACTGGGAGTTTAATTTGGTTTAACTGGGAGTTTAACTTGGTTTAATTGGGAGTTTAATTTGGTTTAACTGGAGTTTAGCTTGGTTTAACTGGGAGTTTAATTTGGTTTAACTGGGAGTTTAACTAGGTTTAACTGGGAGTTTAATTTGGTTTAACTGGGAGTTTAACTAGGTTTAACTGGGTGGAAATTGGGAATTAAGGGACACATGGAATGGTTGTTTTTGGATTCAATTAGCGAAGGCAAAATGTCATTTTTTCGGTCAGAGCTGCAAGGATCTCAGGATCCCAGTGGGGCGTGAGCAGGGAGGTGCCTGAAATGGGAGAAATTACAACCAAAACACGTCCAGAGAAATAAATCAGAGATCTGCAGTGGCAGAAATTGTACAGAAATAAAGAAACTGGGGGAAATAAAGAATTTCCTTCAGCATTTTAGCTGAGGATGGAGAAAATTGATTTAGGACTCAGGTGCTGAGTACTCAACAGCCCTGGTTAAGATTTTCACACATTTTAATCAGATTTTGAGGCCTAATGTAAAATTGCTGGGAAATTTCTATTTAGTGTCTGAATTGAACCAAATTTATGTCTGTCGGTGGTTTTCACCATTTTCCTTTGGGGCAATAATTCCCCAAAAGGAGAAGAATTTTACAAATGGAATAACAGCTGAAGATGGAAGTTGAAACAAGGGTGGGGAGGGAAGAGAAAAACTGGGTTACGAAATTGGAAGAGTTTCGGTGTAAAAAAAAGGGATTTAAAAAATAATTAGAATAGAAATCTCCTTAGCATTGTGCCTTTATTAAAGCTTGTAAAGTGATTTGGGATGACTGGAGGGATGGAGCTGGGAGTGAAAGCTGTCCCTGAATAATGGAATTAAATCCCATTTCCTCTCAGCTGCTTCAAAAGTCAGGAATTAGATTTTTTTTTTTTTTTTTTTTTTTAATCTGAGCGACTCATTTATCAGGAAAATCCAGGAGTTCAAAGGGAGAGGACTGAAGGCAGCGGAAAAGTCAAACTAAACTCCCAAATGAGCTTTTATCCTGGTTTTATTCTCCGAGAGGAAGAAATGCCACTCTTTGCCGTGGATAAATAAAAAGTCAGGAGGGAGGAGGAGAGGATCAGTTTAACACCATTTTTGATGTTTTTAGTGACAAACTCCGGATGTGGTGAAGATCCATGGAATTCCACGGTGCTCCCTGCTCTGTGCTCCTCAGAGACCCAAAATTCTTCTTTTCTACTTAAATTTATTTTCTTCGTTATTTTCCCCACCACACAAAACTGTGCCCAGAAGCCAGAAAATCTCTTTTGTTTCCATCTATGATTTTGCTCTCTAACTCCAATACCTTGGGTGTTTTATTTTTCTCTTCCTGTCAATCCCAGCCTGAGCTGAGCTCACCCTGGTCTGTTCCATCCCAAAACCCTCCTGGCAAAACATCCAGGGCACCTCTGCTCTTGGTGCTTCCCAAAACCTGCCAGCAGAGCCTGGAAAATCGCAATTTTTGGGGAGGAAAAGGGAGGAATTAGAGCCCTGAAGGAAATCCCCCACAAAAGCAGGATTTGGTGCTGCCAAAACCGGAATTGGGGATGCAGAGCCCTGGTGACACCGAGGGGATTTCCTGCTGGAATATCCATGGTTTGAGGGGAAATTGAGGGGAAATATTTGGGATTTGTGTTGTGCAGGTGATGCCTTAGGGCTTTAGCTTCTATATTTTCGTGTATCTGTAGTTTCAGTGTGTGGCTCTGGACTCCATGGAAATGCTAAAATTTCTGTTCCCAACATTTTAGACAAAACAATTCCTCTCAGCTGGAAAATCCAAGGACACTTTGCTGCCTCAGAGCCCCAAAATATGGAAACAGCAGTGAATTGGGGAGCAAACTTGGGGTGATTGACATCATCAGCTGAAGGTGGAATTGGAGGATTGAGGCTCAATTTGTTAATTACAGAATTTATAAAATGTGAAGAACTCGTGACTCACTGTCCATTTTGGGTGTAGCCTCTGGAGTGAGCTCTGTCTGCCCTGAATGTACCTAAAGGCCTTTAATAAATTAATCTGATTTTATTCTCCTAGCTTGGTCTAACCTCTGTTTCAAGTTAGCCTCTTCAGGCATCACAGCTCCCTGGAAATCCCACCAATTCCCTTGACTATCTCTGGGTGTCTGGATGGGTTTGTGCAATTCACCAATTCCTGATTCCAAGGTTCTGAGGTGAAAATTGAAGGGTCTGTGTCGCTGTTGAGCCGCTAGCAGAGTGAGAAGACCCAGGTTCAAAGTGGCATCAAGAAGAAGAATTTTATTATTTAATTCCATCTTATATAGACTTTTCAAAGGTCACCCAGATTGGTCAGTTTGAAACCTCCCCCTAGGCCTGAGTGGCCAGGCCTGAACTGTCCACATCTTGAGAAACTGTTTTTAATAACATCCAAACTTTATCTTTGTTTATAAAACACAAGAAGAAGAGAGAGAAGGATTCTCACGGGAAAGGTCTGTGCTCGCCACAGGTTTGGGTAGAAGTGGACGATGGGCTGGAGGAAATCCGGGATTATTCTCACCAAACCCCACAAATTACAGCACTAATTGCAACCTCAGGGAAAACTGATTAGGGCATTGGACAAATGCAGAAACCACGAAATCGTTCGTCGTTTTATCATTTTATCATTTTATCACGTTATAATTTTATCATTTTATCATTTCATCATTTCATTATTTCATCATTTCATCATTTCATCATTTTATCATTTATCATTTCACCATTTTCTCATTTTATCATATTTTATCTCCATGCAATCCAGGAGCCTTCTGGAGCCATAAACCAGCAGCTCTGGCCATTCCTCCGTCCTAGATATATATTTTTTAAAAAAACCAGCCTGCGAAATGCAAGCCAATAAAACAATAAACCCCATCAAAAGCAGTGAGTGAGTTATTCCCTCTCCCAACACCCAGGCAGCAGCAGATGATGGATTTCCCAGGCAAGCCCAGCCGTTGTAATTCCATTTCCCTGAAATCACTCAGGGCACCCAAACCACATCCCTTTTCCCCTCCCTGTTGTTCCCAACCTCCCAATCAATCCTGGTGGTGACCAAAGTGCAGCTCTGGTGTCATTCTCCTGCCAGAGGTGCCTTCAGCTGGATAATCCATGGTGGGATCCATCATTCCCGGGAGGTTGTTGGGCTGATGGATGGCAGAGATGAATCAGGGAGAGATTGCCCCGAGAAATAGCCTGGGAGGGGTGAGAAATAAAATTAAAATGGTTTATGAATTTTGTATTGTAAAGGTTAGGTTGTTGGTGGGGGTTGGAAAGAGGGAGGGGGATGGAGAGAGGAGGGGGAGTTGAATTAGGAGTGGTTTGATTTCCAGGGGTAGCTAAATCATCATTATTAAACCCGAAAATTAGGGAATTTCTGTATTTCCAGAAATTTTCCACTCCCTTCCCTCCTCTGGAGCTGCTGGGAAAGTGATGAAGGAATAATTTGGGATCAGGAAAATCCAAATTCTGCTTTCACCTGTCCTTTGTCACCTCATCCTAAATCATCACACCTAAATCATCAGGAGCTCATTCTTAAACCCGAAAATTAGAGAATTTCTGTATTTCCAGAAATACATCCATTTATTTCTCTGTTTCTTTATTCCAGAAATTTCCCATGCCCTTCCCTCCTCTGGGAAAGTGATGAAGGCATCATTTGAAGTCAGGAGACTCAAAATTCTGCTTTCACCTGTCCTGTGTCACCTCGTGCAGGTGGAGCAACACTTTGTGCCACCAATTAATGACAGAACCAGGTGGTTAATTAGTAAAATTGCACTGTTAACAGAGTATTAATACTCCTTTGTATATATTGACAGAGTATTAATATTAATTTTTATTTTGTACTTTAATTTAATATTTATTAAATTTTAAAATGGTAAAATTGATTTAATAATTAAATATTAAATCTATAATATTTTTATTTAATAATATTTTTATTTAATATAAACAATATTTAATAATCACTCACACACTGGAAGGCCACAGTGAATAAATTCAAGGCTGAAATCCTGATGGAGTTTGACAAACAAACACAAAGTTCATGCACCTCTCAGGAATTTAGAAAATCTTCAAGCTGAGGAGTTTGCTCACAGATTTCCATCTGTTTTGTAAGCAATTTTCACAACCCCAATCTCACAGGACTTTTTTCCCCTATAAATCATTCAGTGAGGCTTTTAAAAGGATGAGATTCCCCATATTTTGTGGATATGGGATGTGCTGGATTTCACCAGGTTCAGGTGGAGGTAAAAAAAAAAAAATCCCTTCTGTGAATTTTCCTTGGGAAAAATTCCCTTTAGGTGCCAGGAGCAGCTTGTTCAGGGTCTAAATCCCCCAAATATATAAATAAATGTATATATAAATATATAGATATATAAAAATAAATTTATAAATAGATATATAAATATATATATATATATATATAAATAAATATATATATAAATAAAATTAATCACCCACAGGATTCTCTCCCTGCAGTCCTGGTGAGAGAAATGTTCCTCCCGTCCCTCCAGGGAAGCTCAACCATCCCAAAGTGGGATTGGAGCATCCAAAAATCATGGAAAAAAAATGTCTTTTAGGCCTGAAGAGGAAGGAGGTTTTATCACAGAGAAATCTGAGCCAGCTCCTAAAAAATCAGCCCAAATTGGCACCAAACCCAAGCAGGATGTTTCAGCAAAATGCGAATTTTAATCTCAATGAGAGAAGCGAGCCGAGGGCTTAAAATTCAAAGAAAAAAATTTAAAAAAAAATTTAAAAAGCAAACAAACTGTTACATAACGATTCCTTCTGCCATCAAGAAAACATTGGGGGAAATCTTTAAAGTCTGGGTTTGACTCGTGGAGAGAACTCGTGCATAATGAAGGCTTTTGAAGGCGCAGGACGAGTGGTTCTGGTTTGCCGCGAGTTTCCGAAGGCAATTAAGCACCTTGAAAGAAACGCTCACAATTCCAGTGTCAGGCCTTTTCCTGAATAGTCTTAATTTCTGCGAGTTTTTCATTCATGGGGAATATTGAAAAGCATTTCAGCATCCCGGGGAATGGAGCAGGGGATGGGGAATTCAAAGGGAAAAGCGGGAATTGCAGGCAGAGGTGGTGGCGGGAGAAAAGATGGAGCAGTTTGTCCAGAGTTATCTCCAAAGCAGCAAAATCTGTGCTAGAAATTCAGATTATTATCTGCCAGCAGCTCGTTTGGGTGCTGAAATAGAAACAGAGGCCAAAACCCAAAAGGAGGGAGAGGTTTTGGAGATGAAAATTGGGTGAAACTGAATGAAAAAGAAATTGAGTGAAAGCAGTGATTTGTGCAATCTGAGGGTGGCTGGGGATCAAAGAGAGCAGAAATTGATCTGGTGATGATCTGAGAGGAAAAAAGCT
The DNA here is from genome assembly GCA_024500445.1 of Entomyzon cyanotis. Lineage (NCBI taxonomy): Eukaryota > Metazoa > Chordata > Aves > Passeriformes > Meliphagidae > Entomyzon > Entomyzon cyanotis. The sequence goes on from JAKEPQ010000634.1 coordinate 3,049,837, forward strand.
CCTGGGGTGATGGTTCAGAGTGAGTGGGGAGGAGATGAGGATAGCTGTGGGGTGAAAGGAGAGAGGGGAGGAGGAGAAAAAGGAGAAAAAAAGGAGAAAAAAAAGGAGAAGAAGGAAGGAAGGAAGGAAGGAAGGAAGGAAGGAAGGAAGGAAGGAAGGAAGGAAGGAAGGAAGGAAGGAAGGAAGGAAAAAATCTTCCAAGAAGGAAAAAGCAACACAATCCACTGGGTTTTTTGGGGAAAACTTCCTAAACCCAGATTTCTTGTGGAAGAGAGCAGAGGCAATGCAGACCTGGCTGGGATCCATCAGCTCTTCCCCCCTGGAGGAGCTGCAATCAGCCCAGGGATGCTCTGGAAGGAACAGCAGGAGCAAAGTGGCTGAGAAAACAGAAATCAAAAGGAAGGAGCTGCCTGAGGTGTGCTGAGAGGGAAGCTGATTGATGTTGAGACAATAAATACTCCCCTGGAGCCAGGGAGTGAGTTCAGCCCTGGTTGTGCTGCTCTGGGCTGGAATTGCTGCTGAGCTGGGGGAAAAGGGGAGATTGCAGCTGATTTTAGTGCTGTGAGAGGTTTGTGCTGCAGCAAAACTCCTGCTGGGTTCTGGAGGTGCCCAAAGTGATGCCTTGAGGGGCTTAGCTAAAACAGAGGTTAGATAAAATTAAGAGAATAAAAATCAGTTAAATTTACTGAAAGCCTTCAGGTGCATTCAGAGCACTCACAGCTCACCCAGGGCTACACCCTAAATGGACAGCAGGGCACCAGTTTTTCATACTTTAGAAGTTTTTTGTAAGTCACCAGTTTTTCATCCTTTATAAGTTCTGTCCATTTGCATATCAGGGGTTAATCCTCCAATTACAGCTTCAGCTAATGAAGTCAATCACTCCAAGTTTGCTCCCCCAGTTCATTCCCTGCTGTTTCCATAGCTTGGGGCTCTGAGACAGTGAGGTGTCCTTGAGTTTTGGGCTTGGAGAGGAATTGTTTTGGCTAAAAATGAGAGAAATTAGCTCAGCACCCTGAATGGAGTCCAGAGTTATACACTAAATTACAGATACACAAAAATACAGAAGCTAAAATCCTAAACCATCACACAGAGCTGGTTATTTCCAGGTTCAGAAGGTTCAGAGCTCCATCCCAGCTCTCTCTCCACGGATGTTGATCCAAGTTACAAATCCTGGCCCTGCTTGGACATTTTTGGGATTTGTGGGACCAGAGGAACTCCTGGTGCTCCAGGATGAGCTTTCCATCCAGCCTCACCCTCCACCCTTTCCCAGGGCTGGGAGAACTTTTCCTCCTCTCAGCGATGCATTTCCACTGCCTTGAAGGAGTAAAACTCACAAATATTCCCCTCCAACTTTTAATCTTTCACTTTCTTTCTCTTTTTTTATCCCTTCGCCTCCTGTTTGCTTTATCCCACCAGGTTTTGCATATGTAGGGGAAAAAAAAAGCAATTTTCTCCTGCGTGGCTTTCAGCTGGGAGTCAGTGGCAGATTTATTGGTGTTTGCCAGCACCGTGTTACCTCTGGTTTTATTTATATTTGTGATCAAACACCAGACAGGTAGCTGGTAACTGAAAGGATATTTAAACAAATAAATGTCAGCCTTGCTTAGGAAGAGAAACAGCTCTGGAAAGAGATGAGATTAGTTTGAATTCGTGGACAATTTACAGGGGATCCTCGGGTGCTTTTATTTATTTTTTTATGGAGTCTGTGCACTTGGAATTCACAAAAAAAACCCAAAAAAACCAACCAACAACAACAACAACAAAAAAAACCAAACAAACCCACCAATGTTTTCTATTTAAAAATAAATTTTCCATATTTCTGGGTGATAAATTAATCATGACTCATGTCAGGGGTGAGGTTGTGCCGCATGTTAAACACTCACCAACCATTGATTTCCAACAATTTGCCACTAATTTCTACCAGGGGATGGCGATGGGCAGGAAAATACCTGCAAATCTGCTCCCAAGCAAAGAACCAGCTCTGGAAATCCCATCCTGAGGAGACTCAGCGTTGAGCTGTGCTTTTCCTCGGGGGGGAGAGGCAGATCTGTCAGCAGAGCTGAGCTGCTGCCTCTCAACGAGCTTCCCCGGGGAGAGCATGTTCAGGGAGGAGAAAAGGACAGCAGGAGGAGTTGCTCTGCATGCAGCTGATGGGGAGAGCAGGGAAAACCATCAGTGGGAGTGGAGGAAAGAGCTGGAAATGAGGCGTTGGGAGAAGGGAGGGTGGTCAGAGTTTGATTGATTTTAATGAACGCTAAAATGAATTGAACTGAATGTTATTTGTTTGTTGGGAGAATCAAATATATCTGGAGGGGGTAGGGGGGGAAGGAGAGGTGGTGGATTGGGGGAAGAGTGGGAAGGAGATCAGGAGAGATCCTGTGGGGTGAAAGGAGAGAGGGGAGGAGGAGAAAATAGGAAGGAAGGAAGGAAGGAAGGAAGGAAGGAAGGAAGGAAGGAAGGAAGGAAGGAAGGAAGGAAGGAAGGAAGGAAGGAAGGAATCTTCCAAGAAAAGAAAAAGCAACACAATCCACTGTTTTTTGGGGGGAAAAAAACCTCTAAACCCAGATTTTTTTGGAGGAGAGCAGGGAAGTTCACAGAACAGGAGCTGGCAAGGACCAGCTGCTCCAGAATCCCCTGAGGATCATTCCTTGTGACCCCACAGGGAACAGAGAAGGTCCAGGAAGAGCTGAGCTCATCCCTGGCAGAGCTGGAACTGAACTCCAATCCAGGAATCCAAATTTCCCTTTGGAAGAACTCTCAAACTCCAACTGCTGCTCAGGAATCCCAAATTTTCCTTTGGAAGAACTCTCAAACTCCAACTGCTGCTCTGCTCTTCCCCATTCTGTTTTCCATTAATTTGGGTTTTTTTGCTCCTCCATCCTGTCCCACCTTTATGACTGAGTATAATTTATACCTGGATGTGTTTTTCCAGCCCCCAAATCCAAATCCCAAGCCCCAAATCCACCCCAAATCCCGGGAATCCCAGAGGGAATGTGTCCTGGGCTCTGTCCATGGTGCCTGTGTGGAGATTGGGATCACCATGGCAACTTTCACCTTTCCCAAGGCAGCAGCAGGACCTGGATAAAAGGAATGAAATGGGGAAAAAAAAATTAAAAATCTCAGTGTTTGATATTTAAACATCAAAAAGAAACCCAAAATTTTCCTGGCATGGCTTTCTCCTCCTTCCTTTGATTCAAGAATAACCAGAGTTAAAAACTTAAATAAGTGGAGTTTTTGTTGTTTAGAGATTAGTAAATAATCTTTTGAGCAGGCTGGGAATTCATGCAGGTCCTAACAAAACCAAAAAATAGGATTTATTTGGGAATGAGCACTGCAAAGTCAGAGTTGCCGATTCTGTTGCCAATTTTGAGGCAATCAGGTCAACAAATGTTCGTTGCCTCAGTTTCCCCTAAAAAGTTTCCCATAAAATGGGGATGTGGAGCAGAGGAGAGGATGGGGACGATGTGGGAAAAACCAGGAAATGGGTTTGGGAAGGAAGAGCAGCTGCAGGGTGGAATTTTTGCCCTTTTTGTAAGAGGGAGATGGGAAATACCTGTTGGGTCACCCTTGGCTAGCTCAGGGGGAGGAATCACAGAAAGGGAAAGATGGGAAAAATCCCCAACCCTGCTTCCCAAACTGCTCCCAAAAACCTGGGATAAATCAGAGCTTTCAAGGAAAGCCTGAATGGAAAACAATCTCTGCGCCAGGCGGTTTAAAGAACTCCTTTATGCATGAGAAGATAACTGAGCAGATGATCAAAATCTCCTGTTCTATTTGGGTTCGCTTCCTCCAGAACAGAAAAGCCATTTCCATGTGTTTTCCATAGGTGTTTTGCAAGCTTCAAATGGCATTTTGAAATATCAATAAGATACAGGCTCTGGGCAAAATTACTTTCCAACCGCTCCTCGCTGCTGGAGAATTCTTTCATGTTAATCTGGTCTTTTATTTTTTAAATAAAAATCCCTGTGGAGGACGCAGCTGATAGTGTTGCGAGAGATAAAAAAAAACATGAAAGTTTTGTAGTTATTTTCCTTACCTTTAGTTAAAATAAATAAAGATAAATTCCTGTAGATGTATCTGGGGATGGTTTCAGCAGCAGCCTGGGTTTGGGAAGATTTTCTGCAGAGGAAGAATTCTGTGGTGCGGCGGGAGATGTTTGGGATTTGGGATTTGGGTTTGGTGGGAATGGGGAAGGGAAAAGGGAAAAGGGAAAAGAGGCAGAAAGGAAACTGAGGGGAAAGGGAAAGGGAAAGGGAAAGGGAAAGGGAAGTTCTGGGAAGGGAAGTTCTGGGAAAGGGAAGGGAAGTTCTGGGAAGGGAAGTTCTGGGAAGTTCTGGGAAGTTCTGGGAAGTTCTGGGAAGGGAAGTTCTGGGAAGGGAAGTTCTGGGAAGGGAAGTTCTGGGAAGTTCTGGGAAGTTCTGGGAAGGGAAGTTCTGGGAAGGGAAGTTCTGGGAAGGGAAGTTCTGGGAAGGGAAGGGAAGGGAAGGGAAGGGAAGGGAAGGGAAGGGAAGGGAAGGAAGGGAAGGGAAGGAAGGGAAGGGAAAAGGGAAAAGGGAAAAGGGAAAAGGGAAAAGGGAAAGAGAAGTTCTGGGAAGGGAAGGTAAGAGAAGGGAGAAGGAAAGGAAATGGAGAGGGAAAGGAAATGGAAAGGAAAGGGAAAGGAAAAGGAAAAGGGAAGTTCTGGAAAGGGAAAGTGAGAAGAAAAAGGGAAAGGAAAGTCTGGGAAGGGAAAAGGGAAAAGGGAAAAGGGAAAAGGGAAAAGGGAAAAGGGAAAAGGGAAAAGGGAAAAGGGAAAAGGGAAAAGGGAGAAGGAAAAGGGGTGGCACTGGATGATATTTAAAATCCCTCCCAACCCAACCCATTCCATGATTCCCTGATCCTGAGCTCACCCTGCACGCCTCAGGAAGTTCGCTATCCCTTGAATTTCAATCCCACACAGCCAGGCTCTGCTGAATGAGAGCAGCTTACCCAATTTCGAAACCTTTTTGCTGTTAATTCCTGGGAATTGTGGTTTCCCAGCGAGGCTCACAGGGTTCCCTTTATTCAGCGATCACAGACAGCAGCAAATTGTTCAGAAAGAGTTCATCTGAGAAAAAAAACCAAAAAAAAAGGCAAAGAAAGGAGAACCCTCAGCACAGAAATTACCACACACAAACCCCGCGTTTCGCCCTAAAGATGCATTTCAAACCCAGCCAGGGAGATTGAAGTTGGCAACTTTGCAATGAGCTGATTTTCCTCTCTTTCAGCTGAACGACACCACAGATCCAACTGGAGCTCTTCTCTCTCTCTGCCTCTCCAGTGGAGTTTTTCTGAAAGCTACAATCAGCTGCTTTTGTCGCAGAGCCCAACCTGTGCTTTCCTGGGCGAGTTAAAACCAACAAAATCACCGCCTGAGGAAATCTCTGCTGGAAATCGGAAATTGAGCTCCTTCTTGCAGCTCCTGAGGGGTTTTTTGGGAGAATTCTCCCTTCCTGGTGGCTTTTCTGCCCAGATTTTGGGAGTTTTATCCCTAAAATAGGTGTGGAAAATGAGTTTTGGGGGTCTGGAGCTGCTGGTGGGAAGGTTGAGCTTCAGGGCTTTGTTTTGATGTCATCTCTGAATGTAGAAATGCATTTAGGAATTGTGAATTTGAATTTTAGAATGAATTTAGAAATCCTGAGATTCCTGCACAGGAGAAGGTGGGAATCCAACTGTTTTGGAAATCCAGGATTCAGGAGACGATGGCTTTGTTCACTTTAAATAAATAATTAACAAGAATCTGGGAAGAAGATTAATCCAGTGGCACTGATGGAGTTTAGGAGAGTTAAATTTACTAATTTAAGAGGTTTCCCAGAAGATTCCCAAGCTGATTGATACAGAAGAAATAATTCTGTGTCTCCATATCCATATCCATGGACTATCACACAAAAAAGCACACAAATCACACTGAGCTTTGAGCACAGCTCTGTTTTATTGGCTGCCTTTAATAAGAATATTTTTCAAAATTTTAAATATTTTAAATTTGAAATCTTTATAATTTTAAATTTTTTAAAAATCAAACCACCTGTCAGGTTTTTTAAGGACACTCAGAGAGAAAAATTGCAGAGGGTCAGATAGTTAATTTTTGCCTCCAGCCAGGCTGGATAATGCAATGATAAATAAAATCAGCTGAGCCACAAAGACCAAACAAAATTAATGGATATTTTCTGATACATAAACAATTCTGGAACGACCTTCTGGCTTTTCATTTCTCTGCCTGCCCTGGCGAGTTGCCACCTGTAAGCAAACCTATTGATTAATTATTTTCAGGGATATAAAAAAAAAAAAAAGGCTGAAGGGTGGGATTGGAGAGAATGACATCAGCATTAGCATGGAGTGATGGCAACTTCCATGGCAGCTGGGGAGGTGAAATTAATCTCCTCTGCCAGGCTGGACTGCATAAATAAAGAATTAATTTTTTAAAAAAGATCGATTCCCTGTGGATTGCTTGCCAGGGAGATGCTGCCATCAGCTTTTCGGGATTCAAAGAGGGCAGAAATCAGAGGAGGAAACTCATGGCTGTGGCAGCACAGACTCTTTTCCCATGGGAATTTTTCTCTTCTTCTTCCTGTGTTTTATAAACAAAGATAAAGTTTGGATGTTATTGAAATGGTTTCTGGAAAGATAGGCAGTTCAAGCCTGGCCAATCATCCTAGGGGGAGGTTTTGAATTGACCCAATCCAAATTATCTGAGTCTATGTAAGCTGGAATTAATTAATAAAATTAGAATTTTGCCACATTCGACAGCCTGATTCTTGCACTCTGCTAGTGGTTCAACAGCGACACATGGCAATCCTTCAGTGACAAGGCAGATCCAGGGTTGTGGGTTTTCCACTCAGGAAAGCCTTTGCTCCCCTCAGGCTGTGGATTTTACCTCTGGAATGTTGAAAAATAAAGAGTTTGGGGATCAGCTGCTCCTGGCAGCTCTTGGGGCAGCATTTAGGGATTGTAATTGGTTGTGGATCTGTTTTAGGGCTGCAGAAATGAGAGGGAATTCACTGAAATCCCATTATCCATTCCTGCTGTGGGATCTGAACTCAGTGTTGTTCCCATGAGGAAAATCAGAATTCCCCGGTGGAATACAGGAAAAATTCTTGCACCAGTGGGGGTCAAATTCAAATTCTGGATCAGACTTTATCTGGAGGACAGAAAAACCTTCAGAATCTTCTTCTATATTTGTTTTTTCGGTCTGTTTGTGTTTGTACAGAACAATGCAGCACCAACTGAAAAAGCTCCTGTGGCCAGGTGACAGCCGAAAGGCAAAACTATTAAATATTAAAATATTCACTCAAATATTCCACTCATGCAAAGCCCTTAATTTAAAGAGACTAAATATTCCAAAGCCTGAAGTCAAGAACAGCATTTTGCTTTTTTCCCCTGAAAGTCTAGACAGTAACAGAATTAACTCCCAAAGATAAAGATCTGGAGATCGAGATAAATGTTTGATTTAATTTTTTTTTTTTAAGTTGGCTGATGAGGAACACCAAGCATTACCCACCAGCAGCAGGGCTTTGTGTTTAAGTGAAAATCCAGCAGGAAAAAACAGATTTTCAAGGCTGTTCCTCCCTGCTGCCTTTGACTCCTTGCCCCATTTCCTTTCCGGCGTGTGATTTTTAAAGAGAAGCAAAGCAATTTGCCCTTTTTGGATCATCAGCAGCCAAGCAGGGAATCCTTCACCAGGATTTCCAGCCAAGCTGCTCGGAGTTGTCGCTGCTCACTGATGCCTGGGAAATTGGATAATGGTTTGCAGCTTCTTTTCATTGCTACAGCTGTTGGCTTCAATCTGCTTTGGTGCTTTGATTAAAATAACATTATTGCTCTAACTTGGCGACTGCCCAGTGTTGGGTGACACAAACCAGCTCAGCTTGGTTTTTTATTTATTTATTCTTGAGGTGAGTCAAGGATCTGCTGGAGGGGAAATCACCAGCAGGCCTAGAAAAATGGTAGCAAAATCCAGGCTGGGGCTTGAAAAAGTGAACAGAAAATCGGTGGAGGAGGAAACCTGCAGTGGTTGGTGCTGTTTTGAACCAAAAAAAAAAATTTTTAACCAAAAATGCTTCACCCAACCTCCTCCCTTTTCCATGTTTCTCATCCCATGGGAAAGGAGGACAATTTCCCATGGTGTCACCAGGCACCAGTTTGGAATCCTTAAATCCCATGGAATTATTTGAGAATTTTTTAAAAACAGTCCAAAGGGAGACTGAGAATAAATCGAGGTAAACTCTGCTGTGTTCATCTCCAGGAGAAACCAATGAGCAATTCATGGAAGTGCAAATAAAGATGAAAAACTCTTTTCCGAAGGCTGTGGGGTCGTTATTTTGTCTTTGTGGGAAAAATCAGTTTTTGTGCTGCTGGAAATGGGCTGGAGAAGGGAAAGTTGGGCAAAGAAAGAAATATTATTCCCATTTTCCAGCAGGCGAGTTTTAGCACAGACAGAACTTGCTCCTCATCTCGGAGCAGTCAGGATGGGAATTCAGATTTAGTCCCAATAAGCAGCTTTTATCACAAGATTGTTTTTCTTCCTTTCACACCTCACACTTGGAGCATCTCCATAAATAACCAATCAGCCTTTAAAAATGGGATTTCTCTCCCTCTTCCCCTGTTCCATTTCTAATTCTCAGCCTGGCCAGTTTATTATCTCCAATGTTTACTTTGCACCATAAATGGAAATGACTTCTTTCCCTTCTTCTTCATGTTTCATGGCCATAAAATCCCCCAGTGTTCCATTATCGCTCAGTTCCTTCAATAGATCAAAATCTTATGGACTCGCTATTTTGTAATAAATTAAATTGGCTGTAATAGAAAACTTAAGTAGCTGTAATGGTTTTTTATAAGTGATGGGTAAACTGGATTTTCTGTAGTTGGAATGGATTCCTGAATAATTTATCTCCCTATGTAAATCCGTGTATGAATGCGGGGAGTGAGAGTGGGAAAATCACTGTGCAGTGTCATCCCGGAGAGATTGTGTATTTATAGGGACATTGTTCATTAATTTTTGAGAACAGAGCCATTATTTATCAGCCCTACTCTTGCTTCCCATGCTGGCCACACTGCACTCACTTAGGGCCTCTAAAATCATCCTGGAAAAGGGGAAAACGTCAGGGAAATTTGGATCCAATGACTCCTTAAGCATCGACGGAGATAAAAATCCCCTTTAAATTTACGCCGATTGTCAGGGAGAAAATCGCTTTACCTATAGCGGGAGTTCGAGGAGCGCGCTAAAATATTCCGAGCAGAAAGGTTTTGTTGGAGTTCTCGTGCTTCAATTACAGTTCCAACATCACTCTTTGTTGCTCTCGTATTTCACCGGAGCAGAAGTATTGATCAGAGCACGGGAAGTATCGGTGATTCATCTCCCGCTGCACTTCGGCGCCTCGGGTTGGTGGTTGAGTTGGATGCCAAATATTTTGACACCGAGCTGATGAGTTGGCTGATAAATACCTTGATAAATGTCTGCTCCTCTGTGTTCTAAATGGCAGAAAAGGAGGATTTTCTGCAAAAAGAGGGGAGGGAAAAGGGTTTTGTGCTGCTCTTGGGCTTGTAGGAATGGGGCGTTGGATGGAGAGTGGAATGATGGGGTGGAAAGTGGGATTTGGGGTGAGAAATGGAAGTTTTGTGTGCATTGAAACCCCTGGGTTGTGCTTCAGGCTTGGAATGAGGGTGAAATCCTGCTGTGGGAATTTCCACCTTGACTGGAGAACAGAAAACCCATGGAATGTTCTGTTCCTATAGCAGAAAACCCACAGAACCTGCTGCTCCTTTGACCTTTAACAGAAAACTTCGGGGTCTCAGGTTGGTGGTTAAGTTTAACGCCAAATATTTTGACACCAAGCTGATGAGTTGGCTGATAAATACCTTGATAAATGTCTGCTCCTCTGCATGCTAAATGGCAGAAAAGGAGGATTTTCTGCAAAAAGAGGGGAGGGAAAAGGGTTTTGTGCTGCTCTTGGGCTTGCAGGAATGGGGCGTTGGATGGAGAGTGGAATGATGGGATGGAAAGTGGGATTTGGGGTGAGAAATGGAAGTTTTGTGTGCATTGAAACCCCTGAGTTGTGCTTCAGGCTTGGAATGAGGGTGAAATCCTGCTGTGGGAGTTTCCACCTTGACTGGAGAACAGAAAACCCATGGAATGTGCTGTTCCTATAGCAGAAAACCCACAGAACCTGCTGCTCCTTTGACCTTTAACAGAAAACTTCGGGGTCTCAGGTTGGTGGTTAAGTTTAACGCCAAATATTTTGACACCAAGCTGATGAGTTGGCTGATAAATACCTTGATAAATGTCTGCTCCTCTGCATGCTAAATGGCAGAAAAGGAGGATTTTCTGCAAAAAGAGGGGAGGGGAAAAAGGTTTTTTGCTGCTCTTGCAGGAATGGGGTGTCAGATGGAGAGTGGAATGATGGGGTGGAAAGTGGGATTTGGGGTGAGAAATGGAAGTTTTGTGTGCATTGAAACCCCTGAGTTGTGCTTCAGGCTTGGAGTGAGGGTGAAATCCTGCTGTGGGAGTTTCCACCTTGACTGGAGAGCAGAATGCCCAGAGAATGTGTGTAAACTCACAGAATGTTCTGTTCCTTTAACCTTCAACAGAAAACCCATGGAATGTTTGTTTCTTTAACAGAAACCCCATGGAATCGCTGTTAGTTTATCAGTAAGCTCACAGAATGTTCTGCTCCTTTAACCTTTAACAGAAAACCCACAGAATGTTCTGTTCCTTTATTAGTAAACTCACAGAATGTTCTGTGTTTGTTCATTTAACAAAAAAACCCACAGAATGTGCTGTTCCTTTACCCTGGGCCCAGAATTGTGTTTATCAAAGCACCCCAGGTGCACACAGGTTGAACATCCCCAATGGGATTGACCTCCAGAGGATCCTTTTTCCCTAAAAGTGCCAGAGATTCCATGGAGTTCCTTCACTCCACCCCATTCTGGGGCTCGAATGGGATAGGGTAGAGGGTGAGTGGTGGCCGAGCTCCCCCCCGGGGACTCTCAGGGGACCATGGTGCCACTGATGCCTTAGGATTTCAGCTTCTATAATTTTCCTGAATTTTCCTGTATCTCTAGTTTTAGTGTGTGGCTCTGGACTCCATATAAAGTGCTAAAACCTCTGTTCCCAGCATTTTAATCAAAAAAACTCCTCTAAAACTCGAGATCCAAGGACACTTTGCTGCCTCAGAGCCCCAAAATATGGAACCAGCGGTGAATTGGGGAGCAAACTGGGGGTGATTGACATCATCAGCTGAAGGTGGAATTGGAGGGTTGAGGCTCAATTTGTTAATTACAGAACTTATAAAATGTGAAGAACTCGTGACTCACTGTCCATTTTGGGTGTAGCCTCTCCAGTAGGCTCTGTGTGCCCTGAATGTACCCAAAGGCCTTTAGTAAATTAATCTGATTTTATTCTCCTATCTTTGTCTAACCTCTGTTCCAGGCATCACCTCAAGGGCAGCCTTTTGGTTCCTTTGGTTCCTTGAACTGGGAGGAGGAGACAACTCAACTCTGCAGTTCAAATTTAATATTTTCACAGTTTCCTATTGTGCTTTCCTCATTCTTTTTCCCATTCTGATTCCCCAATCCCTTTTCCCCTCTCCAACAGAGCACTGGCAGAGTTTTTTGGCTCAGCGGGGTGAAACTCAACCCTCTTTGCTTTCCTCCTTGTCCATTCAGTGCCTCTGCCCTTCTCCAGGACTCCAGGAGAGATGGGATTCGTCCCTGGGCTGGAAAATCTCCTGTGTGTGCTCATTTATCAGCAGGAGAGATGCTCTGGAAGAGGTTGATAGAAGTTGTATGTGAGATTTGCTCCAAAATCTGGAGAATTTCAATTTTACAAACTTCACATTTCAGCGTTTGAAGTACAAAATACATCGGAGTTTTCTTGGATGATCCTTTGGTTATTCCCATGGTCAGTGCAGGAATATTTGAGGGCCAGAAATACCCCAAGGGCAAAACACCAAGCCAGGAAACCTCTGGGTTTGATTTCTGTGCCTTTTGATGGCTTAACACAGACATCTTCAATACCTAAACCAAACAGAACCAATTAAAAGAAGTAATTAATTCCCCCCAGAATAATCAATATTGAAAACCTCACTGCGTGTAGAATGTAACAAAGAGAATATAACACAGAGAGCAAATGAGCATTAAGTTTAATGTGATTTTTTTAAAAAAACTCACTGTGTGTAGAAAGTAACACAGAATATAACACAGAGAGAGAACGAGCAGTAAGGTTAAATGTGATTTTTTTAAAAAATACATCACTGTGTGTAGAAAGTAACACAGAATAAGAAGGAGAGCGAATGAGCAATAAGTTTAAATGTAATTTTTTTTAAAAAACGTCACTGTGTGTAGAAAGTAACACAGAATATAAAACACAGAGAGTGAATGAGCAGTAAGTTTAATGTGATTTTTTTTTAAAAACCTCACTGCATGTAAAAAGTAACACAGAAAGTAACTCAGAGAGTGAATGAGCAGTAAGTTTAAATGTGGTTTTTTAAAAAAAACCTCACTGTGTGTAAAAAGTAACACAGAATATAACGCAGAGAGAGAATGAGCAGTAAGGTTAAATGTGATTTTTTTTAAAAAAATCACTGAGTGTAGAAAGTAACACAGGATAAGGAGGAGAGCGAATGAGCAGTAAGGTAAATGTGATTTTTTTGTTTTTAAAACCCCTTTCATTTACTTGATGTGGTGTCGCTGGTTGATTCTTGGCTCATTAACTTCCACACAAATCAGCTTTTCTCTTCCTACAGACTGCGCGGCTTAATGAATATTCCAAACCGCTGTTTTATTAACGCGCCGCCTTAATTAGCGCCTAAAAAAGACTCCAAACACCTTTAAATTGTGTGATTTCCAGCTCAGCTCCAGCGAAGCAGAAGGCAACGGCGAATTCCTAATTCCCTCCAGAAAATAAAAATCCAAAGTAATGGCTGCGGCTATTTGTGTCGCCCATAAAAATTGATATAACATGTGGTAAACCTCCTATCGGGTATTATTACAAATGATGGATTCCTCTCTCCTCCTCCAGTTTCGGCGGCGCGGCTCTTACTGTACAAACAACTCGTGAAAAGTCAACATGTTTTACAAGTCAATAATTTACAGCCACTCTGCGCCGCGCGGGATCGTATTTCACCTTAAGTGACATTAATTAGGGTGGAAATATTCGCCGGGAGAAGGGCTGGGAAATGTTTGCTGCGGAGGAAATTCTTCTCCTCGCGGTCGAAATGCAAATCAGAAGCTCGGAGAGTCACGACCAGGTTCATCTGGAGGGAGAAATAATTCCCGTTAAGCGCCAGATAGGAAATGAATCCAAGATTTGGGGAATTTGAGGCGAAATCGAGGGAGGGATTTGCTGTTTTGGAAGGGTTTGGGTGCAGTTTTGATGTGTTTTAATTGGAGGGGAGATTTATCGGATGGTTTTGGGGTTTTAATCCCAAAATGCCAAACCTGGGCAGGATTGGTGTCGCCAAGTTGGGATTTTAAGGTCAGTGCAGAAATTGTGGTTTGGAAATGTGTGATGGTTTTGGTTTTAAAACCAAAAATCCTCAGCTGGTGATGCTCCAAACTTCAACCCAAAGTGAATTTTTTTCCGAAGAAATTGGTGTTGATTATCCACCACCTCCCACCCGCCATCCAAAAGTGAAGGAATCATCAAATCCTGGGATGGTTTGGGTTGGAAGGACCTTAAATGCCACCCAGTGCCACCCCAGGGACAATTCCCACCATCCCAGGGTGCTCCAAGCTGGCCTTGGACACTCCAGGGGTGGAACAGCCACAGTCTCCCTGGAAATCATTTCTGTTCCCTCTGGGCAGCTCAAAAAGGGCTTGGAAATTCAAAATCCCACCTGCAATGGGGGGATTTTGTTAATATTTCTGAAATTCACAGATTTAGGGGTTTTTTTCGCTTTCAGAGTTGCTGCAGAATGAAGAATTCTCCATCTCCGTGGCACGCAGTGACAACCAAACCCAAAGCTGTGGGTCAAGAGCTCCTCATCCTTAAATCAGTGATATTTGGGTTCCTCCAGAAGCTTCCCAGCCTCATGCAGGAGAGGTTGGACCTCGTGGATCCCATTTTTTCCATTTCTCTGCTGGGCCTGGGTTAAAATCTGATATTTAATCAATATTTTTCTCCTTTGAATCACAAGTTCAATAGAACTATTCTGATTTTCCAGGATGAAACTGATATTTTATAAATATTTTTCTCCTTTGAATCACAAGTTCAATGGAATTGTTCTGATTTTCCATGATGAAACTGATATTTAATCAATATTTTTCTTCTTCGAATCACAAGTTCAACGGAATTGTTCTGCTTTTCCAGGATGAATCTGATATTTAAAAAATATTTTTCCCCTTTGAATCCCAAGTTCAAGGGGGGTTTTTTGTTTTTCCGGGGGATTGTTTTTTTTAATTTTTTTCCCCTTTTTTTGTTTTTTGGGGTTGGTTTGTTTTTCTTGGAATTTTTTTTTTTTTTTTTTTTCTCCTTTGAATAAAGAAATGGAATGCTGTTCATGATGAAATGATATAATAAATATTTTTGAAAAAGTTCCACGGAATTGTTCTGCTTTTCCAGGATGAATCTGATATTTAATAAATATTTTTCTCCTTTGAATCACAAGCAGTTCGATGGAATTGTTCTGATTTATAAAACTGATATTTAATCAATATTTTTCTCCTTTGAATCACAAGTTCCATGGAATTGTTCTGCTTTTCCAGGGTGAATTTGCCCAGAGCTTTGCACAGCACTGTGGGTGAGGAACTTGGAGAAATCAGGAATATTTATCCTGGAATAAAAAGGTTTGAGGAAGGGAAATAAAACCTGCTGACCAGGGTTCTTTCACCTCTATAAATGTGGCTGCAGCTCCATAAAAAGTGATTTTGGTGTCCTGAGCAGCAGTGCAGCATTTCTGCTCCAAAAAAATTGGGATTTAGGAACATCCTGAGCTGGGTAAAAAATAGAGAGCCTGGGTAAAAAATAGAGAGCCTGTGTAAAAAATATATATGTAAACCTAAACCAATAAAAATCAATTATTTTATTGACCTGTTCTTCTTGTATTTTATTAACCTGTTTTTTATACACGTTCTGTATCATAGAACCTGTATAGAAATATCTATGGAAATGTAAAACAGTAAAAATAAATTATTTTATTGACCTGTTCTGATTGGATTTTATGAACCTGTTTTTTAATACAGGTTCTGCATCATAGATACTGTGTAGAAATATCTAGGTAAGTGTAAAACAATTAAAATAAATCATTAAAATTAATTAGAAACTCAAAGGGAAAGATTAATGAGGTAATAGTTGAAAAGGAAAATTAATAATGAAATTAATTTACCCCATGTTATATCAATAAATGAAATGGAAAATCCAAATTTCATGGCCAAACTGATTTTTGATGTTTGCACCCTGAGAAATGCTTTGGAAGAAGCTGATTGCAGCTGTGTGGGAAATTAACTCCAAAATTTGGAGAATTTCATTTCTACAAACCTCACATTTCAGTGTTTGAAGTGTGAAAAATCAGAGTCTATACTTTTCTTTTTATGTGGGGATTGGTTTCCTTTTGGAGTTAATTTTCTCTCTAATCAAGCAATATTATCCTATGAATCACCCCTTAGGAAAATTGGGAAAATTGGCTTTTTCACCACTTTTTTTTTTTTTTTTTTACCCCTCACTTTCACCAATTTCTAAGTATTTAGCACAAATAAACACAATTTCCTCTGATAAAACTGAAATGCCACGGCTGGAGAACAGAAAAATCCCTTCCCTGAAAATTGGGAAGAATATTTATTTCTGCCATATCATTTTTCTTCCAGGCATTTTGAGCAATCTGAATGATTTATTTGGGATTTCCTCGCTCTCTGAGCCTCGCTTGAAAACAGATTTCACATATTAGACATCAATTAGGCTCTAATATCTTGACAACAAACAGAAATTAGGGGGAAAAAACCCAAATTTCGCTGCTGCTAATTGCAGTTAAATAACCTCCTACGTTGGCACTTCTTGTTGGGAACTTCTGGTGTTTGGGATGCTGGAAAGGAAATCTTCACACTCCCCGGAGGAGGAATTGATATTCTCAATAATTGTATCAAATATCAGCTGAAACTGGCAGGATAATGAAAGAGTTGGCATTTTCAGGTGGATTGAGGGGGTGGTTTGGAAAGCAGGAAAATTGGGGTTTTTGGGGTGATGGGAATGGGAATTTAATTGTGACATCTTCGTGTCATTTCTGAAAATTCTCCTGTGCTCCCAGTTTGAGGTCAGTTCCATAGTGCTCAAAAAACCCAAATATTTAAATCAAAATCTTTAAAATGGAATTTTTAAACATAAAAGTATTGGTGAGGGGGTGTTTTGGAAAGCAGGAAAATTGGGGTTTTTGGGGTGATGGGAATGGGAATTTAATTGTGACATCTTCTGTTATTTCTCCAATCCTTCTGTGCTCCCTGGTTTGAAGTAGTGCCAAAGTGTTAAATAACCAAATATTTAAATCAAAATCTTTAAAATGGAATTTTTAAACATAAAAGTATTGGTGAGGGGGTGTTTTGGAAAGCAGGAAAATTGGTTTTTTTGAGATGATGGGAAATGGGAATTTAATTGTGACACCTTTGTGTCATTCATCCAGATTCTCCTGTGCTTCCTGGTTTGAGGTCAGTGCCAAAGTGCTCAAGCAACCCCAAATATTTAACTCCAAATATTTAAAATGGAATTTTTAAACATAAAAATATTGGTGAGGGGGTGTGAAGAGGTGTTTTGGAAAGCAGGAAAATTGGGTTTTTTGAGATGATGGAAAAGGGAATTTAATTGTGACATCTTTATTCCATTTCTCCAGATTCCCCTGTGCTCCCTGGCTTGAGGTCAGTGCCAAAGTGCTCAAACAACCACAAATATTTAACTCCAAATATTGAACTTGGAATTTTTAAACATAAAAGTATTGGTGCGGGGGTGTGAGATGGTATTTTGGAAAGCAGGAAAATTGGGTTTTCTTGGGGTGATGGAAATGGGAATTTAATTGTGACCTCTTTGTGTGATTTCTCCAGATTCTTCTGTGCTGCCTGGTTTGAGGTCAGTGCCAAAGTGTTCAAAAATTCACAAATATTTAAATCAAAACCTTTAAAATGGAATTTTTAAACATAAAAATATTGGTGAGGGGGATGTGAGGGGGTGTTTTGGAAAAGCAGGAAAATTGGGATTTTGGGATGATGGAAAAGGGAATGTAATTGTGACATCTTTATTCCATTTCTCCAGATTCCCCTGTGCTCCCTGGCTTGAGGTCAGTGCCAAAGTGTTCAAGCAACCACAAATATTAAAATCCAAACATTTAAAATGGAATTTTTAAACATAAAAATATTGGTGAGGGGGATGTGAGATGGTATTTTGGAAAGCAGGGAAATTGGGGTTTTTTGGGATGATGGAAAAGGGAATTTAATTGAGACATCTCTATTCCATTTCTCCAGATTCCCCTGTGCTCCCTGGTTTGAGGCCAAGGTGTTCAAAAAACCACAAATATTTAAATCAAAACCTTAAACTTGGAATTTTTAAACATAAAAATATTGGTTTTTGCATATTGGAATGTTTGCCATGGCCAAGGCAATCAGACTTAAGTTGCTTTCAGGTTGGAATTGTCTTTAATGAGCTTCTCCATCATTCTGTTCACACAAATATTTCTATTAAATATTGATTATTTGCTATCTAATATTTCTCTCAGCACCCTGGGATGGTGGAGCTTTCCCTGCCCATGGAATGGGATGAGTTTGGAGTTCTCTTCCAACCCAAACCATCCCATAATTCTGGAAAATCTCCTTTTTTTGCAAAGCTGAGATGAACAGAAATTCCATCCCAACTGCTGGGATTTCATTCCTGCCAAAGAAAATCCTATCAAAGCAGAAATTCGTGTTAATTAGCAGCCAATGAGGGAAAAAACCCCAAAAAACAAAATCAAACCAACCAGAAAACTCTGTTGAAATAATTGATGGAAGGAAAAGGTGAGAAATCTTAAGCTTTGCAGTGCAAAATATCAGAATAAAAACCACAGCAAACCCTTTCCTGTATATATAAACCTTTTCCTTGGTTATAAATAACTTCCCAAGGGCTGAGGAGGTGAGGAAAGCGATGAGAAAAAACCTGGAATCTCCTGAAGTGGGAAAATTAATCACTTTGACTAATTTGAGAATCTGACAGAGCGAGGAACTTCGCCTGGTGCTGGAATTTGGATTAATTCGAATTTCATTCGGCGAATTTCACTGGGAATTTTCGTGGGCGAAAGGAAATTCAGAGGGATGAGGATGAACCTCTCAGTTTGGGGCATTTCTGTGCTGCTGGGTTTGAAAATAAAACATTTCCCACCCAGGACATTCCTTTTCCTCCTGGTGACCACAGAGAGAACATTTTATTGGGGCAAAATCCTCACTTTTGGGGCCCAAAGCTCCTTTGGTTCTTCCCGTTGGTGATCTGGCAAAACAAATCAAAGCAGCATTTTGCAGCGTGGAGAAAAACCAGAGAGAGGATGGCTTGGCTTTCTTGTTATTCTTTTTTTCTTGATTTTCTCATTTTTCTTAGGTTTTTCCTTGGTTTTCCCCTTTTTTTTTCCTCATTTTTATCTCCTTTTTTCTCATTTTTCTATTTTTTCCCCCTTGCTTTTCCCATTTTCCCCATTTTGCCCATTTTTCTCATTTTTCTCATTTTTCCTCCTTTTTTCCCATTTCCCCCATTTTTCCCCCATTTTTCTCCTTTTTTTCCTCATTTTTATCTTTTTTTTCTTGTTCTTCCCATTGATCCTATTTTTCTCATTTTTCTCATTTTTTCCCTCATTTTTCTCCTTTTTTTCTCATTTGTCTCTTTTTCCCCCTCATTTTTCTCCTTCTTTTCTCATTTTCCCCTTTTCCCCCTCATTTTTCTCATTTCTCTCCTTTTTTCTCGTTTATCTCTTTTTTTTTTGCATTTTTCTCAGTTTTTCCCTCATTTTTCTCCTTTTCCCCTCCTTTTTCTAATTTTTCTTATTTTTCTCATTTTTCTCATTTTTCCCATTTTTCCCCTCGTTTTCCCCATTTCTCTCCTTTTTCTCATTTCTCTCCTTTTTTTCTCGCTTCTCTCTTTTTTTTTTTTTGCATTTTTCTCAGTTTTTTCCTCATTTTTCTCCTTTTCCCCTCCTTTTTCTCCTTTTTCTCCTTTTTCTCATTTTTCTCATTTTTCCCCATTTTTCCCCATTCCTCCCCTTTTTCTCCAGTAGCAAAACCCATTCCTCATCCCACCCCAATTCCCAACCCCTCCAGCAGCATCATTTATTCAAATTCCAGCCCTGAAGAGCCCCACGGGACACGGGGAAGGATTTCCAATCTCACCAGACAGCTGCATCCCCAAATCTAATCCAATCCCCGGAGCGTGGTGAGAAATGTCACCCCGAATCACAGCGATCCCAATCTCCGCGCTCCGACCGCGGCTCGGGATAACCTTTAAATCCAAATTCCTCTGGAATGCTGGGGATCTGAGCAGGGGGAGTTTTTGGTGTTGCTCAGCTGCACAAAGTTCAGAGCAGCAGATGGGATTTGTGTTCCCTTCTGTGGCGAGCACAGACCTTTCTCATGGGAACGTTCACTTTTCTTCCTGTGTTTTATAAACAAAGATAAAGTTTGGATGTTGTTAAAAACAGTTTCTCGGATGTGGACAGTTCAGGCCTGGCCAGTCAGGCCTAGGGGGAGGTTTCAAATTGACCAATCTGGGTGACCTCTGAAAAATCTATATAAGTTGGAATTAAACAATAAAAGCTCTCTTTTTTACGCCACGCTGAGAATCCGGGTCTGCTTTCTCTGCTAGCGGCTTGACAGCGACATCCTTCCACAAAAATCCTCAGTTTTTTCCCTTTTTTCCCCTTTTTCCCAAACCCCATCTCCCAAAATATTTTCCAGCGCTGAACAGAGGGAAAACACTCACCAGCTCTGCTCTGCCACCCCCATATGTTCCTCTCTGTTTTTCTGCACACCAACAGCCCTCTGATGGCTCAAAAAGTGGAGTTTCTGCTCCTCAGCTGCTGCTGAGCGCCAAAAAATCGGAATTTTCCATCAGCTGGAGAGCAGCAGCTCGAGGAGATGCAATCTGGGCTGCACAGCTGCCGTGCCAGGGTGGCACTGCTCGTCCTGGGCTGCCACCAGGAATATTCTGAAAATTCGGAATATTTCCTGTTTGGGCTTTTCCCCTCCCTCGTTTGCGAAGTGCTGAACGGGCTGTGCTGAAGCCAACAGGTTTTTCACGAAAATAAGGTTGCAGAAATGTTATTGATTTGCCCTGTGGAGTAAAATTTTTTTTTCTTTTTGGAGTTTTGGAGAAACTTTGTTTGCCCTGTGGAGCCAACTTGTTCCACACACAAATAGAATTGATTGCTGCTGATTTCCCAGGGAATTCAGGGAGTCAAGGACACTCTCAGATCTGGAGGATGATCCCAGAAACACCAACCCCACTGGGGTTGTGTCACTGCAGAGCACAGAAACCATTCCTGTTTTGGTGGAACCATTCCAGGAACATCTGCCAGGGCCTGGGACAACCCCTGACACCTGGTGGTTTTTTGACTTTTCTTTTTATTTACCTTTCTACACGTTTTTATACCCTTTTCCTATTTTCTGTACCCTTTATACACTCTTTGCACCCTCAGCCTACATGCTTGAAATTTTTGTAATTTGATATTTTGGCTTAGTTTTGGGGTCCTGCAAGGCAGAAAACCCAAACATTCACAGTAAAAGGCCAGAGAGCTCTGTGCTATCAAAAATTTGGTGTTTCAACCTTGGTTAAAATCTTTTCTTTGGAATATATTTTGTAAACTGAGCTTTAGCCTCATTTAGGGGAGACTAATTAGAATAGGGGGACAATTACTTCATTTATTAAGTTTCTTATTGGGAGATTTTAAATAGAAATGCTAATTTGCAAGGTCCATAAAATCCCATCTGCATTATTCGGTGCATATATCACTCCACCTTTGCACACCGTGATTAAAGCAAACGTTGCAGTTATTTTCCATGACAAGGTTGTTTTCAGTCTGACCAGCGTGAGGGGGAAAAAACCCCACAAACCAAACCTAGAACGGGAATTCTATTTGAGATAAATAACGCCATAAAGGTGGTGCAAAAAACAAAAAATGTTGCTGTTCCATTTAATAGCGTGGCATTAAATATGTTCTCTTTACTGTGCTACATAAGTCTTTTGTATATTCTTTATTTACTGACCTCTTCCACTGCCTTTTTATTTGTTTGGATTATGTTTTCAGCTGCCAGTTGTTTATGACCAGTTTAAATTAGAAGTTTAAACTGCTCTGGAGCTGCAGTTTTGGGCTCAGGAGGATTCTCTGCTGCTGGAAATCGTCGCTGATGCACTGAGAGCCAATTTTTGGGGGTTGTGTGAGGATCCAGGTTTTGTATCTTTTCAGAGTGAAATTAGAAGGGATTCAGTGTTTTTTCTCGACTTCCCATGAATAATCCAGCAGCACACAGGCAGCAGGGGAAGCTCCACAGGAATATATTGAAAATAAAATCTGGAATAGATCAGGTTGAGTTATGGAGTCCTGAGTTGCACAGCAGAGTCCTTTCCTTCCCTTCCCTTTCCTTTCCTTTCCTTTCCTTTCCTTTCCTTTCCTTTCCTTTCCTTTCCTTTCCTTTCCTTTCCTTTCCTTTCCTTTCCTTTCCTTTCCTTTCCTTTCCTTTCCTTTCCTTTCCTTTCCTTTCCTTTCCTTTCCTTTCCTTTCCTTTCCTTTCCTTTCCTTTCCTTTCCTTTCCTTTCCTTTCCTTTCCTTTCCTTTCCTTTCCTTTCCTTTCCTTTCCTCTTTTAATTCTCTTCTCTTCTCTTCTCTTCTCTTCTCTTCTCTTCTCTTCTCTTCTCTTCTCTTCTCTTCTCTTCTCTTCTCTTCTCTTCTCTTCTCTTCTCTTCTCTTCTCTTCTCTTCCCTTTTCATCACTTCCCAGTGACCAACCAGGAACCCAAATCCCATCTCCTCAACCCCATTCAGGAACAGCTTTGGAAGGAACCTCAAAGCTCCTCCAGCTCCAAACCCCAGCAGGGACATTTCCCCTGGATCAGGTCGCTCAGAGCCACATCCAACCTGTGCTTCCCAGAGTTCCATCCCACGGGAATTCTGCCCAACTCCATTTCCTGTTGCTCTTCGTCTTTTTGGTGGATTGGGGTATGTCACTGTTGAGCCGCTAGCAGAGAAAGCAGACCTGGATTCTCAACGTGGCATAAAAGAGAACTTTTATTATTTAATTCCAACTTATATAGATTTTTTCAAAGGTCACCCGGATTGGTCAGTTCAAAACCTCCCCCTAGGCCTGATGGGCCAGGCCTGAACTGTCCACATCCCAGAAACTGTTTTTAACAACATCCAAACTTTAGCTTTGTTTATAAAACACAGGAAGAAAAGGGAAAAAGTTCCCCTGAGAAAGGTCTGTGCTAGCCACAGCGGTGAATTTTGGATCCACGTTTTGTGCCAAATTTTGGATCCACATTTTGTGCTCTGAACTTCCATGCTCACCTGGATCTCCCTGGAGCTGAGCTGGAGCTGGAATTGAATCCAAGCTGAATTCATCCCTTTGTTTGAACAAAGAGATCTGCATCTGAGCTGAGGAGGAGAATCCTTTGAAATTAAATCCATGGGGAGGTTCTGTGTCCTCACAACTCCCAATAAATGTGTTTTCCTCCTAAAAGGGCTGTCAAGGGATCAGTCTGGAGGACTCGAGGAGAATAAATCCCTTTGCCACCTCAGCAGGGCAAGTTTTGGCCCTCGGTGGCCACTTGGAGTCATCCTAATTTTGCAGCAGAATTGAATTTCTCTCCTGAGGAGATAACAATCTGCATTCAGCCCAGCACAGCTCCCCACGGAAAATCCTGACCTCCCTGCCTTTGTGTGGAGGTGAAAACTGCACGGAGCACGAGCAAGGAAAGAGGAGTAACTCTGGGAATTTGTATTCCAGCTAGAAAAGAGGAACAACTCTGGGATTTTGTATTCCAGTAAGAAAAGAGGAATAACTCTGGGAATGAAGAAGGAAAAGGAATAATTGGGATTGATTAAAGGAAAAGGAACAACTCTGGGATTTTGTATTCCAGTAAGAAAAGAGGGATAGTTCTGGGATTTTTATTCAAAAAAAAAAAAAAAAAATGGGTTTTGTCTCCCAGCAAGAAAATAGGAGTAACTATGGGATTTTGTATTCTGGCAAGGAAAGAGGAATAGCTCTGAGATTTTGTCTCCCAGCTAGGAAAGTGAAATAACTCTGGGATTTTGTCTCCCAGCAAGGAAACAGGGACACCTTCCACCATCCCAGGGTGCTCCAAGCTGGCCTTGGACACTTCCAGGGATCCAGGATTCCCCCAGCTCCTCTGGGAATTCCATCCCAGCCCTTCCCACCCTCACAGGGAGGAATTCCTTCCAATATTTCTAATTTGGATTTATTTATTTATTTATTAAACCTCTGCAACACATCTTCCATTCCTTTCTTTCCAATGGCTGCTCGCTGCAATTCCTGACCAGTTGTAGTTTTCCTATATTTCCAGCAGTGAAAGGAATTTTTCAGCCTTTAGATCACCTGCCTGGCCGAGGGAATTTGCAGTTCAATCCCCGTGACTGGGATTTTACACTGAAACTCTATTTTATTAATTCAAGACGGATCACTTCACCATTGCTTCGTGTGCAGCAGCTTCACCTGCCTGTTTGCCCGAAGTACCTGTTTTTAATCATCTGTAATTATTAAAATGTTCTGCTTTCTGATTGTGTCTCTGCTCAGGAAAGCAAAGATGAAAGTCAACTGTGCTAACGTTTCCCTTTCAGTTTATTCAGGAGGCCTCGGGAAACTAATGAGATTTATTCTGTGAATTAGTTTATAATTGTGCTTTAACTGCACTGTGACATTTAATAATGTCAGAAGGATTTTGCTTTAGGCAAAGTGATTTCAGCCTCTGTAGAAAATTAATTACCACTTTCTGAATAAACTGCTTTTGTGTGTGTGTGAGCTCAGTGGTATTTTCAAGGTTAAGCTGCTTCATCACATTTTGAGGAGAAAAAATGCATTGAAGGCGTGGATGGAACTTCCTGCTTCCCAGACAAGCTGGTGAAGTCATCCCAAACCAGATCCTGTTTTGTTAGGGGTATTTTACATTTCCGTTTCCATTTCCATTTCTACTTCCATTTCCATTTCCATTTCCACTTCCATTTCCATTTCCATTCCCATTCCCTCCATTTCCACTTCCATTTCCACTTCCATTTCCGTTTCCATTTCTACTTCCATTTCCATTTCCATTCCCATTTCCATTTCCATTTCCATTTCCCATTTCCACTTCCATTTCCATTCCTTCCACTTCCATTTCCATTTCCATTCCATTTCCATTTCCATTTCCATTCCATTTCCATTCCCATTCCATTCCACTTCCATTTCTGTTTCCAGTTCTACTTCCATTTCCATTTCCACTTCCATTTCCACTTCCATTTCCATTCCCATTTCCATTTCCATTTCCATTCCCATTTCCACTTCCATTTCCATTTCCATTCCCATTTCCATTCCCATTTACTTCCATTTCCACTTCCATTTCCGTTTCCATTTCTACTTCCATTTCCATTTCCACTTCCATTTCCATTCCCATTTCCATTTCCATCCCCATTCCCATTCCCATTTCCATATTTTACGGATGTATTTTTCCAAATGAAGCCTTAATTCCTGTGTCCTCCTGGCTGGTCTGGTTTGTGGAGCTCCAGAGGAGCTGGGAGAGCTGAGGAAGCTTTTCCAGTGAAATCTGCAGGAATTTCAGTGATTTTCCCCCAAAACCTCTGCACCAAATCCATTGTGTCACAGCCCATCCTCCTCCTCCTAAATATTAGGGATATTTATAGGAATTCAGGTCAAAATTACTTATTTATTAAATTTGGTTCCTTCCAACCCCAGCCGTCCAGGGATTCTCTTGGATGGGGAAAACACTCATTCATCCATTCCTGTCCCTCCATTTCACACAAACAATGTAAAACATCTCAATATTTTATGATCTTGGTGAAGTTCAAGGAGAAAAAAAGAAGGAGATTTGGCTGATGAGTGTTTTGCCTGCTCAGCACAAAAATTTGGGAGCCAATCCATGCCAAAAACCACCAAAAACTGGTGTTGGAACAACTCCCACTCCCCCACTTCCCTCACATCTCCACCCAACCAACCTCAATTTCTCATTTAAAACAGATGATTTCTCCCCAATCTTTAATCACGGGAAGTTTCATTATAATAACAACTTCAGGGTGCTTCCAATTAACTGAACAATAACTGCAGCTCAGCCTAATAAATGTTCTGCTGCCGGCCTGGGATTTATCGGCCAGGAAAATGGTTATTGCCTCATAAACAGGGAGCTCCTCAGGTGATTTAGTGACTTCTGCTCCTCTCACCCTTCTGAAATTGGATGAGGTAAACAGTGGAGAGGAGAGAGACTCAAAGTGGAAATCCCAAAACCAGCAGAATTTCCACTTTGTGACAAAATAAAAAAAATTTATTCCACTCTGTGAATAAATCTTGGAAAAGTCGGTTTGTGACGTGGCGGGGTGACCTGGAGTTGTCACTCGAGGAATTCACATGGTGTTGAACTATTTTTATTTTATTTGGTGAAGAGTTGAATGAATAATTGTGAGAATAAATAATTGTGGTGGCCTGGGGTTGTCACTCAAGGAATTCACATGGTATTGAATAATTTTTATTTGGTGAAGAGTTGAATAAATAATTGTGAGAATAAATAATTGTGAGAATAAATAATTGTGGTTACCTGGGGTTGTCACTTGAGGAATTCACATGGTGTTGAATAATTTTCATTTTATTTGGTGAAGAGTTGAATAAATAATTGTGAGAATAAATAGTTGTGGTTAAGTGACAATTCCTAGAGTTGTCACTTGAGGAATTCACATGGTGTTGAACAATTTTTATTTTATTCGGTGAAGAGTTGAATAAATAATTGTGAGAACAAATAATTGTGAGAATAAATAGTTGTGGTGACCTGGAGTTGTCACTCCAGGAATTCACATGGTGTTGAATAATTTTTATTCTATTTGGTGAAGAGTTGAATAAATAATTGTGAGAATGAATAGTTGTGAGAATAAATAATTGTGAGAATAAATAATTGTGAGAATAAATAATTGTGCTGACCTGGGGTTGTCACTTGAGGAATTCACATGGTGTTGAATAATTTTTATTTCATTTGGTGAAGAGTTGAATAAATAATTGTGAGAATAAATAATTGTGGTGACCTGGAGTTGTCAGTCGAGGAATTCACATGGTGTTGAATAATTTTAATTTTAGTCAGTGAAGAGTTGAATTGTGATAATAAATAATTGTGATGTCGATTCAGTGCCTTTGCTATGGACAGGAAGTCCAAGGGCTGCAACTACAGATATGTAAATCTGCATATTTTGGTGTTAATGAGTTAATGAGAATAAGTTAATGAGGATAAAACTTTGCTCTTTTCATCAGGCAAATCCTGACCTCAAGGTTGTGGCCTTTTTGGTTTCATTTTTCAAATGCTGGGCAGGATGTGACAAAAGAAAAGAAATAAACCGATTTTACCATTTTTCTCCCAATGGGCATTGATAAAATGTTCATTTTTATTCATGCCTGAGAAGCAGCATTTGGGGTGAGGATGTTTTGGCAAATCTCAGCTTTGGGATCTTCTCCTGTTTCTCCCACACCTGCAGCCTCTTTGCCCATTTTTTGTGTTCTCCTCAATGTCCTCAGTGCACCATGGCATTAAAATCCAAATTTTTGCAGGGTTTGCCTCTCCCTGGGAGGAAATTTGGGAGTGTGAATGCCACAGGCAGCTCCATGGATAGCTCAGCTTTGGGTTTT
The DNA here is from genome assembly GCA_024500445.1 of Entomyzon cyanotis. Lineage (NCBI taxonomy): Eukaryota > Metazoa > Chordata > Aves > Passeriformes > Meliphagidae > Entomyzon > Entomyzon cyanotis. The sequence goes on from JAKEPQ010000634.1 coordinate 3,076,668, forward strand.
AACTTGCTAATTAATTAATTATTTCAGAATAATGAATATTTTTTTACAATCTGATAGTCTGAATTTCCCTTCTCTGCTTTTCTGGGCTTTTTGAAGACTTTTCCTGTTGTGTTTTATCACAAACTCAGGAGTGAAAACCTCTTTTGGGAGGTGTTTGGACACCCAAACTGTCCAAAACCGCCTGAGATTTTCACAAAATCCAGTTCCAAAATGGAATTTCGGATCCCAAGAGATTTAGAAACCTCTGTGGATTCCTCCCTGATCATTTCTACGCCTCAGCAAGCCCAGACTTACTTCCATCCGCGAAGAAAAAACGTTACATTTCAGAAAATCCCATTAATATTGATGAGCTTTACATACGGCTAGTTAGCATTCAAAGCATTTCAATTTGTCAAACAGAAAGAGTTTCAACCATTAATTACGTCCTGGCCGTTCCATTTCCATCCAATTGAATAAATCAATGTGTTGGAACGGGATGATGGGTTTGGACCAAAAATATCTTTGCTGTTTCGAGGTGGAGGCGGGACAAAAATTGCTTGCTCAGCACTTTTTCCCTTCATTTCCATAGCTTTTATTTCCTGGATTTATTTTGTTTCCCTGAGGTTATATACAAATATCTGGGGGTTTTTTTGTGTTGGGAGTATCATTCCTGCTTGCCTAAAGATGTGGAACTGAGGCAGAGAGGGACTCAGGTTGACAGAAATATTTCATTTCATTGAGGTAAAAGTCAGCTGGTGCCACCTCTGAGTGAATTAATACAACCCAGACTCTCTATTTGAGCAATTAAAGCATTTCTAAATTAAGATTTCCATCAAAATCAATCAGTTTAACTCTTTTCCAGGTGTTGATGGACTCTGGGTTAAGATCAGGTTGATAAGGGAGTAAATCAACACAACCCAGACTCTTTATTTGAGCAATTAAAACATTTGTGAATTAAGATTTCAATCAAAATCAATCAGTTTAGCTCTTTTTCAGTTGTTGATGAACTCTGGGTCAAGATCATGTTGATAAGGGAGTGAATTAACACAACCCAGACTCTCTATTTGAGCAATTAAAACATTTGTGAATTAAGATTTCAACCAAAATCAATCAGTTTAGCAGTTTTTCAGTTGTTAATAAACTCTGGGTTAAGATCAGGTTGATAAGGATAAATTAACACAACCCAGACTCTTTATTTGAGCAATTAATACATCTATAAATTAAGATTTCAACCAAAATCAATCAGTTTAGCAGTTTTTCAGGTGTTGATGAACTCTGGGTCAAGATCAGGTTGATAAGGGAGTAAATTAACACAACCCAGACTCTCTATTTGAGCAATTAAAACATTTGTAAGTTAAGATTTCAATCAAAATCCATCAGTTTAGCTGTTTTTCAGGTGTTGATGAACTCTGGGTCAAGATCATGTTGATAAGGGAGTGAATTAACACAACCCAGACTCTCCATTTTAGCAATTAAAACATTTGTGAATTAAGATTTTAACCAAAAACAATCAGTTTAGCTCTTTTTCAGCTGTTGATAAACTCTGGGTCAAGATCAGGTTGATAAGGGAGTAAATTAACACAATCCAGACTCTCTATTTGAGCAATTAAAGCATTTCTAAACTAAGATTTCAACCAAAATCCATCAGTTTAACTCTTTTTCAGTTGTTGGTAAACTCTGGGTCAAGATCATGTTGATAAGGGAGTAAATTAACACAACCCAGACTCTTTATTTGAGCAATTAAAACATTTGTGAATTAAGATTTCAATCAAAATCCATCAGTTTAGCTCTTTTTCAGCTGTTAATAAACTCTGGGTTAAGATCAGGTTGATAAGGGGGTAAATTAACACAACCCAGACTCTCTATTTGAGCAATTAAAACATTTGTAAATTCAGATTTCAACCAAAATCCATCAGTTCAGCAGTTTTTCAGCTGCTCACGAGCTCGGGGTGAGCATCAGGCTGAAGTGAGGAGGATTTAATCCATCACCAGACAGAGATACTCAGAGATACAATTCTCCTGCACCAGCTAAGCCCTTCCAGAAAGGTCACCCAAATTAACATTTTATGATGCTGCTGCAGCTGTGCAGGAAATGATCTCTTCGTTTCCCCTTTCCCCGAGCAGATGGTGATTTGGAGACTCAGGAAAATCCTCCAAAGAGTCTCCTGAAGTCCTTTGGAAGTGACAAACCGACTCTGGAGCAGCCAAAGTCCTTTGGAAGTGACAGCTCTGCCACCAGCTGGAGTTCCAATCCCATCCCAAGTCCCCAAAATTTGCCTCAGGAATTCCTCCCTGGCTGGGGGAGAAGGGATAAATCTCACATTTTAGGCCAATTTTTCCCCTCCCAGCCCAAGAACCATCGGTATTAATGACACCCCTGATATTAAATATTAAATATTTCATATTTATTAAATACCCTGCTATTAAACACCCTGCTATAATGAACCCTAACATTAAATATTAATTATTTCATATTTATTAAATACCCTGATATTAAAAAAGCAATGTACGATGGGGTGCTGATGGCTGCAGAGCACAAATAGCTCCACAAAATGAGTTTTTCCTCCTCAATTATCTCCACACTCTTCCACTGCCAGCCACAAAATATTCTTTTTTTTTCATTCCTCCCCCAATTTCTGAGCCCTCTGTGCTCCAGTTTTATCCTGCCACAGCTGGCAGCAGCTGGAGAGAAGCAAAGGGGCTGGAAAAGGACTTTTGTTGGTTTTCAGAAAGGAAATAACTGGGAATCCTCTCGTGGAGCAGAGGGAGGATCTGGTGGCTCTGGGAAGTTCCTGCCAGCCTCAGATGTTCTGTGACTATAAAACAGAAAAGGAGGTGATGGGGGAAGCTCAGCAAATGGTTTGGATTGGAAGGAGAATTTTTAAATTTATTTCCAGGCATTTCATTTCCACAATTCCATTGAATTGTTCTGCTGGAGAGGAAGAGCTGGCAGGGTTTGCTGGTGACGTCAGGAATGTCATTTTTTCCAGGATTTTTGTTGGTTTCTCCTCTAAAATCTGAAGCTCAGATAATCACCAGCAGCCTTTCTGCTCTCCCAGCAAAAAATCTGATTTTTGTCCCACCAGTGGTTTTTGGAATGGGTTGAGTTTCCAAAATTTTGGGTTTTATTCCCATTTCCTTCAGTCCAGACTTTTTTGGTAATTTTGGCTGAGAAAACCTCTGGTAGCTGCAGATTTATTTTTTAGGTGTTCATTTTAATTAAGGCTAAATCCATATAAAATAAAGAAATTAAAATAAAGAATTTTTTAGGCATTTCTTTTAATTAAGGCTAAAAACATTAAAATAAATAAAGATTTTTTTGGCATTCCTTTTAATTAAGGCTAAATGCATCAAAATAAATAAATTAAAATAAAGGGGTTTTTTAGACATTTCTTTTAATTAAGGTTAAATGAGTTAAAATAAATAAATTTAAATAAAGATTTTTTTTTGGCGTTTGTTTTAATTAAGGTTAAATACATTAAAATAAATAAGTTAAAATAAAGACTTTTTTTGGCGTTTGTTTTAATTTAGGTTAAACACATTAAAATAATTCAGGGGAAGAAACAAAGCAATTTCTGGGTTTATTTTTAAATTAATTAAATTAATATTATTTTTAATAATATCAATAATTTTAATTATTATATTTTTTATTTTTAAATATTAAAAATAACAATAAAATAAATAATTTAATAATTAAAAACAGATCAATTAAAAGCATTATTATCAAGTAATTTTTTTTACTTCTCCCTTCTTCACACCCCCCATTAATTAGCTCTCAAACAGTTAATAAAGAATTAACACCATTCCCTGTCCCAAATCCCAAGGGAAGCACTCAGAGCTGCTGGAAGGAGGATAAACCATGACTGGGAACTCGTCAAGGTCTTTCCTACAAGCACAAGCAATTAACACTAATTGGTTAAGATCATTCTCGCTCAAGCTCGCTCTGGTATTATTTCTCGCTAATGAAAGTGGAGAGTTAATTAGTTCTCTCTGGGTAAATGTTTTAGGCAGAGATCCTTTGTCTCAGATGAGGGACGTGAGTTGAACCTCGGAAAAATTGTGTCACAGAATATTTATGGATTTGGGAGTTTGGGGGGAAAAAATGCCTTTATTTAAAATTCTGGATTTTGTTCTTTCATCTTGTTGTGTGTTAACCATCATTTGGGGTGAACTGATTGGTTTAAGAAGCCTTTATTTTAAATTTTTGGATTTTTTTTCTTTCATCTTGTTGTGTGTTAATGATTATTTGGGGTGAACAGATTGGTTTAAAAAGCCTTTATTTAAAATTTTGGATTACTTTCTTTCATCTTGTTTTGTGTTAACCATCATTTGGGGTGAACTGATTGGTTTAAAAAGCCTTTATTTTAAAAATCTGGATTTTTTTCTTTCATCTTGTGTGTTAACCATCATTTGGCGTGAACTGATTGGTGTTTTTTTTTTCCCGGGGGGGGGTTTAAAAGCCTTTATTTTAAATTTCTGGATATTTTTCTTTCATCTTGTTTTGTGCTAACCATCATTTGGGGTGAACTGATTGGTTTAAAAAGCCTTTATTTTAAATTTCTGGGTATTTTTCTTTCATCATGTTTTGTATTAACCATCATTTGGGGTGAACTGATTGGTTTAAAAAAACTTTATTTTACATTTTTGGAATGTTTTCTTTCGTCTTGTGCATTAACCATCATTTGGGGTGAACTGATTGGTTTAAGAAGCCTTTAGTTAAAATTTTTGGATTTTTTTTCTTTCATCTTGTTTTGTGTTAACCATTATTGGGGGGTAATTAATTGGTGTTTGCGCATCAGGTTTTTTAAGATGGAAACCCCTGAGCAGAAAGAATTCCCAAAGAGCCACCAGAGGAGCAGAAATTGTCATTCTTTGGGTGCAAAGATTGCAAATCCCTGTCCCTCACCCCACATCCCTGACTTCTGACATCTCCAAACCTCATCTAAAAACCAAAAAAACATCTTTTTGTGATGCAGAAATTCTGTTTTGGACCTCAGAGCCATCACTGGAGCTGAGCAAGATTTCCTGTGATTGGCTTAATAATTTTTATCTGCTCCTTTTCCCCTCGCGTGTGAAATTCCACTGAAAAATCAGCTTTTCGTCACCCAGAAATAACTCTAAACAGAGCTGAGTGGAAATTTCTCCTTCAAGGTGTTGAACCTCCAGGCTGAGGATCCTTGAGCAGCTTTTTGCTCGCGCAGGTCGCGATGGAAACTCTTCATTTTCCCTCCGAGCCGCTCAGCCGCGTCCTGCTGTCTCAGTCATTAGCGCAATTAATTAACCGCGGCTATAAATAAACCCCGAAGTTGAGCTGCTAATGAGGTCGTGGAGATGGAAAAAGGAGCTGGATGAGCCCGTGGGGCTGGGGGTGATGTGCAGCCACAGAACGGGAGGAGGACAAACCTTCTGCTGTCTGCTCCAATCTCCTCGCGGTTAGGTGTGGCGAGCACAGACCTTTCCCATGAGAATCCTTCTCTCTCTTCTTCATGTGTTTTATAAATAAAGTTTGGATGTTATTAAAAACAGTTTCTCGAGATGTGGACAGTTCAGGCCTGGCCAATCAGGCCTAGGGGGAGGTTTCGAACTGACCAATCCGGGTGACCTTTGAAAAGTCTATATAAGATGGAATTAAATAATAAAATCTTCTTCTGGATGCCACTTTGAACCTGGGTCTTCTCACTCTGCTAGAGGCTTGACAGCGACAGTTAGGTACCTAACTGGGGTTAAAATTCCAGGGATTGGCCAAAAATGGGGGGAAAATTGGATGTGAGAGTTCTTGAGAGATGTCTGTGGAGGAAATGCTTTTTTGGGCTTCGTGGTTTTGTTTTAACAAGGAACCCAGCCACCTCCAATGGAGATTCCCTCCAAAAATCACACCCTGGGGAGTCTTGGAAACCTCTCTGGAAGGACAAAGTAAAATAAAATTAAGTTTGTTCTGAGTCACTTCTCCGTTGTGGGAAAATCTCCCTACTGTCCAATTTATATTCCTAAAGGCAGGAAGGTTTCGTTTTAAAGAAAACTCCTGTCTCCATCCTCCCACCCCCAAATAAAACAGATTTCTGTTCTCTGTTCCCATTAAATTATCTCCAACACAACATTGCTAGAACCCCAAATAAAACGAATTCCTGTTCTCTGTTCCCATTAAATTCTTTCCAACACAGCGTGACTAGAACCCCAAATAAAACAGATTCCTGTTCTCTGTTCCCATTAAATTCTCTCCAACACAACATTTCCAAAACCAGCAGATGCTCTAGCAGGGCCTGACCTCCTCCCTGATGTCTGCAAAGGCCAAACATCTGCACATCCAACATCTGTCCTGCCTGGCATTGGGCTGGGCTGTGCAGTTCCTCCTTCCCAGCTGCTCCAGCGAGCCCTGAGCTGGCTCAGCCCATCCTGGCATGGAAAAAGGGTCAGAAAAAGGGTTTTAATCCTATTAAAAGCAGATGGGCAGAGGGAAGCTCTGGAGTTTCCAGGGAGTTTCCATGGATCTGAGCTGGAGGTGGACATGGATCGTCTGTGGGGTGCTCAGTGCCAGGGATGGGAGCTGGGAGCTGAGCCAGGGGGCAGAGGGACAGCTGGGCAGTGCCGGGGTCAGTGTGACCCTGAGGTGACCAGGGGTGCAGAGGGGACACTGGGCAGTGCCAGGGGCAGTGTGACCCTGAGGTGACCAGGGGTGCAGAGGGGACACTGGGCAGTGCCGGGGTCAGTGTGACCCTGAGGTGACCAGGGGTGCAGAGGGGACACTGGGCAGTGCCAGGGTCAGTGTGACCCTGAGGTGACCAGGGGTGCAGAGGGGACACTGGGCAGTGCCAGGGGCAGTGTGACATGGCTGAGGTGGCCCAGAGGGGCAGAGGGGACAGCTGGGCATGTTAATGGCAGTGCCAGGGTCAGTGTGACCCTGAGGTGACCAGGGGTGCAGAGGGGACACTGGGCAGTGCCAGGGTCAGCTGGGCATGTTGGGGTCAGTGTGACCATGGGTGCAGGGTACACAGCTGGGCACAGTAAGGGCAGTGCCAGGGTCAGTGTGACCAGGCCTGGGGTGCAGAGGGGACAGCTGGGCAGTGCCGGGGTCAGTGTGACCCTGAGGTGCCATGGGGTGCAGAGGGGACAGCTGGGCAGTGCCAGGGACAGTGTGACATGGCCTGGGGTGACCATGGGTGCAGGGGACACAGCTGGGCACGGAAAGGGCAGTGCCAGGATCAGTGTGACCAGGCCTGGGGTGCAGAGGGGACACTGGGCAGTGCCAGGGTCAGTGTGACCAGACCTGGGGCGCCCAGGGGTGCAGTGGGAGGAGCTGAGAGTGGGAAAAGCCAGGCAAACATTCCCAGTGATCCCAGAGTGTCTCAGAGTGGCTGCAACTGGAGATTTCAGGCTGAAAAAGGAGATTTCAGGCTGCAAATGGAGATCCCAGGCTGAACCCCTGTCCAGCTGAGGGCACAAGAGTTTGGTGCAGCTTGTCAGTGACTTTTTGGGGGATTTAGTTCCAGGAGAAGTTAGTTAACCCATGAGTAGCAAGGTGGCAGGCTGAGGTTTTCATTCTGCACGGATTTCCAGCTGGACGAGGGGAGCAGGGAGAACAAAGAGAACTTTCCAAGCTTCTTTCAGTGACAAACACAGTGACAACCCCTGTGTCACCACTGGGATGGTGGCACTATGGTGGCACTGTGGTGGCACTGTGGTGGCACTGCCTCAATCCTTTCTGCCCCTCTGTTCCTGGAACTCAGGGATCAACTCCACTGTTCCTTTGTGCTCCAACTATTCCTCCTCCTTTTCCTGCAGGAGCACAGGAATATTTGAAAACCAGAAATTGCTTCCCTCCTCCCTCCCTCCCTTTAAACCCAGAGAGGGAAGTTCCACCCCTTTTCTAGCAAATGGGACACAAAAATCAGGTGTTGACCTGCTTTGTTCCCAGGAACCATTTCTGCACTTTAGACATCACCATTCTCCAACTTGAGCTTTGGACTTGAGATATAAATTCTGCCCTAAAATGAATGCCTGGCTGAGCTTCAGACCCAGATTGGCTGCTTGCAGATGTATTTTGTGGTGCTCGGAGTTTGAGAAATGTGAGAGAGGTTTGGTTTTTTTGTTCTATTTCTCCAGCCAGTCCCCCGGGTGAGCTGTTTTGATGAAACTTGGCAGAGCTATAAAACTTGCAGAGATCCCATCCTTGATTTTGTTTGTTTTGTTTTTTTTATCAAGGGGACTTGTCAGAGTGTCAGGGAAGAGCAGAACTTGTAGACTCAACAAATAGGAAAAAAAGCATTTTTATTTTTCAACTATCAAGCTGCAAAACGGCAAAGAGTTGTGCTGGCTGGCAGAAAAATGTGCAAAACGCTGGGAGTTTGGCTTTTCTTCTGAGAGCTGGAGGTTAAAAACGCCTCGGGTTTGTTCAGCCTGGAGGAGAGAAGCTTCAGGGTGAGCTGGTTGTGACATTCAGGTGCCTGAGGGGACAAGAGAGACGGAGAGACCACGAGGGATGGAGGGAAAGGACACAGAACGGATTTAAAGTGAAAGAGGGCAGGGATGGATGGGATTTTGGGAAGGAATGAGGGTGGGAGGAGCTGGGATGGAATTCCCAGAGGAGCTGTGGATCCCTGGAATGTCCAAGGCCAGGCTGGAGCACCCTGGGATGGTGGGAGATGTCCCTGGGTGGCACTGGATGGGATTGAAGGTCCTTTCCAACCCAAACCATTCCAGGATTTTATGATTCCTTATGGATCTTGACAAGAAATTGAGAAATTCCCCATTTCCAGTGGCTCTGCTCTCCTTGCACATCCGATTCTTGAGAATTTTGCTTTCTGAAATGGAATTCCTTCAGCACTGTGGTTTCAACCCAAAGGCAGAACGTGGTTTCCATCCCTCAGCTCTCCTTTGGGGACACAAATCTGAGGCTCTGGTGATGTCCCCTGTCCCCATTGCCACTCCTCAGGGATCAGGACAGAATTCCCCACTGGAATTATCCTGGAGGGTGACTGGAGCTCCTCAAGCCAAGCCCTGCCCAGTGCTGAACACAGCTCTAGCTGTCCAATTAATTACCCGCAGCTTAATTAGCTGTAATTGCAGTGACCTCTGATTTATTGTTTGTCCGGAGCTGCCCTTTGCTTGTCCATTCCTGACTTCCTCCCCTCTGGAAGCTGCAATGGGATTTATGGGAATTAGGGGGGATTTCCACCTCCCTCTGGATTTATGGGGAACACAAACCCCTTTGGCCTGGAGGAGGAATGCTGATAAATGCTGACTAATGTGGGGAATCGCTGCTAATGAAAAACAGGAATTATTTAGCGCGACGATAATATGTTCAAAAACAACTAGGTGGTGATGGTAACTAATAATAAATATATTAATGAATGGAGTCTTCAGCTGTGCCCTGCAGCCACCAGGCAGATGAGTTTGTCACCTGCTTCCTCCTGCTGCTGACAAAATGGTCATTTGTTCTCCAGGTGGAATGATAACCTTTCCTGGCAGGAATATCATTTATTTATTCCTAATGACACAACCTTCACGTTGTGTTATTAGGAATAAGTAATGCAAATAAATAAATAAATAAATAGCTACAGAGATAATAATATTATCTGGAATAAGACACAGAATTCCAGGTGTTTGTCAGGGGGTTTGGCTTTTGGAATTGTCTACCCAACCACAGCAAAATTACTTTTTCCTCCCCAAATTTAGGAAAGTGTTCAAAGTTTTTCAAAATGACAAAATGTTCATTTATCCTCCAGGCAGAATAATAACCTTTCCTAGCAGGAATATCATTTATTTATTCCTAATGACACAACCTTCACGTTGTGTTATAAGGAATAAGTAATGCAAATAAATAAATTAATAAATAGTTACAGAGATAATAATATTATCTGGAATAATACACAGAATTCCAGGTGTGTGCCAGGCCGTTCGGCTTTTGGAATTGTCCACCCAACCAAGACAAAATGACTTTTTCTTCCCCAAATTTAGGAAGTTTCAAAATGATGAAATGGTTCATTTATCCTCCATGCAGAATAATAATCTTTCCTAGCTGGAATATTATTTATTTATTCCTAATAACATAACCTTCACATTGTGTTATTAGGAATAAATAAAGCAAATAAATAAATTATTAAGTAGCTACAGAGATAATAATATTATCTGGAATAACACACAGAATTCCAGCTGTGTGTCAGGGGGTTTGGCTTTTGGAATTGTCCACCCAACAGAAACAAAATGACTTTTTCCTCCCCAAATTTAGAAGTTTCAAAATGATGAAATGGTTCATTTATCCTCCATGCAGAATAACAACCTTTCCTAGCTGGAATATTATTTATTTATTCCTAATAACATAACCTTCACATTGTGTTATTAGGAATAAATAAAGCAAATAAATAAATTAATGAATAACTAGCTGCACAGCTGGAATAATACACAGAATTCCAGCTGTGTGTCAGGGGGTTTGGCTTTTGGAATTGTCCACCCAACCACAGCAAAATTACTTTTTCCTCCCCAAATTTAGGAAAGTGTTCAAAGTGTTTCAAAATGACAAAATGTTAATTTATTCTCCAGGCAGAATAATAACCTTTCCTAGCAGGAATATCATTTATTTATTCCTAATAACACAACCTTCATGTTGCATTATTAGGAATAAAGAATGCAAATAAATAAATAAATTAATAAATAGTACAGAGATAATAATATTATCTGGAATAACACACAGAATTCCAGGTGTGTGTCAGGGGGTTTGGCTTTTGGAATTGTCCACCCAACCGAGACAAAATGACTTTTTCTTCCCCAAATTTAGGAAGTTTCAAAATGATGAAATGGTTCATTTATCCTCCATGCAGAATAACAACCTTTCCTAGCTGGAATATTATTTATTTATTCCTAATAACATAACCTTCACATTGTGTTATTAGGAATAAATAAAGCAAATAAATAAATTAATGAATAACTAGCTGCACAGCTGGAATAATACACAGAATTCCAGGTGTTTGTCAGAGGGGATTTGGTGGAATTTTCCACCCAACCTCACTGTCTCAGAGCCCCAAGCTATGGAAACAGCAGTGAATGAACTGGGGGAGCAAACTTGGAGTGATTGACTTCATTAGCTGAAGCTGTAATTGGAGGATTAACCCCTGAGATGCAAATGGACAGAACTTATAAAGGATGAAAAACTCGTGACTTATAAAAAACTTATAAAGTATGAAAAACTGGTGCCCTGCTGTCCATTTTGGGTGTAGCCCTGGGTGAGCTGTGAGTGCCCTGAATGCACCTGAAGGCCTTCAGTAAATTTAATTTCTTTTTATTCTCTTAATTTTATCTAACCTCAGTTTTAGCTAAACCCCCCAAGGCATCATCACCAAAAATTCCAAACTGCTGCAGGAGGGAAAACCTTCCAGCAACCTGCAGCTCAGTTCAGAGGGAACAGAAGCTCTGCTTGGGAATGAGGATGGTCTGTGTTATCACAGGGAAATCATTTTGGCTTTAAAATCCATCCTTTTTTTGGTGTTATTTCAGGGAAATCATTGTCTCTTTAAAATCAATGCTTTTTTTTTGGTGTTATTACATTGAAATCATTGTCTCTAAAATCCATTGGGGTTTTTTTGGTGTTATCAGAGGGAAATCATTGTCTGTAAAATCCATCCCTTTTTCTTTTTCTTTCTTTTTCTTTTTCTTTTTCTTTTTCTTTTTCTTTTTCTTTTTCTTTTTCTTTTTCTTTTTCTTTTTCTTTTTCTTTTTCTTTTTCTTTTTTTTTCCCTTTTTTTTTGTGTTATCACAGGGAAATCATTGTCTCTTTAAAATCCATCCCTTTTTTTTTTTTCGTGTTATCACATTGAAATAATTGTCTCTAAAACCCATCCCTTTTTTTTTTTTTTTGGTATTATCACAGGGAAATCATTGAATCACTGTCTCTTTGAAATCAATCCCTTTTTTGGTGTTATCCCATTGAATCATTGTCTTTAAAACCCATCCCTTTTTTTATTTGTGTGTTATCACAGGGAAATCATTGTCTCTCCAAAACCCATCCCTTTTATTTTGCTGTTTTCACAGGGAAATCTCTTTAAAATCCATCCTTTTATTTTGGTGTTATCACAGGGAAATCCTTGTCTCTTTAAAATCCATCCCTTTTTTTTTTTAGTGTTATCACATTGAAATAATTCTCTTTTTTTGGTGTTATCCCATTGAAATAATTGTCATTTTAAAATCCATCCCTTTTTTTTTTTTTTGGTGTTATCACAGGGAAATCATTGTTTCTCTAAAATCCATCCCTTTTATTTTGGTGCTTATCACATTAAAATAATTCCCTTTTTTTGTCTTATCACATTGAAATCATTGTTTCTCTAAAATCCATCCCTTTTATTTTGGTGTTATCACATTAAAATAATTCCCCTTTTTTGGCTTATCACATTGAAATCATTGTTTTTCTAAAATCCATCCCTTTTTTTTTGTGTTATCACATTGAAATCATTGTCTCTTCAAAACCCATCCCATTTTTTCCTGTCCACACTCAACATTTCCCATTCCTATCCTTCCCTGTGCATCTCAGCCACATTTCCAGGGCTGCTCAGAGTCCCCTTTGGGCCACAAGTTGTCCCTGCAGTGCCCAGGGCTGCGGAGCAGGAATGGAGCTGCAGGGAGATGGATGTGACTCTGGGGTTTTTCACCCCAATTTAGGGGTTTTTTCACCCTAATTTAGGGGGGTTTTGATCCAATTTAGGGGGTTTTTTCATCCCAATTTAAGGGGTTTTTTCATCCCAATTTAAGGTTTTTTTCACCCCAATTTTAGGGTTTTTTTCATCCCAATTTAGGGGTTTTTTATTCAATTTAGGGTTTTTTTCATCCCAATTTAAGGGTTTTTTTCATCCCAGTTTAGGGGTTTTTTCATCCCAGTTTAGGTTTTTTTCACCCCAATTTAGGGTTTTTTCATCCCAGTTTAGGGTTTTTTTCACCCCAATTTAGGGTTTTTTCATCCCAATTTAGGGGATTTTTCACCCCACTTTAGGGGTTTTTTCATCCCAATTTAAGGTTTTTTCACACCAATTTTTTCACCCTAATTTAGGTGTTTTTTCACCCTAATTTTAGGGGTTTTTCCACCCCAATTTAGGGTTTTTTCATCCCAGTTTAGGGGGTTTTCACTCCAATTTAGGGGTATTTTAACCCCAATTTAGGGTTTTTTTCATCCCAATTTTAGGGTATTTCATCGCAATTTAGGGTTTTTTTCATCCCAATTTAAGGGTTTTTTCACCCCAATTTTGGGTTTTTTTTAATCCCAATTTAGGGTATTTTTCACCCCAATTTAAAGTTTTTTCATCCCAATTTAAAGGTTTTTCGCCCCAATTTAGGGTTTTTTCATCCCAATTTAGTGTTTTTCACCCCAATTTAGGGGTTTTTTCACCCCAATTTAGGGGTTTTTTCACCCCAGTTTAAGGGTTTTTTTCACCCCAATTTAAGGGTTTTTTCACTCCAATTTAGGGGGTTTTCACCCCAATTTAGGGTTTTTTTCAACACAATTTAAGGGTTTCTTCATCCCAATTTAGGGTTTTTTTATCCCAATTTTAGGGGGTTTTCCCACTCCAATTTAGGGGTATTTTAATCCCAATTAAGGGGTTTTTTTCATCCCAATTTTAGGATTTTTCATCCCAATTTAGGATTTTTTTCATCCCAGTTTTAGGGGTTTTTATCCCAATTTAGGGGTTTTTTTTCATCCCAATTTAGGGTTTTTTCACCCCAATTTAGGTTTTTTTCATCCAAATTTAGGGGTTTTTCATCCCAATTTAGGGGATTTTTCACCCCAATTTAGGGGTTTTTTTCATCCCAATTTAAGGTTTTTTCACACCAATTTTTTCACCCTAATTTAGGTGTTTTTTCACCCTAATTTTAGGGGTTTTTCCACCCCAATTTAGGGTTTTTTCATCCCAGTTTAGGGGGTTTTCACTCCAATTTAGGGGTATTTTTATCCCAATTTGGAGTTTTTTTAATCCCAATTTAGGGTTTTTCATCCCAATTTAGGGTTTTTTTCATCCCAATTTAAGGGTTTTTTCACCCCAATTTAGGATTTTTTTCACCCCAATTTTAGGGCTTTTCATTGCAATTTAGGGTTTTTTCACCCCAATTTAAAAGTTTTTCATCCCAATTTAGGGGGTTTTATCCCAATTTTAGGATTTTTTCACCCCAATTTAGGGCTTTGTCCTCCCAAATTAGTTTTTTTTCATTTAAATTTAGGGGTTTTTTAATCCAAATTTAAGGGTTTTTTAATCCAAATTTAGGGTTTTTTCCTCCCAATTTAGTTTTTTTCATCCCAATTTAAGGCGATTTACAGCAGACCCAAAAAAACCCCAACAAAATCACGGAATTCCCTGTATTCAAACCACGGCGGATCTGGAGCAGCTCGGTGCTCGTACCGTGACAGGATGCTTTACGACAGCCCATTCCCACAAGGTGAATTAAAACAAGGATTCAAAAGCCCTAATAAATCACATTTTATAGCTGCCTAAACCACCTGCAAACTGTTGGTCCTCGTTCTCCAAACGTGCCATCGCTCTGCTGGCAGGCTGAGCTCAGCAGCAGCAGGGCTGGCAGTGCCTGAGCTCCCGAAAATCACCCCTGGGGGAGTCAGCAGGGATGGTTCGGAATTTTGAGATTTTATTTTCATATATCTGTAGGTTTGGTGTAGTTCTGGGCTTCGTGTAAAATGCTGAAACTTCTGTTTCCAGCAGCTTTAGCTAAATGATTTCCTCTGAGTGGGAATCCAAGGGCACTTTGCTGCCTCAGAGCCCCAAAATACGTAAATAACAGTGAATTTGGGGAGCAAATTTGGGGTGATTGACATCATCAGCTAAGGATGTAATTGGAGAATTAAGGTGTAATCAGCAGTGATGCCTTTGGAATTTTGAGATTTTATTTTCGTGTATCTGTAGCTTTGGTGTAGTTCTGGACTTCGTGTAAAATGCTGAAACCTCTGTTCCCAGCAGTTTTAGCCAAAATTATTTCCTCTAAGTTGGAGAATCCAAGGACACTTTGCTGCCTCAGAACCCCAAAATATGTTAACAGTGAATTTGGGGAGCAAATTTGGGGTGATTGACATCATCAGCTGAAGGTGTAATTGGAGAATTAAGGTGTGATTCCTTCAGAATTTTGAGATTTTATTGTCATATATCTGTAGGTTTGGTGTAGTTCTGAGCTTCATGTAAAATGCTAAAACTTCTGATCCCAGCAGCTTTAACCAAAATTATTTCCTTTAAGTTGGGAATCCAAGGACACTTTGCTGCCTCAGAACCCAAAAATATGTAAATAACAGTGACCTGGGGGAGCAAACTTGGGGTGATTGACATCATCAGCTGAAGCTCTAATTGGAGAATTCAGGTATTATCAGGAGTGATGCCTTCGGAATTTTGAGATTTTATTTTCGTGTATCTGTAGCTTTGGTGTAGTTCTGGGCTTCATGTAAAACGCTAAAAATTCTGTACACAGCATTTTTAGACAAAACAATTCCTCTCTGTTGGAAAATCCAAGGACACTTTGCTGCCTCAGAGCCCCAAAATATGGAACCAGCAGTGAATTGGGGAGCAAACTTGGGGTGATTGACATCATCAGCTGAAGGTGGAATTGGAGAATTCAGGTGCAATCAGCAGTGATGCCTTCGGAATTTTGAGATTTAATTTTCATATATCTGTAGCTTTGGTGTAGTTCATGTAAAATGCTAAAAACTTCTGTTCCCAGCACCTTTAGCAAAAATGATTTCCTCTGAATGGAAATCCAAGGACACTTTGCTGCCTCAGAGCCCCAGAATATGCAAACAACAGTGAACTGCGGGAGCAAAGCTGAGGTAATTAACATCATCACCTAAGGATGTGATTGGAGAATTCAGGCCCAATATGCTAATAAGACAAAACTTATAAAATATGAATACCTCGTGACTCAGAGTCCATTTCTGGGTGTAACCTCACCTTTTCTTCCCCCCCGGATGTACCTAAAGGCCATAAACAAATTAATCTGCTTTTCACTCTCCTAACTTCATCTTGGCCGCTAATTCCTCCTCCTTCAACTCCGCTGGGGCTTTAAGAGCTCAGAAAAAACCTTCTGCGAGGTGATGGATCAGAACTCCATCTGTTCGGAGAGATGAGAGGAGCAGAGGACAACCTGGAGAGGCTGAACGCTGGAGGTGTTGTTATTGCTCTTGCTGAGCTTAATTACGAGTGGGGAGCAATTAATCTGTCTGCAGGACACGCTGATTGGGATTTTGGGAACGCTCAGCTCCGTTCCCGGGGAAAGTCAGAGATGCTCCAGCTGGATGGGAGCTGGAAAGGGAATGTTGGGGAAGGGAAGGAGTGGGAAGTTTTGACAGAGTTTGGAATCCTGCCAGAGGGGCTTGGAAGAGTCATTTGGGGTGTTAGGGGAGGAACTGGAGTGTGACAGTCCCTGAGTTCGCGGAACTCTGTCTTTGCCCTCCAGGCAGGGAGCTGGCCGCAGACAGTACTGCGCTTCCCGGGGAAGCGCGGCAGATAGAGGCGTGTGCGCGAGGAACACAGAGATGCAGGCTCTCGGGCGAGGATTCCAGAGGGTTTATTGTGAGGAAGGAGGGAAGATGATGGGAGGAAGGTAACGAGCTGGAGGCATCGACGAGAGAGCCTCGAGCAAGGCTGTGCAGGGGGTTGTAAGGTACACAGGATTGGGAGGAGTTGTGGCGCGCAGGCCAATAGGGGCACAGTATAGGAGGAGGGACAGAACTCCTAACCAATGAACTTGACTTACACGGAGGAGGGACATTAGACTGAACCAATCGGGAGCAACTCAACTGCAGAACAATGCAGAAGATTCTAGAAAGCAACCATATAGGGGAGAAAAGGGAGGTGACATAGGGAGCCAACCAGGTACAACTCGGGTGCATATTGATGAGTCCAAGTCCAGAGGATCTTGGGAGCAACTTACAGAGTCACCGTAAGTTAAACCTCCTCCAGCTCCCAAGACTCCTCAGGTGCCTCAGTGCCCGGTGGTGTACCTCGAGCAGATAGCTCTGCGAGAGCAACCGCTACACTGGAGGATCTGCAGCTCAAAAAATGGGGTTAAAGGGACCTCTGGAATGGTCTGTGTCACCCCAGTGCTCACAGTGGGGTCTGGAGTAATTAGAACAGCAATTAGAACCACCAGAGCAGCAATTAGAGTGTCTAGAATAGCAATTAGAGCCTCCAGGGCAGCAATTAGAACCTCCAGAGCAGCAATTAGAGAATCTGGAACATCAATTAGAACCTCTAGAAGAACAATTAGATCCTCTAGAGCAGCAATTAGACCATCCAGAAAAACAATTAGAGCCTCCAAAACATCAATTAGAACCTCCAGAGCAGCAATTAGAACCTCTAGAACAGCAATTAGAGTGTCTAGAACAGCAATTAAAACATCTAGATTATAAATTACAACCTCCAGAAAAGCAATTATAGTGTCTAGAGCAGCAATTAGAACCTCCAGAACAGCAATTAGAACCTCCAGAGCAGCAATTAGAATGTCTAGAACAGCAATTAGAACATCTAGATGATCAATTAGAACCCCTAGAACCGTGGTTAGAACATCTAGAATAGCAATTAGTGTCTCCAGAACAGCAGTTAGAACCTTTAGTATTTCAATCAGAGCCTCCAGAACACCAATTGGAATCTAGAATAGCAATTAGAACATCTAGAATAGCAATTAGAGCATCCAGAAAAGCAATTAGAACATCTGGAATAGCAATCAGAACCTCCAGAGCAGCAATCAGAACCTCCAGAACAGCTCAGAACCAGGTCCATTTGGGGTCTGAAGTTCTCCAAAGATGGAAAATCCACCCCTCCGGAATGCTCTGCACCACCTCATTGCTCAGAGTGGGGTCTGGACTAATTAAAATAGCAATTAGAACCTCCAGCATGGCAATTAGAGTGTCTAGAATAGCAATTAGAACCTCCAGGGCAGCAATTAGGGAATCTGGAACATCAATTAGAACCTCTAGAAGAACAATTAAATCCTCTAGAGCAGCAATTAGAACATCCAGAACAGCAATTAGAGCCTCCAGAATATCAATTAGAACCTCCAGAGCAGCAATTAGAGTGTCTAAAACAGCAATTAAAACATCTAGATGATAAATTAGAACATCCAGAACAGCAATTAGAGTGTTTAGAACAGCAATTAGAACGTCTAAGAACAGCAATTAGAACATCTGGAATAGCAATTACAACATCTCGAATAGCAATTACAACATCTGGAATAGCAATTAGAGCCTCCAGACCAGCTCTAATTAACAGCTCTAACGATGTCTGAAGTTCTCCAAGGATGGAAACTCCACCCCTCTGGAATGTTCTGCACCAAAACTTTGCCACCGCTCAGTTCACTCAGATCCCAAGTTTGACATTCATACCCAGGAAAACGGACATTATAAAATTAAAAAAATTAGAAAAATTCAAAAAACTGCTGAAGAAATGGTTTTTAGTCAATTAGCTACTTCCAAAATTTCTGCCAAACTTGCAATAAACTCTCAGTTAAGCTGTCATTGTTATAAGGAGGGAATTCAGCCAAAATACCAAATTTCCCCAGTGAGACCAATGCTTGGAGCTGGTGATGTGTTTTATAGTCACCTTGAACTATAAGTAGATATATTTTTATATTTTAGAATAGATATTAGACTAAATTTAGATATTAGATAATAATAATAATCTAAATTTAGATAATTTATATTTATTTAGATAATATCTTACTTAGATAAATTTAGATCTATTTTATTTTATATTATAGTCAATTCAGCCTTTTCATTAAAAAAAAAAGGTTGCAAAAGTGGGTTTTATTTTCCTCAAAGATTCTCTGGGTTTATCTCCCCTGGAGGAACCAAATGCCCTAAAGACACTCTGGATTGTTTCTCCAATTTTGGTTCCTTTCCTAACTAATAATTTCCAGAAATTCCCTTTTAATGCTCTTCATGCCTCTGGAAAATGCCAGCAATATTGCTCATAAATCATTGTCCTTTCCTTTAGCCCTCCTGGATTAATGTAAATTCCTTTTAATTACAATTCTGATTGGAGGAAGTTCATTTAATCTCCGCTGGGTTTGGGGTGGAGGTTTGGTTTGGGGCTAATTCTCATTAACGAGTTGGGGTAATTAAATGGGGACTGAGGCACTGGGAAGGGGATTTAGCTGCTGGGGAATATTCCAACTTAATTTGAGGAGCTTTGTTTTTTTGTTTTTTGTTTTTTTGTTTTTTTTTTTTTATTTTTTTATTTTTATTTTTTTTATTTTTATCTGGGTTTATTTATTTTATTTATTTATTATGATTTTCTTGGGATATTTTCTCCTCAGCGCTTTCTCACCTCTGTCAGCTTTGCCCGCAAAGCTTTGAAACAATTTGATGTAAATTTCTGGTGGTGGTGAATTCCCCAGGGGTGTGGCAGGGAATATTTATTTTATTTTATTTTTTAAATTTTATTTTATTTTATTTTATTTTATTTTATTTTATTTTATTCTAAACATATTCTTTCCGTGTGGAAATCAGTGTTTGGTGGTGGGAAGAACCAAGGTTGGTGTTTGCTCTATACTATATATTATATGCTATATATTATATATTATATAAATTACATTATATACTACATGATATGTTATATAACATTATTATTATTATTATTATATAATATATAATCCCATAACTGCAGGTTCTAGGATCCTGCAGTGCTGTGGGTCAGAAGGAACCTCCAACCTCACCTCCCACCTTCCCCAGCCCAGGGTGTAATTCATTATTGTATCCAAAGTGATTTTCAGGGTCACAAAGTGAGGAAACCAACGAGCTGCAAATAAAATCCAAGGATTTTCGTGCCCATAAACACCTCACCCTCTGTGCTCACCTTGTGAAGGGATTTGGGGAATTCTCTGGGAACCACAGGGATGCAAAACCAAGAACAAAACAATTTATTTGAGCTGAGAAAATCTGCCAAAATCCAAAATCCCTTTTCTCCACAAACAGGGAGAAACCTCTTCTCCCTTCCCCTTCTCTCCTGAGCCTCAGGAGATGTGGATCCTCTGCACTCCCAGCTCTCTCCTGAGGTGACATTGGCAGAAGTCACCGAGCCACTCGGTTTTTCAGTGCATCCCATAAAATGCAAAGTGTGTTTGATGAGGAGCCACTTACCCCGTTCTTTACAGCCCACAGACAGAGTTACGAGCTCGGCCAGCTCTTCCTTGATGAAAGAATAAAGTCGAGGGGTTTTTTTTCTCCCCTTCCACCCTTCGGAATGGGCAGAATAAAAATTTTAATTACTTGTTTGTCTATAAATAATTCAGAGGCGCTGTGGCTCGTGTCATACTCGTGCACACGGGAGAGAGATGCAGATCTGGCGCCAGAAAATTGCTCCAGCCTCTCCCAGGTAGTAAATTTCCCACGGATTTACAACCAGGAGTAGAGCTGCTGAGGAAGAGGGAAATTGTGTGTCAAGGTGAGCAGCAAAGGGCAGCAGGAAGAGGATTCTCCCTCCTGGGATCTCTCTCTTTCTAAGGAGCTTTTCCTGCAAAGAGGAGAAATTTATGGACAGGAATAAAAATGATCTTATGGACAGAAATGAAAGTTACCTTATGGATAGAAAAGAAAATACCTTATAGACAGAAAAGAAAGTTACCTTACAGACGGAAATAAAAATTACCTTATGGATAAAATGAAAATTACCTTATGGACAGAAATGGAAGTTACCTTATATATAGAATTACCTTATGGATAGAAATGGAAGCTACCTTATAGAGAGAAATAAAAATTACCTTATGGACAGATACAAAAATTACCCTATAGACACAAATTAAAGTTACCTTTCAGATAGAAATAAAAATTATAACCTTGACAGCTGAAAGAGCTGCTAACATATCAGAGCTCTCCTCAATCCTGGAGCAATTCCTCATCCTCCTCCTCATCATCTTCTCCTGAATTCCTCAGGAATTCCCTCTTTCTTGAGATTTTTTGGTGTTTTTAAGGCTCCTAAAAAGCACCACCATCATCTGCTCCTAAATTCCTCAGGAATTCCCTCTTTTCTGAGTTTTTTTGGTGTTTTTTAGGGATCTCCTGGACCCTGCAGTGCTGTTTCTATCACTGTCCCCTCCCTGTGGAGCTGCTGTGACAGGGAATTCCTGCCCTGAGCCTCTGTGGTGTGCAGGAGATGCTGATTCCTCCCCTTCTCCCAAAATATTCCCAAATAATTGCATTTATCCATCCCTGGGAGTGTCCAAGGTCAGGCTGGAACCACTTGGGATGGTGGGAGATGTGGGAATCTCAAAAAGTCCATGGTGGGGTGGAAATGGGATGAAATTTAAGGTCTTTCCCAAAATATTCCCAAATAATTGCATTTATCCATCCCTGGGAATGTCCAAGGCCAGGCTGGAGCCACCTGGGATAGGGAAGATATCCCTGCTTGTGATGGAAATGGGATGAAATTTAATGTTCTTCCCCAATCCAAACCATTCCAGGATCATTTCCAAGCTGAAATGTGAAGGAATTTTGGGGTGAAATCACCTAATTCTTGAGCACACAAATAGGAATATTTAAATGAGGAGGAATGGCAATGAGGAGAGGGGATTTTCCCGAAAAACCCCAACCAGGAGCTTCCCAAATCCATGGAAAATGGAGTTTTATTTCCTCCAGAATAAATGGGATCTGAGCCTCGTGTCAATTAACCTCCAAGCAGATAAGTGCCTGAGGATTAATTTACTTGATAATGCTGGAGTCGGATGGGGAGGATTTGGTGGAAACTACTTAAAGTATAATTAATGTTACTTTTAAACATATAGAGAGAGATAGAAAACGGAACGAGTCGAAAAATCCTTTCATTGGAAAATGAAACATTCTTCAGAGGAAAATGGAACGGTTTTCAAAGGAAAATGAAACGGTTTTCAGAGGAAAATGAAATGATTTTCAAAGGAAAATGAAACGATTTTCAAAGGAAAATGAAATTATTCTCAAAGGGAAAATGAAATTATTCTCAAAGGGAAATCAGTGCTCAGGCAGCTCTGGGTGGGGATTTGGTTTCAAGCAGGACAAAAGAGGTTCCAGAGAAAATTCCAGAGGTGAAGGATGAAAAAAGTGCTGCAAAGCTTGGATTTCAGTGGAAAATCAGTGTTTTCATTGGAATTCATTCAAATTTCATTGGAAATCAGTGTTCAGGCAGCTCTGGGTGGGGATTTGGTTTCAAACAGGACAAAGGAGGTTCCAGAGAAAATTCCGGAGGTGAAGGATGAATTCCTGGTGCTGCAAGGATTGGATTTCAGTGCTGATAATGAGAATTGGAGCTGGGTTGACCTCAAACCCACTGCTGGCAGAAAATAATGGGCAAAACAAGCATTCAATGATGTTTTTTAATGCGGAATGATAGAGAATTATTTGTGTTGTGATTTTAGGGGAAATTCTGGGGCTGATTGAGTGTAACTTGTCTTTTTGCTCTATGCTCTTTGAAAGTGTTATTTGTGGATTTGGGGTGAGAAACTTTTCCTTTCCTGTCTGTTAATTCAGTAATTTGATTTTTTGCTGTTTTAAGTGAAGATCTTGTGTTAAATGTTGATTTTAATGCTAATTCTGACAGTTTTTCCCTCAGCCCTGAGCTGATCCCGCTGGATTTTCCTTTCCCAGGTTTGAGGTGTTGGAAGAAATCCCCAGCAATTCTCTCTGTTTGCCCTTTGGGGCAAAGTGCATCCTCAGGAAATGTAAATATTTCCTTTCCTCAGCAATCAGGGGGTTTTTCCAAGGGACTGATTACCTCCTAATTAGCTGAAATGTCATTTGCTTCCTGGCTGGTTGGCTGGGATTAATTCCTGGGAAGGAAAAAGGGAAATATCAGGAAGGATTTGGATGCTGTGGCTGAGCTGGGCGGGCAGAGCTTTTCTTGTTAGCAACCTGTTAAAAATAAATAAAAATAAAAATAAGAATAAGAATAAGAATAAAAATAAAAATAAAAATAAAAATAAAGATATTATATAGATACAGATATAGATATAGATGATAGATGATATAGATAGATATAGATACAGATACAGATATAGATAGATGTAGATAGATATAGATAGCTATAGATATGGATAGATACAGATAAATACAAATACAAATACAAATACAGATATAGGTATAGATGATATAGATATAGATATCTAGATATCTATATATATACATATAGATATCTAGATATCTATATATATAGATATAGATATAGATAGATATAGATATAGACACAGATATATCTATCTCTCTATATCTATATCTATCTATATCTATATCTATATCATCTATACCTATATCTCTATCTGTATCTGTATTTGCATTTGTATTTGTATATACAGATAGTAAATACAGATAGTATTTATCCATATCTATATCTCTCCATATCTATAGCTATCTAGATCTATATATCTAGATCTATCTATATATCGACATATCTATCTATATCTATATCTATATCTATATCTATATCTATATCTATATCTATATCTATATCTATATCTATATCTATATCATCTATATCTATATATATCTGTATCAGTAGATATATATATCTATATATATAGATATGAATATATATACATATAGTAGTAATAATAATAGTAATAATAATAATAATGTTTCTATGCCACTTTTGTTCACTTCTAACCATAACTACACCATAAAAACTCCATCTGGCTCTGATCTGTGGCCCCTGCAGAAGGCCTGACTCAGAATTACCCCATGTGGAGCATTTCCCTTTGCCAACTCTGATTGGTTCTGTTGGGTTTTGGGGTTTTGTTCCTTTTCATTCATTTTCCATTTGAGCATCTCCAAACCCCTTTTTTGGGGATCCCTGAGACTTGGAAATTCACATGATTCAAGATCTGGAGGAGAGCAAGTGTGGGACAATGGCAGTTCCTGCTGCTCAGCTCTTACTCAAACCTCCCCACGTTTATTTCGGAGAGACCCAGGAGGCGTTTCAGTGTTGCTAAATGCAAAATTTGGGGTGAGTCAATATAAAAAGGGAAGGCTGAGGTCCAGATTGGGAGCAATGAACCAGGGAGAGGATTTAAACACCATCCAACCCCACTGAAAACCCTCCGAGCTGCCAGCAAGTGTGAACAGCAAAAATGAGGAGAACATCTTGCTTTGGGGCTTTTGGTGGTTTTTGGTTCTGGGAGAATCACCCAGACATGGGTGGATTTTAGTGCTGCACTCCTTCATAATTCCTATTTTGTTGCTGTTGAGCTGCTAGCAGAGTGCAAGAACCAGGCCTATCAAATGTGGCAAAATTCTGATTTTATTGATTAATTCTAAAACTTACATAGACTTTCACAGCTCATCCGGATTGGGTCAATTCCAAACCTCCCCCTAGGCTGATTGGCCAAACTTGACTTATCCAGAGACTGTTTCAATAACATCCAAACTTTATCTTTGTTTATAGAACACAAAAAGAAGAAGAGAAAAATTCCCATGGGAAAGAGTCTGTGCTGCCACACTATTTATGTGGCTTTTTAAAAAAAAAAAAAATTGGGATTTTTTCTTGGCTTCTAAAGGAGAGTGACTGATTTTCACACGTTGGATTGAATGCTGATCTTTGCTCAGCCATCCCTGCACAGTTTTGGGTCTTTTTAAGGTATTTAATCACCTAAAGACACACAAGGACAGCAATTCAGAGAATTTCAGGGAGATGTCCCTGGGGTGACACTGGATGGGATTGAAGGTCCTTTCCAACCCAAACCATTCCAGGATTTTATGATTCCTTATGGATCTTGGCAAGAAATTGAGAAATTCCCCATTTCCAGTTGCTCTGCTCTCCCTGCACATCCGATTCTTGAGAATTTTGCTTTCTAAAATGGAATTCCTTCAGCACTGTGGCTTCAATCCAAAGGCAGAACTTGGATTTCCATCCCTCATTTCTCCTTTGGGGACACAAATCTGAGGCTCTGGCTGATGTTCTGTGCCAATCCTCCCTTTATCAGCAGAATAATCTCAGAATAAAGGAATTTATTGGGTGAAAAATGCTCACCAGGCCTCTCAAATGCCATTGCTGTTTAGCTGTTGCCTGAGCTAATTAATATCGAAATTTTGCTCAATTTCAGGTTAACAGCCCTGAATTTCTTTACAGTAAAAGTCAGCTGGGAGCTGATTTGGGCTCACCTGACAATTCAGAGAATTCCAGAATGGTTTGGGGTGGAAGGGAATTTAAATCTCCTCCTCTCCTCCTTCCAACACCCCAAGTTGCTCCAAACCTCTCCAGTCTGGCCTGAAGTTGTTTTATTTTAGTTTTTTTGTGTTGAAGGTATTTGTAGTCATTTTTACAATCAGCGGTGGTTTGGAAAATCCTGAAGAATGTTTATTCCTGATTTTAGGGAATAATCCAAAACCTTCAGAAACCTCATCCATCCGTGGAGAATTCGAGATTTGGAGGGAAGGAAGGAAGGAAGGAAGGAAGGAAGGAAGGAAGGAAGGAAGGAAGGAAGGAAGGAAGGATGGATTATTCTTTGGGGCTGAATTTCCCATTTTTTGCCTCTTTCCACAGTGGAATTCTCATTTACCTATAACCCTGACAGGCAGGAGGCGATTTTTATTCAAAATTAATTAATTTCTTTTAAAAAAGGGGCTGAATTTCCCATTTTTTGCCTCTTTCCACAGTGGAATTCTCATTTACCTATAACCCTGACAGGCAGGAAGTGACTTTTTATACAAAAATAATTAATTTCTTTTTAAAAAAAGGGCTGTATTTCCCATTTTTTTGCCTCTTTCCAGAGCGGGATTTTAATTTTCCTACACCCTGACAGGCAGGAGGTGACTTTTTATTAAAAAATAATTAATTAATTTTATTAAAGGGGCTGAATTTCCCATTTATTTCCTCTTTCCAGAGTGGGATTCTCATTTTCCTACACCCTGATAGGCAGGAGGCAATTTTTATTCAAAAATAATTAATTTATTTTTCAAAAAGGGGCTGAACTTCCCATTTATTTCCTCTTTCCAGAGTGGAATTCTCATTTTCCATCTGATAAGCAAGAGATGCCTTTTTGTTCAAAAATAATTCCTTTATTTTTAAAAAAGGGGCAGAATTTCCCATTTTTTGCCTCTTTCCAGAGTGGGATTCTCATTTTCCTACACCCTGATAGGCAGGAGGCAACTTTTTATTCAAAATTTATTTATTTATTTTTTAAAAAGGGATGAATTTCCCATTAATTGTGTCTTTCCAGAGGGGATTCTCATTTTCCTTCTGACAGGCAGGAGGCAACTTTTTGTTCAAAAATAATTCCTTTAATTTATTTTTTAAAAAGGGGGTGAATTTCCCATTTATTGCCTCTTTCCAAGTGGGATTTTTATTTTCCTACACCCTGACAGACAGGAGGCGATTTTTATTCAAAAATAATTCCTTTATTTTCAAAAAAGGGTTGAATTTCCCATTTTTTTCCTCTTTCCAGAGTGGGATTCTCATTTTCCTACAACCCTGACAGGCAGAAGGCGACTTTTTATTCAAAAATAATTCCTTTAATTTATTTTTTTTAAAGGGCTGAATTTCCCATTTTTTTCCCTCTTTCCAAGCGGGATTTTAATTTTCCTACAACCCTAACAAGCACGAGGTGCCGTTTCATTAAAAAATCTTTAATTTCTCAAAAAAAAGGAATTTTTCTCATTTTTGAACTCCTCTTTTCTCCTTTCCCGACATCCCAAAGACAATTCCTGTCCGGCTGTGAATCCAAACCCTCTCCATCACCCACCAGCCTGCTGTTGACCCCAAAGCTGGAAATCCTAATCAACTCGAGTGCATTAGCAGCTCGGATAAATCTCGGCGGAGCGCGGGATCGATCGCGCTGCCGGGGAGCGCCAGCCAGCTCAGGAAATACGATTTTCGGGAAAGGAGGAGAATTGCTGCGCTTTGTTTGGGGTGAGGGATGGGGTTAGGGCGTTGGGGTTTGGGGGAGGGATTGGAGGTGAAGTTAGGGAGGTTTTCGGCCCAATTTTAGGTGTTTTTCATCCCGATTTAGGGGTTTTTCACCCCCAGTTTAGGGTTTTTTCACCCCAATTTAGAAGTTTTTTTTAAACCAAATTCAGGGGTTTTTTCATCCTAATTTAGGGGTTTTTTCATCCTAATTTAGGGGGTTTTTCATCCCTATTTAGAGGGTTTTTTCACTCCAGTTTAGGGTTTTTTCAGCCCAATTTAGGGGTTTTTTAATCCTAATTTTAGGGGGGTTTCACCCCAATTTAGGGTTTTTTCACCCCAATTAAGTGGGTTTTTTCACCCCAAATGAGGGGGGTTTTGACCCCAATTTAGGTTTTTTTTAATCCAAATTTAGGGGTTTTCTCAGCCCAATTTAGTGGGGTTTTTTTCATCCCAATTTAGGGTTTTTTTCACCCCAATTAAGTGGGTTTTTTCACCCCAAATTAGGGGGGGTTTTGACCACAATTTAGGTTTTTTTAATGCAAATTTAGGGTTTTTCATCCCAATTTAGGGTTTTTTCACCCCCATTTAGGGGTTTTTTTCACCCCAATTTTGGTATTTTCATCCCAACTTTGAGGGTTTTTTCACCCCAGTTTAGGGGATTTTCACCACAATTAGGGTTTTTTTTCATCCCAATTTAGGTTTTTTCATCCCAATTTAGGTTTTTTCACCCAAATTCAGAGGTTTTTTCATCCCAACTTAGGGGTTCTTTTTCATCCCAGTTTAGGGTTTTTCTCACCCCAATTTAGGGTTTTTTCACCCCAATTTAGGTTTTCTCTTTCTCTCTTCCTCTCATTCTTTCTCTCCTTTCTTTCTTTCTTTCTTTCTCTCTTTTCTCTCTCTCTCTTTCTCTTTCTCTCATTCTCTCATTCTTTCCCTCCCTCCCTTCCTTCCTCCCTTCCTTCCTTCCTTCCTTCCTTCCTTCCTTCCTTCCTTCCTTCCTTCCTTCCTTCCTTCCTTCCTTTCTCTCTCTTTCTCTTTCTCTTTCTCTTTCTCTTTCTCTTTCTCTTTCTCTTTCTCTTTCTCTTTCTCTCTCTCTTTCTCTCTCTCTTTCTCTCTTTCTCTCTTTCTCTCTTTCTCTCTTTCTCTCTTTCTCTCTTTCTCTCTTTCTCTTTCTCTTTCTCTTTCTCTTTCTCTTTCTCTTTCTCTCTCCCTCTCTTTCTCTCTCTCCTCCCTCCCTCTCTCCCCTGCTGCACTAGGACAGCACTCCTGCCTCCTCCTCAGTGACAATTTGCACGATTTGCTCTCGCTCAGCCAGCAAGGACACTTCTGCTCATGCAGAATTCATGAGAGCATCTCCAAATCTGCCAGCAAAGGACACTTCTTGTCTCCAGCTAAACTGACAGCCCTTCCTTCAACATCAATCCCTCACTCTTGGCAAATCAAGACATATGATTGTCTCTCTTTTTATTTATTTTTTTTCTCCCCAGCTAAGTGAAAAAAAGATTCCTTTTTAATGTCTGGCTGAGTGCAAATCTCTGCTATTTGCTGTGATGTTTCCTTTCAAGAGGCACTGCTTTGTTTTGGTGGATAACTATTGCTTTTCCCTCGGCTTGTCTGCCTGAAAACACAAATTTCCGTGGATACACACAGCTCTGATGAAGCTCCTTCCCTTCCACTGTCACTCAGAGCCTTTGTTTGGAGCTGAAAAATCACGGTGGAGAAAAAAAATGGGAGGTAGAACATTGCAGTGAGAAGAATTCTGTGGTTTTTCCCTTCTGTGTTTATCATTATCAATAAAGCTGGGCTTTGTGCTGCTGGGTCTAACAGGCAGCGAAACAAGAGTTTGATGGAGTTGGACAAAGCTGGGCTTTGTGCTGCTGGGTGTAACAGGCAGCGAAACAAGAGTTTGATGGAGTTGGACAAAGCTGGGCTTTGTGCTGCTGGGTGTAACAGGCAGCGAAACAAGAGTTTGATGGAGTTGGACAAAGTGATTCCTTCCCAAAATCTCATCCAAACCTCCTCTTAACATTCCCAACCATTCCCTGGGGCAGAGCTTTCCCTTCCCCAGCAACAATTCCTTCCCAAAATTTCATCCAAACCTCCTCTCTCCACTTCCAAGCATTCCCTGTGGCAGAGCTTTCCCTCCCCAGGGAGCAATTCCTTCCCAAAATTTCATCCAAACCTCCTCTCTCCATTCCCAACCATTCCCTCTCAGCCTGGCATTGCACATTTCCTGGAGATCTTTGGAGATTCCCAGCCCCAGGATCTCTGCCAGGCAGGGATTTGTTCCCCATTGGTCATTCACAGAACAGGGAGCTCTGCATTGCCAAAGTTGAAATCAGTGGAAATACCTTTTTAGACAGAATTTGTTCTGCTTTAGCATCTTTTATTCAGTGTTGGCATGAGCAAGAGCTCACCTGGACTAATGTGGGTCTGGAGGTGAGAATCAGGGAAAATTCATGGTTTTATTCCTCTGCCTCCTGCTGCTGTTCCCTGCAAAATTCCCTGCAAAATCCCCTTCAAAATTCCCTTTAAAATCCCACATACTCACTTTCCCCATACTGACACTGCAGGGCAAATATTGCTGAGAAATATCCCAATTCTGGAGCCAGGAGGATCCACAGCCGAGCTCCTGGTGGGATTTTGGAGGCTCTGAAGGTTTCCAGGCTCAGCCCTGAGCAGCACAGCTCTGTGAGTTCTCCTTCCCCAGCTGAATCCCAAACCCCTGGGAGAGGTGGAAGGGATTCATGTTGGGGAAATAAAACACTCAAATGGCATTTTGAGGTCAGGAAAAATTCCTGGACTCCTCCAGCCTCCCAGAAAAATGAGATTTGAGATCCTGACTGAGGTTTCTCTCCCCCTGGCTGGGTGGAACTCACAGGGTTTGCATTTCCCAGTGGTTTCTCCTCCAGAGAGGGTTTGGGTTTTTCCCAGTGGTGAGGTGAAGCTGGTGGAGGAAATTCAAATTATGGATATTCCAATCGGGAATCTGGGGTGGTTCAGCCAGGCTGAGGATCTACCAGAAGAACCTACCTGAATTTTGGGATGTTTTACCATCTCATCAAACCTCTTCTCCTCCAACATCCCAAAAAAAGTCACCAGAATGACCTGAACAGCTTGATAAGACTCACCAAATCCACCTCACCTGCATGAGGAAAGATATTCACAATTAAATTCTTCAAGGCTCTGCAATTCCCAGGCCAATCAGAGAGTGAAACAGAAATATTTGTGTCCCTGAATTAAAAAAAAAAAAAAAAAAAATTGCTGTAATACCTACGTGCCACAGGATGGAGTTACAGACTCAATTTAGCTTTGCCTGCCTCGCAGCCCAACTGGGAATGTTTGTTTTCACATGTTTTCATGTTTGTTTTTGGTTTTTAACCACATTGTCACTCGCAGCAGATGTGCCCAAGTGTGTTGGAGAGGATTTTCCTGGAAATTCTGGATTTTCCTGGAAATTCTGGATTTTCCTGGATGCAATTCCTGCTGGGCTGGGCTGGGCTGAGGGATCAGGTTGGACATGGAGATTGTCTGAGTGATTTCATCTGCTGTATTCCAGAAATTTTCCTCTTTCCCAGGAGTCAGGATCACTCAGCTTGGAGAGGAGCTCTGCAATCATCCAGTCCAACCTCCAGCCAAGCCCTGGGTGCCCAAAAATCCTCTCCAAAAATCCTCCTGACTTGGATATTCCCAACCCCATGAAAGCTCAGTTTTCCCATGGAAAAATCCCTCTGACTCTGCTCAGGATGTGTCTAACTCCATATAAAGAGCATTTTCTCCCTGCCATTAGCAAGATACCTATTTAAGAAATCTCTTTTTTTTCCCCAGGTGCTTTTAGATCATCATCTGCTAATAAAGGGATTTATCCCCTCCCTGTAAAGCTGTCAGCAAGCATTTGGGTTTACAGCAGCAGCAATTATTCCAGGGGGTTTTATTATATTTGGAATGTGGTGTTAGCAGCGAGGAATAAATTAATTTATTATTTTTATTCAGGATTATTCTGGCTGTAAATTCCATGAATTTTTGGGATCACGCAGCATTTATGACTGAATTCCATCTGCTCCAGAGGTTTCATCTCCAGGAAAAAATTCCCAATTTTAAGCTGATTTCTCCATGTCACGTGATGAAGAAATATCTAGAAGCAATTCTATATATAAAGTATTTAAAACCCATGCTGGGTTTTGGGCAATAATGAGAATTTGCTTTATTTAATCGTAGTTTTGGCACCTGGTGTATTGCCGTTGGAATTCTTATTCCAAAGGAGAAAAAAAATCAGAAATTACAACATTTAGCTTTTTGTTAATCAGAATCAAATCTGATTAATCTGCACATAATCAAAAGATGTAATTGGGAAGAGAATGTGATTAGCTTTAAGGAGGTTCCTGAATTTTTAAGGAATTCCTGAAGCCTTGAATTTCACACTGAAAGTGTTGAAAAGGACATTTTTCCAGAGCAGGAATTGAAAAGCTTTTCAGAGCACAGGTTTTTAATCATGGAGATGGAGGAACAGCAAATAAAATAACTGAATGGAGTGATATTTCCAGGAACCCTTTTACAATTTTATAACCCAGAGTGAATAAAAAGGATAAAAGAAGAAATGAATAACTGGGATGTGGCTCAGGGATGTGGATTGGCTGGGCTGGAGAAGAAGTGGAGAACAAAATCCAAAGGAATCCAAAAGAATCCAAAAGAATCCAAAGGAATCCAAAGGAATCCAAATGAATCCAAAGGAATCCAAAGGAATCCAAAGGAATCCAAAGGAATCCAAAGGAATAGGAGAATTCAGTGCTGAAGTGATGATTATCTTCATTATTCTGGTGAATCTGCAATTCCCAGAGTGTGGAAACAATTGGAACAACCTGGAAATAAATCCAGGATAACCTGGCCAGCCTTGCCATGAGAAAAGCTGGAAATTCCCTTTTTATTTCCGAGGAATTCTCAGCTCTGATCCGTTTTGCAGTCCCTGGTGTTGTCCTGCCTGGGGAACTTGGAATTGAATTGGGAAACGAATTTTCATTTTCGTGAAAATTTCATTTCATGTTTCACTCTGAGCCATGAAACAAACATAGAACCTCAGCTCATTTCTCACCCTTGCCAGTTCCAACCTTCTCCAGGAGCTCTGAGGTGGTAAAACAGAGGAATTTCATCCCTAAGGAATGTCATGGTGAGGGTGGAAGAGCCCTGGAAGAGCTGGGGAAAGGGCAGGGATTAAAATAGGGAATTCCACCTCAACAGGGGTTCAAACAGGGAATTGCACCTCAAAAATAGGAGGAATTTCTTCCTGGTCAGGGTGTTAGAGCCTTGGAAGAGATGGGGAAAAGGGTAGGGATTAAAATAGGGAATTCCAACTCGGGATAAAGAGGAATTTCTTCCTGGAGAAGGTGGCAGAGGCCTGGAAGAGCTGGGGAAAAGGCCAGGGGTTAAAATACCAAATTCCACCTCAAAAATAGGAAAAATTTCTTCCTGATGAGGGTGGCAGAGTTCTGGAGCAGCTGGGTCAAAGGCCAGGGGTTAAAACAGGGAATTCCACCTCTGGATAAAGAGGAATTTTTTCCTGATGAGGGTGGCAGAGGCCTGGAAATGCTGGGGAAAAGGGCAGGGGTTAAACCAGGGAATTCCACCTCAGGATAAGGAAGAATTTCCTCACAGCGAGGGTGTTAGACCCTGGAACAGCTGGGTCAAAAGCCAGGGGTTAAACCAGGGAATTCCACCTCTGGATAAAGAGGAATTTCTTCCTGGTGAGCGTGGCAGAGGCCTGGAGCAGCTGGGGAAAGGACAGGGGTAAAAAAGGGAATTCCACCTCAAGATAAAGAAGAATTTCCTCATGATGCCAGTGTTAGAGCTCTGGAAGTGCTGTGTCAAAGGCCAGGGGTTGAAACAGGGAATTCCACCTCAAAAATAGGAGGAATTTCTTCCTGACAGGGTGTTAGAGCCTTGGCAGAGCTGGGGAAAAGGCCAAGGGTTAAAATAGGGAATTCCACCTCAGGATAAAGAGGAATTTCTTCCTGGTGAGAGTGGCAGAGACCTGGAGCAGCTGGGGAAAGGGCAGGGGTAAAAAAGGGAATTTCACCTCTAGATAAAGAAGAATTTCCTCACAGTGAGGGTGGCAGAGGCCTGGAAGGGCTGGGGAAAAGGCCAGGGGTTAAAACAGGAAATTCCACCTCAAAAATAGGAAGAATTTCTTCCTGGTGAGGGTGGCAGAGCTCTGGAGCAGCTGGGGAAAAGGGAAGGGACTAAAACAGGGAATTCCACCTCAGGATAAAGAGGAATTTCTTCCTGATGAGGGTGGCAGAGGCCTGGAAGTGCTGGGGAAAAGGCAGGGGTAAGAAAGGGAATTTCACCTCTAGATAAAGAAGAATTTCCTCACAGTGAGGGTGGCAGAGGCCTGGAAGGGCTGGGGAAAAGGCCAGGGGTTAAAACAGGAAATTCCACCTCAAAAATAGGAAGAATTTCTTCCTGGTGAGGGTGGCAGTGTTAGAGCCCTGGAAGAGCTGGGGAAAAAAACAGGGATTAAAACAGGAAATTCCACCTCAAAAATAGGAAGAATTTCTTCCTGATGAGGATGGCAGAGTTCTGGAGCAGCTGGGGAAAAGGCCAAGGGTTAAAATAGGGAATTCCACCTCAAAATAAGGAGATTTTCTTCCTGGAGAGGGTGTTAGAGCCCTGGAAGAACTGGGGAAAAGGCCAGGGGTTAAAACAGAGAATTCCACCTCAGAATAGGAAAGAATTTCCTCATGGTGACAGTGTTAGAGCCCTGGAGGAGCTGATATTCTCCCTCTGGAATATCCCAGCCCTGGCTGTGTCCCTGTGCCACCTGTCCAGGTGACCTGCCTGGGCACAGATCTCCCCAGATGTCCCTCCTGCCCAGTCCTGGGACCCTGCCAGGACCTGGCTCTGCACAGGAGCTGCACATCACAACCTCCTCTGCACATCCCCCTCTGCCAACCCATCCCAACCCCAAAAACCAGGGAATGGGGCTGGATGTGACCCCAAACCCAGCTGGGATTGTTAACAACGGGAATTTCCTCAGGATAAATTTGATTATTTAATTAATAACAAGCTCATCCACCCTGTAATGTCCCTATAAAGCTGCCTGTGGGGGTGAGAGCAATATATGGTGTGATGTTCCAGGCCTTTCATAACATTCCAGAGTAATTAGGACATAAAATTGAGCCGAAACTTTAAACCACATTCCAGCTCCATATATATCCCTTTCCAGCAGGCAAGGGCAGTAATTTCATATTGACTCCTGGCTGCAAGATTACCATATAATCTAAATGCTAATAACAATTAAAGCACAGCGAGGTGATTAAAGTGTCTCTCGGAATATTGAAAATACAGGTAATAAATGGGGCTGAGGAGGGGAGGCAGAGCTGGAATTTAAGGATCCATTCTGAGCTGAGAAAAACAGGGAAATTTTCTGTTCTCCATTCATGCTGAGCCCTCAAACAAACCTCGTTGGAATATTTTTGTTGCAGGCTCTGTCAGGTGGAAATCAGACCTTTGAAAGCCAAATCCCAACTCTTTTTATTCTTTTTTTCCCCCATTTCCATCAGCAAATTTTGTCTCAGGAGAGGCTGAGGGGATGAGAGGAACGTTTCACAAATGGAGAGGAATGTTTCCTTTTGGGAAGTTAGTTCTTCTTCATGAAACACACACTGTGGAGTTTTCTAGGAGGCAGAAGAGCCATGAAAGAAGAAGAAAAACGCAGTGAAATGCAGAAATCCTTTAAAAAACCTACAGGCAGGCGTGAAAATGTGGGAAATCCATGAAATTCGGGGAACTCCGGGATCAATGTGGAGCACAAAATGTCTCTGGGCTCGGCTGTTGGTTCTGGCAAAGCTCTGTTTGTGTTCCCCTTTGCCTGCAGCTCAAATCCTGAATTTCATGGGTTTTTTATTGGATTTATTGCAGCAGTTCAGTGAAATGGAGCAGCCAGGGTTGGGCTGATATGGGATGGAGGGACTGGAGGTGACAGGGATGATCCTCCTGGACCTTCAGCTGATCCATTTGTCTTTGAAAATATCAATTTAGAGGGAAAAATCCCTCTGTGGGTTCTGATTTCCCTCTGCCAGGTCCAGCCTGGAGCCAAACTTTGGAAAACCCTTGGAAGTTGTTCACTGACAGCCCTTGGAATTTTCAGGATGCTCTACACTTCCCTCCCTCCACCAGTTCATTCCCAGTTTAATTGCTGAATTAATGCTGAGAACTGAAGAACTGAAAAATTTCTGAACAATTGTTATTATTTTTTCAGTGATTTAAACCAATAAAAATAAAAATAAAAATAAAAATTAAAAAAAAAAAAAAAAAAAAAAAAAGTAAAAATAAAAATAAATTAAAATAAAATAAAAATAAAAATAAATAAAAATAAAAATAAATAGAAAAAGCTTTACAAGATCGTTCATTTTTTTCATTTTTTTTCATTTTTTCCCCCAGTTTTTAAATTTCTCCATCTGCTCCCCCAGACCCAGGGGGAGGCAGCAGTGCAGGGAAGAATTGTCACAGAGATTTTCCAGGGACATTTCCCAGCCCCTGACTCCTTTTGGGGATTTTTCCAGCCTGGTTTAATTTCCTACTGGTGGAACTCACCCGCCAGACTGACTTATTTTGCCTTTTCCCCCATTTTTTTCCCCTCTCTGTGTTTTAGAGGAAGGAAAGGGACAAAATAAAGCTATAAAAATAAATCAATTACCAGCTCTTCCAAGAAGCTGCTGCAGCTTTGACTCATCTCCGTTCCCTTTTATGCTCAGAGAGAGGCGAAGAGAAACAGTTGACATGATTTTGGTTTGTGGTTTTTGCCTCCTCTGCTGTTCACATCTCTCAGAATTGCCAGGATTTATTTAGCTCTTCCCCTCTTGCATTTCTCTTCTTGTTTGCTATTTTTCAATTTTTTTAGATTTTTTTAGATTTTTTTCAATTTTTTTCAATTTTTTTTCGATTTTTTTCAATTTTTTTCAATTTTTTTCAGTTTTCTTTCAATCCCATACTTCAGGATTTCTGGGTTTAGAAGAACACAAACCACACGAGGAACCAAACCATCTCTGTCTCGAGAGGATTTCCCCATGGATTTTTTTCTCAGGGATCATTTGAAAGATTGTTGGGAAAACCAGCTGGTTGGGAAAACTCCTCTCTGGGTTCATTCCTACTGCTCTGTGTCACCTCTGCAATATTAAAATACTAAATAAAAACACAATCCAAGCCAGATTAAAGTGATCATTGCCCTGACAGTGCTAGAAATTATTTCAGTTGTCACAAATTAAAAAGAAGAAAAAATAAAGATTTGAATGTGTTCCTTGTGGGACATTTTGCTGAAGGCTCCAGGGAGTTCTAGATAACCTCATGTACAGCAGGGCTGCCTTTAAATCAGTTCAGGAGCATCGGTTTTATTTTTATTTAATTTAACTCTTTGGTTGTTAATCATTTTCAGGACAAACTCTGCAGTTTCTGGGCTCTATAAGGCTTTTTTTGAGGGTAAAAATCTCACCATGTTCCCAGGTAAACCTGCATGGAGGAGCTTTGATCTCTGCAATATTCAAATATTAAATAAAAACACAATCCAAGCCAGATTAGAGTGATCATTGCCCTGACAGTGACAGAAATTATTTCCTTTGTTACAAATTAAACTGAAAAAAATTTGAATTTAATGTGTTCCTTGTGGGACGTTTTGCCTTTCCCTCCCAGGGAGTTCCAGGCAGCTCTAACAACCTCAATCCCTTCCCACCAGCCTGGCAGAAGGGCAGCAAAGTCGATTCAGCAGCCAAACTCCTCCCGTTTGCAATCGCTCTGCACACGCCCAGCTCACAGAGCTGAGCTGCCAGAGATCCTGCAGTTCAGGTGCAGCTGGCAGTGGCAGGGACTGGAATCCCAGAATGGCAACCCACAGGTGGCAAATCCTCCCTGGAGCTGGGAGGAGATCATGGAACTGTCCCTCAAATCAGCGTTTGGAGGGTGAGGGTGTGACTGGGATGGGATGGGATGGGATGGGATGGGATGGGATGGGATGGGATGGGATGGGATGGGATGGGATGGGATGGGAAGGGAAGGGAAGGGAAGGGAAGGGATGGGAAGGGAAGGGATGGGAAGGGAAGGGATGGGAAGGGAAGGGAAGGGAAGGGAAGGAAGGGAAGGGAAGGGAAGGGAAGGAAGGAAGGGAAGGGAAGGGAAGGGAAGGGAAGGAAGGAAGGGAAGGGAAGGAAGGGAAGGGAAGGGAAGGGAAGGGAAGGAAGGAAGGGAAGGGAAGGGAAGGAAGGGAAGGAAGGAAGGGAAGGGAAGGGAAGGAAGGGAAGGGAAGGAAGGAAGGGAAGGGAAGGAAGGGAAGGAAGGAAGGGAAGGGAAGGAAGGAAGGGAAGGGAAGGGAAGGGAAGGGAAGGAAGGGAAGGGAAGGGAAGGGAAGGGAAGGAAGGGAAGGGAAGGGAAGGGAAGGAAGGAAGGGAAGGGAAGGGAAGGGAAGGGAAGGGAAGGGAAGGGAAGGGAAGGGGTTTGGGAAATGTCAAATGCTCACTGAGGCTTAAAGTTCTTTGCTGATGGACCCTGAGAGGTCTCTGCTCACCCTAATCCAAGGGTCTGAATCCTGGCAGTGATGCCTTAGGATTTTAGTTTCTATATTTTCCATGTATCTGTAATCCTGTGATTCTCTAATGTGTAACTCTGGGCTCCATTCAGGGTGCTGAGCTAATTTCTCTCATTTTTAGACAAAACAATTCCTCTCCAAGCCCAAAACTCAAGGACACCTCACTGTCTCAGAGCCCCAAGCTATGGAAACAGCAGTGAATGAACTGGGGGAGCAAACTTGGAGTGATTGACTTCATTAGCTGAAGCTGTAATTGGAGGATTAACCCCTGAGATGCAAATGGACAGAACTTATAAAGGATGAAAAACTCGTGACTTATAAAAACTTACAAAGTATGAAAAACTGGTGCCCTGCTGTCCATTTGGGTGTAGCCCTGGGTGAGCTGGGAGTGCCCTGAATGCACCTGAAGGCCTTCAGTAAATTTAACTGCTTTTTATTATTTTAATTTTATCTAACCTCTATTTTAGATGAGCCCCTCAAGGCTTCAGTGTCACTCCATGGATCATTCTGATCCCTGGCTGCAGCTAACAGAACAAGGACAAAGTTCCCAGGCAATCAAAGTCCCTGAGGCACCTGGGGGAAATGACTTTTAGATGGAAAAAAAGGTTGAAAATTACCCCAACATCCCAATAACCACCTGAACAAGATGCAAACAAACCAGAGAAAGGCAGCTGGGGTGTTGCTGAGCTGAGATTTGCTGAGCACATCCATTCTCCCTGATGAAAACGCTCTGACTGCTTTTTGTCAGAACCTTCTGTGCTCTAAGTGCTTCTCTCCATCATCCTGGCTTTCCCTGATGGATCTCCTGCCACTGCCACCAACCTGCTCCCAGCTCCATTCCTCCCCACTGCAAGGCTGTGGGTTTTATGGAAATGCTTTCTCCCTGCCCAGGGGTTTGGAGCATTTATTATTGGTAATAATCCATGGTTAAAAGCTCTGCTTTCTTCTGGGGATGGCAAAGAGCTTGATTAGCTCTGCAGAGGGGAATTATTCCACCTGGTAATGAATTTTCCTCACCTCCTGGGCCAGAAGGGGAATGAGATGGGGTAGAGCAGCTCAGCAGAGGAAATCCTGGATGGTTTCTGCAGAAAAGATGTGAATATCCTCTGCTAATTCGGGCAGCTTTCTTCATTCCACCAAGCAAAAAAAAACCTGAAGTGATGCAAATAGAGACAAAAGTCCTGGGGAGATGAGGAAGAGTCATTTCCTGACACAAGTGGACGTTGGGAGGAGGAGGAAGCTGTCGGGAAGGGATTGGGCAGAGCAGTTTGGCCCCACGGGAGAAGATCCGTCAGGATTTGAGGTCTGAGCTCAGTTTGATTCCTCCCTGGGCTGAGCAGGGAGAGCTGCTGACATTGGCAGCCCTGGGGAAGGACAGGGAGAGCCTGGGACACTGACAGAACACTCAGTGCCTGTGTGTGACAGGGATGGAGATGGGAAATTGTAATATCTGGGGCTCCTGGCAAGGGGGGATTGTTAGGCTGGAGATCTGGGCTGGTTTGTGCTGTTAGGAATTATATATTTTACAATATTTGGGTCTTCTGGCAAGGGGGATTGTGAGACAGGCTGGTTTGTGCTGCTGGGAAATACAAATTTTACAATATTTGGGTCTCCTGGAAAGGAGGGATTGTCAAACAGGCTGGTTTGTGCTTCTGGGAAATACAGATTTTACAATCTTTGGGTCTCCTGGAAAAAGGGGTTTGTCAGGCTGGAGATCTGGGCTGGTTTGTGCTGTTAGGAATTATATATTTTACAATATTTGGGTCTCCTGGAAAGGAGGGATTGTCAAACAGGCTGGTTTGTGCTGTTAG
This sequence comes from Entomyzon cyanotis, assembly GCA_024500445.1. Classification (NCBI taxonomy): domain Eukaryota; kingdom Metazoa; phylum Chordata; class Aves; order Passeriformes; family Meliphagidae; genus Entomyzon; species Entomyzon cyanotis. The sequence goes on from JAKEPQ010000634.1 coordinate 3,115,856, forward strand.
GAACTGCAGATTTTACAATCTTTGCGTCTCCTGGCAAAAAAGGTTTGCCAGCCCTGCTGGAGAATTGTAATTTCCCGGGAATTACAGATTTTTCAGCAAAAGGAATGGGGATTTTCAGGGAAAACAGAAATCCTGTGCCATAAAACTGCCCTGGAGCTGTGAGATCCTGTTTGGGTATAAACCAGGGAGTAACAGCCACAAAGGATGGAGAGGTTGAGACTCTGGACAATGCAAAAAAAGTGAGATATCGTCTGTTTCCAGGTTTTATTGCACACTGAGGTGTCCAGAGGGAGCTGGGAAGAGCAGGGTGGTGAATGACCTGAGCGTTTCTGGGCTCCGAGGCAAAGGAAAAGTGATTTTCCTCCCTCAGCCCTGCCGGGAGCTGTCCGTGGTGCCTGAGAAATGTGCAAATCCATGATCACTCGTTTCCTAAAAAATGGCAAATCCATGTTCACCCTTTTCCTAAGAAATGTGCAAATCCATGTTCACCTTTTTCTTGAAAAATGTGTAAATCCATATTACCCTTTTTCTAAGAAATGTGCAAATCCACAGTAATGTTTTTCCTAAGAAATATCAAATCCACATTCACGCTTTTCCTAATAAATATCAAATCCATGTTCACCCTTTTCCTAAGAAATATCAAATCCATGTTCACCCTTTTCCTAAAAAAATCAAATCCACAATCACCCTTTTCCTAAGAAATATCAAATCCACAGTCACAATTTTCCTAAGAAATGTGCAAATCCCTATTCACCCTTTTCCTTGCTCATGTAGGATTTAAATCCTTAATTTTTCTTCCCAAGACATTTCCAGCCTGGTAGGTTTTGAGTTTTTCAGCTCAGTTCTTTCCCCTCTTGGGGTTTGTTGACCTTGGGAGGGAAGAATTCTGCCAGAAAAGGGTCAGGAGCTCGGGAAGTTCTGTTCTGGTGATGTCCTGTGCCAATCCTCACCTCAGCAGCAGAATTATCTCAGAATAAAGGAATTTATTGGGTGAAAAATGCTCACCAGGCCTCTCAAAATACCATTGCTGTTTAGCTGTTGCCTGAGCTAATTAATATCGAAATTTTGCTCAATTTCAGGTTAACAGCCCTGAATTTCTTTACAGTAAAAGTCAGCTGGGAGCTAATTTGGGCTCACCTGACAATTGGATCCATTTATCTCATTATGCCAATTAATTTCCTTTCCATTATGTTTCCTTTCAAGGACTCAACCTGACTGGCTTGACATTATTTCCATTCTAAACGGTGGTTTTAGCATTTTATTTTCTAATTACCATCTCATTTGTCATCTTCCCCAGCCCTGTGCCACAACGAGATCCTTAGGAGGAGCACGGAATTTTGAGGTATTTAAGTTTTTTAGGATAGATTTTTCAGGTCCTTAAGTCTGGAAAACTCCCAAATTTCGAGCTTCAGTAGCTGTGGCTGATCTTCAATGGTTTGTTTTAATTGATTTTGAGAGAATCCACACCTCCTCTTCTACCTTCAGGACTCTCAGCTCAGGAAAGGCTGCCTGGGAGTGAATTTATTTGTGTCCAGGTGATACTTAAAACAGAGCTTACCTGAAATAGAGCCCAGACAAAGTTAGGAGAATAAAATCAGATTAATTTATTAAAGGCCTTTAGGTACATTCAGGGCAGACAGAGCTCACTGCAGAGGCTCCACCCAAAATGGACAGTGAGTCACGAGTTCTTCACATTTTATAAATTCTGTAATTAACAAATTGAGCCTCAATCCTCCGATTCCACCTCCAGCTGATGATGTCAATCACCCCAAGTTTGCTCCCCAATTCACTGTTGTTTCCATATTTTGGGGCTCTGAGGCAGCAAAGTGTCCTTGGATTTTCCAGCTGAGAGGAATTGGTTTGTCTCAAACGCTGGGAACAGAGGTTTTAGCACTTTCTATGGAGCCTAAAGCTGCACAGCAAAGCTACAGAAACATGAAAAATAGAAGCTAAAAATCCTGGAGGCATCAGAGGCTCCAGGCTGGCTGTGAAACTCCCCAGGGGATGCAGAACCCAGGAAAAGCAACCCCAACCCCTGCTGAGAGCACTTCACCCCAGCCTCCAGCAGCTCAATATCCACAGCCAGGAGATCGTTTCAAACACTCCAAACAGCAGCAGCGACTTTGTGCGAAAAACACCAAAGGATTTCCATCGAGCTGCTCCAGCTGAGGAGCTTTGTTTGCTCGCAGATAATTAGCAGAGTGCTCAGAGCTCTCTTGATGGCTCCTTGCAAATCGTGGCAGCCTGGAAAACTCAGAGGAAATTCACTCCTGAAAACCTGGAAAACTCAGAGGGAATTCACTCATAATAACCTGGAAAACTCAGGAGGAATTCACTCTGGATAAACTGGAAAACACAGAAGGAATTCACTCCTGATGGCCTGGAAAATGCAGGAGGAATTCACTCCTGACAACCTGGAAAATTCAGAAGGAATTCACCCTGACAACCTGGAAAATTCAGAAGGAATTCACTCCTGACAACCTGGAAAATTCAGAAGGAATTCACTCCTGAAAACCTGGAAACCTCAGAAGGAATTCAGCGAGCTGTCCCAAATGCAGACAGGAGTTTTGATAAGTTTCTGCATTTTTTCCCAGGCCTTTGACAACTGATTTTTGCTTATTGGGTTAGTGAAAAGAATGGTCAAAAGCCATGCTGGGGTTTTGTGATTTTCTTCATCTCCACCATGAGATTGGTGTTTATTAAGGAAATCTTAAAGAAATGAAAGCTTTTAGTGGTTTTTTTTGTTCAGAATTTGGTTGGATGGAAGGAGATGAGTTTTAAAGTTGCTTCCAACCCAAACCATCCCGGGAGTTTCTGATTTTCTGCCCCATCTCCACCACGAGATTGGGGTTTGAGACAAGAACTTGGCTTTGGGGGGTCAGAGTTGCTGTGAACCCTGAGAGAGGCTTTGATCATCAAAAGGATCCCAAATGAAGCACCTGCAGCTTTGATTCTTCTCATGCACTGTTTCATTTTTATTTTATTTTTATTGTTGGTTTTGATTTCAGTTTTTGTTTTGGTTTTGATTTTGCTTTTGTTTTTGTTGTTGTTCTTGTTGGTTTTGTGGTTTTCTTTTTCTCTTTTTCTTTTTCTCTTTCTCTTTTTCTTTTTCTTTTTCTTTTTCTTTTTCTTTTTCTATTTCTATTTCTATTTCTATTTCTTTTTCTATTTCTTTTTCTTTTTTTCCTTTTCCTTTTCCTTTTCCTTTTCCTTTTCCTTTTCCTTTCCCTTTCCCTTTCCCTTTCCTTTTCCTTCTTTTTCTTCTTCTCCTTTATTTCTTTTTCTTTTTTTTCCTTTTCCTTTTTTCCTCCTTCTTTTTCTTTTTCTTTTTAATAAAAGCAGTCAAAAGCCTCATTGGCAAGCACCTGCCAACAGGACCAACAGGAATTTTTCCTGGCCCAGATTTGGCCCCTCAGCACCTCGTAAAGTGTTGTTTTTTCTCCATTAGATATGTTTTTACACCATTCCCTCAGTATTCAACAGGATTCCAGTCCCTGCCACTGCCAGCTGCACCTGAACTGCAGGATCTCTGGCAGCTCAGCTCTGTGAGCTGGGCGTGTGCAGAGCGATTGCAAACGGGAGGAGTTTGGCTGCTGAATCGACTTTGCTGCCCTTCTGCCAGGCTGGTGGGAAGGGATTGAGGTTGTTAGAGCTGCCTGGAACTCCCTGGGAGGGAAAGGCAAAACGTCCCACAAGGAACACATTAAATTCAATTTTTTTTCAGTTTAATTTGTAACAATGGAAATAATTTCTGTCACTGTCAGGGCAATGATCACTCTAATCTGGCTTGGATTGTGTTTTGATTTAGTATTTGAATATTGCAGAGATCAAAGCTCCTCCATGCAGGTTTACCTGGGAATATGGTGAGATTTTTATGCTCAAAAAAGCCTTTTATGAGCAAAAAAGCCTTATGCTCAAAAAAGCCAGAAACTGCAGAGTTTACCCTTAAAATGGTTAACAACCAAAGAGTTAAATTAAAGAAAAATAAAACTGATGCTCCTGCACTGATTTAAAGGCAGCCCTGCTGTACATGAGGTTATCTAGAACTCCCTGGAGCCTTCAGCAAAATGTCCCACAAGGAACACATTAAATTAATTCTTTTTTCTTCTTTTTAATTTGTAGCAACCAAAATAATTTCTAGATGATCATTCTAATCTGGCTTGGATTGTGTTTTTATTTAATATTTGAATATTGCAGAGATCAAAGCTCCTCCATGCAGGTTTACCTGGGAACATGGTGAGATTTTTATGTTCAAAAAAAGCCTTATAGAGCCCAGAAACTGCAGAGTTTGTCCTTAAAATAATTAACAACCAAATAGTTAAATTACAGAAAAATAAAACTGATGCTCCTGAACTGAAATCATCTTAATTATGGTAATTTTTCAGCATGATGTGAAAGAAAATCACCTTTTTGTGTTTGCTGGTTGCTGCTGAGCCTCCCTGCTGAAGGTCTGGGAGGATTTTGTGCAAATCCCACCTGGGTTTGTGTTCTTCTCCTGTCCAAAATTAAAGATTTTTTAATAGCAATAATTATATTTCCAGCAATAGATTATCCCAGCAATAATTATATTTCTATACAGCGAGTTTTCAGTAGCCTCAGAAAAAAAAACCATATTTTAATGCCTTTGTGATAGAACTTCAACATTCTTTCAAATATCCAAAGTCTCAATATTTCCTGTATTATATATAATGTATTATATAGAAAATATATATTATAATATATATATTATATAATATATTATGTGTTATATTATATATAATAATATATCATTATATTTTATATAATATTAATAATGATATATAATAATAAATTATAATTTATGTTATATTGATTTTCTATTCTATTCTATTCCATATTATATATGTATGTTTGTGTAAAAAAAAAAAAATATATCCTATAATAATAGAAATTTTGATACTTTGGAGTCTAATCTGAATTTCTGCCTCTGCTCAGCACTGCCCAAGGCCAGGAAATGTAACACAAACCTCAGCCCTTTGCTCAGCTGGATCCTTCTGCTATTTCCACTTCTCCAAAAAAAAAAAAACCCAAATCAAATTCCCAAAGAATTTTATCCCAAAGAAAATCCCTCTATTTGGAAGCAGACCCCTCAGTTTATTCGAGTTTTCCTGAATTCCAGAGCTGCTGAACTGGGAATTCTGAAGGAATTGTGTTTGCTGTGGCTGCCTGACCATGAAAAAAACTGATTTTTGAATTTTTCCTGGCAGGAAGTGCCACGGGAAGTTCCCATTTGCCCAAAGTTCATTTCCAGATACAAATCACTTCCCCTAAATAACCCAACAAAGACCCAGAAATCACTCAGCAACGCCCAGCATGAACCTCCACAGCTCCTCCTGCTGCACCCCAGAAACACCTCCTAATATTTCAATTATTTTTATTCTTTCTGCCTCAAAAATTTGGGGATGTGGAGCAGTACAAGCAGATTTTTTTCCTATATAATTCCCTAATCTGTGTGTGGATTAATGCAGATTTTAGTGACTTTTGTTGTTTCCTGTGTTGATCTCTGGCAGTGACTGCAATGCAGTGGGAAAAGAGCTTAGCTGGTGTCAAAATAGATTTAATTCCATCATTCATTATTTTAAAATACTAAAATTCACCGTCTCGTTGCTTAAATAAAATCATAATCTTCACCATGAGAAAACCTTGGTGGTTCAGAAATTGAGGTTGTGATATTTGGAATCCCAAAGCACCACCAAGCTGGCTCTTCAAGGACACAAAAACTGGATTTTCTTCCCTTCCTGGAGCCACAGGAACGACTGCAGCGAGTAAATTCCATTTCAAAAGGAGGTTGGGGAGAAACCTTCCTCACCAGGCTTTGCCTTTCTGGCAACCATGTCATCCCTCCCCTTATTTATCATCTCCCCTCCGTAAATGTCAAGTGGAATAACAAAAGCCTTTAATAAACTTGTCAGAGCTGCTTCGTGCCAGCTTGAGTGAAAAGGTTAGGGATAATAATCATAAAAAACAAGACCCGAAATGAGCCTGGATGTAACTCCAGGAGGATCTTTGCTCTCTGGCTCTCTCCTGAGAACTTAGTTGTCGGAAAAAAAGGAAATTCTTTTGTGTTCAATCCTCTGTCAGAAGCACAGAGGTGCTTTCGCCGCCGAGCAGAAAAAAGGAGTATTTTAAGGCAGGAATTTCAGGCCTGATGACTCAATCTGAGGAGCTGCTGACAACCTCCTCCCTCTCCCAGACATGTCAGATAACGAGAAATAACCTGGCACCTTCCCGCTCGCTGAAATTAGGATTTTTTTTTCCCCAGCCAGCCAGGATCAGAATAAATTTTTTGGCCAGAATTCAGCGAAGCACTCGCCTTCCGCCCGGCTCTGCGCTGTTTAGATTTGTTGCTGTTTATTAAAAGCACAGAGCACAGCTCCTGGCTGCCGGTTGCTGTCCTCCCACACTGCTTTCATCCTCCCCTCGCCATCCTCTTGCATAATCGTTCGATTACAATGGGGTAAAGAAAGGAGGAAATTGGGTTTCCAAGGGTGCTGGTCGATCGATTTGATGTCTGAACGCTCAGCTGGGCGCTCTGGGTTCTCCTCAGAGAGAATTGCTGCAGGGGGTGGATGGATGGATGGATGGATCCTGGTGGATGGATGGATCCTGATGGATGGATGGATGGATGGATGGATCCTGGTGGATGGATGGATCCTGATGGATGGATGGATGGATGGATGGATCCTGGTGGATGGATGGATCCTGATGGATGGATGGATGGATGGATGGATCCTGGTGGATGGATGGATCCTGATGGATGGATGGATGGATGGATGGATGGATCTGATGGATGGATGGATGGATGGATGGATCCTGATGGATGGATGGATGGATGGATCCTGGTGGATGGATGGATGGATGGATGGATGGATGGATGGATGGATCCGGATGGATGGATGGATGGATGGATCCTGGTGGATGGATGGATGGATGGATCTGGATGGATGGATGGATCCAGATGGATGGATGGATGGATAGATGGATGGATGGATGGATCCTGGTGGATGGATGGATGGATCCGGATGGATGGATGGATGGATGGATGGATCCTGGTGGATGGATCCGGATGGATGGATGGATCCTGGTGGACGGATGGATGGATAGATGGATGGATGGATGGATCTGGATGGATGGATGGATGGATGGATGGATGGATGGATCCGGATGGATGGATGGATGGATGGATGGATCCTGGTGGATGGATAGATGGATGGATGGATGGATCCTGGTGGATGGATGGATGGATGGATGGATGGATCCTGGTGGATGGATGGATGGATAGATGGATGGATGGATGGATGGATCCTGGTGGATCCCAGAGAGGTCAGATTCCCGCAGGATTTGGGATGTGGAGAAGATTATTTTTCCATGTAATTCCAATGAGTTGATTATTTTTCCATATATTCTCTCATCTCTGTGTGGAGTAATACAGAATTTTAGTGGCTTTTGTTGTTTTCTGTGTTTTCTGCCCTGATCCCTGGCAGTGGGAGCAAAAGATCCCTCAGAGATTCCCTTCTTGTCCCAAAGATTCACTTCTTATCCCAAAGATTCGCTTCTCATCCCAAGGATTCCTTTTTCATCCCAAAGAATCCTTTCTCATCTCAGAGATTCCTTTTTCATCCCAAAGATTCATTTCTCATCTCAGAAATTCCCTTCTTATCCCAAAGATTTCCTTTTAATCCCGAAGATTTCCTTTTAATCCCAAAGATTTCCTTTTAATCCCAAAGATTCCCTTCTCATCTCAGAGAATCCCTTCTCATCCCAAGGATTCCTCTCTCATCTCCAAAATTCCTTTTTCATCCCAAAGATTCCCTTCTCATCTCTTCCTGCCCTTGATGAATCTTGGACAGGAAAAAGAGGGATTTGAGCTATTTGACAGGAAAAAGAGGGATTTGAGCTATTTGACAGCTTTAATTAGTACTAATTGCCATGATTTGTGAACTCTGCTGTGGATCCTCTGCATCCAACCTTCACCTTGAGCCTCTGAAATTAAAATTGAAATTGAAATTAAAATTGAAATTAAAATTAAAATCAAAATTAAAATTAAACCAGGTTACTCAGGAGTTCCTCACCCTCTGGTTGGGACACTGGGGTGCAGGGGAGCATCTGGGAGTTTAAAAAAAAGAAAAAAATCCATTTTATTGTATCCAAAATCTGCCCAAGAGGTTGAAGTGTGAGGTGTAAAAGTCGAGAGGGAAGCAGGGATGTGGCTCAGGAACAGATGGAGCCCCAGAGCGAAATAAGAAGCTTTAATAATGACATGGCTTTGAAATGAAAAGGATTAGCTGATCTGCAGCAAAGGGAAAGGAGGAGAATGAAAAAAAACCAAAATAATTTTGGGAATTGGGGGGAAAAGCCCAAAGCCTGGAGCTGTTTGGAGAAGGGAGGATCTGAAGTTCAGCAGGAGCTGAAAATCGAGGTGAAAACTGAAATATTGTGAATTAAATGAGGAAATAAAGGCTGATTGTGTCCTGTTTGCTTAAATTGCCTTCAATTTCTAACTTGGCGTGGAAAGGGACGAGTGTGAACATCAAGTGAGACTAATAGGGGAAATCAGGGGGAATTGATGAAGAACATTTCGGGAATTCTTCTGAAAGAAGAATTTTATTGATGAGCATTTAGGGTTTCCACGGCAGCTCAAGGATTTCCAGCCTGACAAACTGGGAAGGTTTTATTCCTGAAATGACAACTTTGTAGGAATTTTCCTGGGGATTTAGTCCTTCTGCTGAGACTGTTCACATTCCTTAGGAAATCCTGGAATGGTTTGGGTGGGAAAGGACCTTAAATCCCATCCATTCTTCCTCACAATCCTAATAATAATCCTAAATCCTCAAAGATTATTTTAATTTTTGTTTGCATTTCCACAGATTATTCCCTTGTTTATTGGTGATAATTTAGGGGTTCCCAAAGCAGCTCAAGGATTTCCATCCTGGCTTTCCATCCTGGAAACTTTCCTTCCTGGAAAAGTTTTATTCCTGAAATGACACATTTGTAGGAATTTTCCTGGGGATTTAGTCCTTCTGCTGAGGCTGTTCACATTCCTTAGGAAATCCTGGAATGGTTTGGGTGGGAAAGGACCTTAAATCCCATCCATTCTTCCTCACAGAAGAATTCCTTCCTAAATCCCCAAAGATTATTTGAATTTTTATTTCCATTTCCACAGATTCTGCTGGGGCTGCTCTCACTACCACTTATCCCACGACCATCCAGGTTACAATCCACACCCAACCCCATCCCTCAGCAAATTCCATTTATCCCTCCAAGCCACAGCAGCAGCAAAACTCAGATTTCGAGGAGGAATCCCTGCAGCTCCTCAGTGATTTATTCCAGGGCACTTTTATCAGGAAACTCCAGAGGATTGTTTTAGCACTGTCACACCTCTGGGGTTCATTTTTCTCCTGAAGTCATTTCTGGGAGGCGAAATTGAGGAGAGATAAAGAGGGGAGGAGGAGTGGTGGGGATGGGAGGAATGGGAACATTTCCTGCTGCTGATAATGCTGCAGCTGTAATTCTTGCTGATGGCCCAACCCCAAACCCTGCTGGCTGGGATGAGCATTCTGCTGCTGGAAAACACAGCAAATCTCTATGATCTTTATTTGGGATGATTTAAGGGCTTTTTGTTGTTTTTTTTGGGTTGAGATTTTCCTGCTTTAGGACTTCAGGGAACTGATGTTTTAACTTTTCCAGGAGGGTTTGCATCTACTGGCTGTGCCTTCCTCTCCTGTAAAACACAACAAATCTCTATGATCTTTATTTGGGATGATTTAAGGGGTTTTTGTAATTCTTGCTGATGGCCCAACCCCAAACCCTGCTGGCTGGGATGAGCATTCTGCTGCTGGAAAACACAGCAAATCTCTATGATCTTTATTTGGGATGATTTAAGGGCTTTTTCCCCCATTTTAGGACTTCAGAGAACTGAAAATTCAACTTTTCCAACTGGGTTTGGATCTGCTCTGTGCCTTCCTCTCCTGTAAAACACAACAAACCTCAGAGATCTTTATTTGGGATGACTTAAGAGGGTTTTTTTCTCATTCTAGGACTTCAGAAAACTGAGGTTTTAACTTTTCCAGGAGGATGTACATCTACTCTGTGCCTTCCTCCTATGTAAAACACAGCAAATCCCAGAGATCTTTATTTGGGATGATTTAAGGGGTTTTTGTAATTCTTGCTGCTAGCCCAACCCCAAACCCTGCTGGCTCCTTGTTCCGGGGATGAGGATTCTGCTTCTGGAAAACACAGCAAATCTCAGACATCTTTATTTGGGATGATTTAAGGGGGTTTTCTTTTCCCTGTTCTAGGACTTCAGAGAACTGAGAATTTAACTTTTCCAGGAGGGTTTGGATCTGTTCTGTGCCTTCCTCTCCTGTAAAACACAACAAATCTCAGAGATCTTTATTTGGGATGATTTAAGGGTTTTTTTGGTTTTTTTCCTGCTTTAGGACTTCAGAGAACTGAGAGTTTAACTTTTCCAGGCGGGTTTGGATCTACTCTGTGCCTTCCTCTTGTATAAAACACAACAAACCGCAGAGATCTTTATTTGGGATGATTTAAGGGGTTTTTGTAATTTTGCTGTAGCCCAACCCCAAACCCTGCTAGCTCCTCGTTCCACAGGGGATGAGGATTCTGCTTCTGGAAAACACAGCAAATCTCAGACATCTTTATTTGGGATGATTTAGGGGTTTTTTTGGGGTTTTTTTTTGGGTTTTTTCCTGCTTTAGGACTTCAGAGAACTGAGAATTTAACTTTTCCAGGAGGGTTTGGATCAGTTCTGTGCCTTCCTCTCCTGTAAAACACAACAAATCTCGGAGATCTTTATTTGGGATAATTTAAGGGATTTTTTGGGGGTTTTTTTTCCCCATTCTAGGCCATCAGAGAACTGATGTTTTAACATTTCCAGGAGGGTTTGCATCTGCTCTGTGCCTTCCTCTTGTGTAAAACACAACAAATCTCCCAGATCTTCATTTGGGATAATTTAAAGGTATTTTTTTCCCTGTTCTAGGATTTCATACAACTGAGAATTTAACTTTTCCAGGAGGGTTTGCATCTACTCTGTGCCTTCCTCTCCTGTAAAACACAACAAATCTCAGACATCTTCATTTGGTATGATTTAAGGATTTTTTTTTTCAGTTTTTTTTCCTATTTTAGGACTTCAGAGAACTGAGAATTTAACTTTTCCAGGCGGGTTTGCATCTGCTCTGCGCTGTGTTAGAACACAGCAGAGAAAATTCATCCTCAGGCCAAAAGCTCAGTTTTTGCTGCAGACCTCAGCCAGGAATTTTATTGCTGGAATTGATTTTCAGGGAAGGATTGGCTGGAGAGAAAAGCTCCTGAAAATCAGCAAACAGGCAGAAATCCCTGCTGTGGATTGAATTCCTCCTGGTGGGGAGAGGAGTGGGAAATAAATAGACTTCTTTAATTTAATTACTGCTGTTTGACCCTGGAGTTGGGGAGCTCTCTGACTCCATCCTGGCTGAATCCTCACAGACCTTTATTTTCCTTCTGCTGGGGAATCTCAGGTGCTTTTTGTGGTGCTGAAATGGAAATAAAGAGGTGAAATAAATGGTAAAGCTTTGCTGATGTGTCTGCCTGCAACGTGAAGGAAAAAATTTTTTTAGAGGTATTCATTAGAGGTAATTATTATCACCTCTATTAATTAATTTAGAGGTAATTATTGTTACCTTTATTGGTGATAAAGGTTACACACAAGCAGTGGTTGAGGGGGAAACTGGGAGCAGAGATTTTAAAAACACAATTTGAATTTCAAACACAATTTTGAAACACAAAAATGCTCACTATAAACATTTGGTGTTCAACAGCCCCACGTGGGATTTTTGATGAGCTGAAATGAATTTTTTGTTACATAATCCTGATTTTTTATAATTATTGTGAGTCACTGGAAGTGCTGGTAACTTGTACACACGAAGAGCTAATGATTCTCAAGTATTGAGATGTGGGTTATAAAGAGATTTTCTGGCTTGGTTTGGATTCTAATCCACATCCCAGCAATTATTGACCGCCGTCGTTAGCGAGTTAATTGGCACAGTTTGTCCTGGAGGCAGCTCTTTGGAAAATGTAAATAGAAAAACAATTTTAAAAAAATAGGAAAAAAATAATAAAAATAATGGAAAAACCCCTGAACATCCAAAAAATCTGAGTTTGGCATTACCAGAAATAAAATTAATTTTTTTAAAAATTTCATTTTTATTAAAACAATTAATTTTATTTAATTTTTTATAATTTTTTTTTACTAAAAATATAATTTAACTCGCTGTTAAATCCCCAATAAACCTTCAGTCTCTTTCTTTCTGACTACCAAAGGGCTCTGGAGTGACACAACCACAGCTGACAACTGAAGAAAACACTTTTTCTCCTCCGGGGACAATGGCCTCGCTCCTCCGATCGATCAATAATTCCTCCCAGGGCTGATTTAGCTCTGACTGGAAAGGAAAGCAATTAAGGCTTTGGAAATGCTCAGAATTATTGGTGGGGACGGCAGCTTAACGACCTCCTTTTGGCGCTGGCGCTGAAATAATAACGCGTTTGGAGCAAATATCCAACGGCAGCCCCACAGTTACCATAGCGATGGGAAAGGAAACGGAATCGCAGTCGATCAAATGAATATTCAGTTGATTCGCGCTGAGATTTCCTGATCTCCTCTCCAACCTGTGCTTTGCGGTGTCCAAACCCAGATTTTGCTGCTGTTGGCCAACATTTCCTCCTTCTTGGGAACTTTAGCTTCCTAACTTTAGGGAAAATTCCGCCGTGGAACTCTGGGAAATTTAAATTCTGGCGTTTATTTATTTTCCAAATCTTGATGGAGATGGATCTCCCAGCCAGTGGGAAAAGGAGTCCAAAAAATCCAAAAATTACAGCCTGAGCTCATTTTTTCGGAGGAAAGCGACAGCACAGGGATGAATTTGCAGCTGAGTGTCTCTCGTTTCCTTATATTCCTGTCCTGTGCAGATAAATGGATAAAATTCCAATTGGTTTGTTCAACATCTCCCTGGAAATTTCCTGTATAATCCTCGTCAGGCTTCCATTGTTAATCTCGCATATCCGTATTTTTTGGGAAATGTGTGAATGGGTTTAAAAATCCTCTCTTTAGGATAAAGACAGAGCAGGACCAACCTGAGAGGTCCTTGAAGCCACAAAAAGGGACAAAGAGGTGCTGGTAAAAACCATCTTAAATCCTTAAAACCAGAGGATTTTCTCAACAGTTGCTATTAATGATAAATATTTATTTCCATTCCGAAAGGAGAGCCGCGCCTGCCGTCTCCACAATGTCCTTGAGTAGGTTTTCAGAGTGACTTTAATCAAATGTCATTTTAAACTCCAGTCCTCCGCCGCAAATCTCTGGTGAAATTCTATTAATTTTCAATTAAACTTCAAGTAAACCAATTAGCATTTCCATTTCCAAGGAGCAACAAAGGCAGAATCTGTAATGAGCCTTCCCAGTTGCTTGCGGAGGAATAAATGGTCTGGATGGATTTCTCCAGTGTGTATCTCTGGGAAACTTTGTCAAGTATATTACCTTTATCATCTCCTCCTCTGCTCCGGGCTCTAAATTGGATTTCTCGTGGTGTACAAAGCCAGATTCTCTCCCTGAGCTGCATCTCTGAATTCTTTGTCTTCGCTGGAAATCCTTAACCTTGCCCTGAGTGTGTTTTCACCAAAGTCACAGCTGAGGCTGCTGTGGAAGCTTTCTTGTCCTGGGTAACTTGAGCACCTCAATTTGGTGCAGAGCAGAAGGAATTTCCCCTTTTTCATCCTAAATCCATTAATAGAAAAGGCTGAGCTCTCCCAGCTCCAGCCCGGCTCGTTTGTGTGTCTCACCAGCATTTTATCTCCACTTTCTCTGCTCTGCCTGCTCGTGCTCCCTGCCCCGAGGAGATTCATTATCAGAATGAATTCCCTGAGCTGCAATCCTGGAGTTCTTCCAGCCTGGGGATCACAGCTTTCATCATCCCCCCGAGCCTGGCGCTGTCTGGAGTGCTCAGAATCCACTTTTTTGTGGGATTTAATCCCTTTTCTGGCTGTCCTGACCCTTCCCCGGGCTGGTGGCACTGCAGAGCCCCTGTGACCCCGCGAGGAGCTGGCACTGGGGTGGATTTTGGGATTTTTGGGGGTTTGGGTCAGTGCCAGGCTCTCTGGTGAAATGGAACCACTTCAGCTGCTCAGAGCAGTGCTGGAGCCAAGCTGGAGTTATCCTCGTCTCTTCCAATTTCCTTTAAACTTGAAAGCCTCGGAGAGACTCAGCCTGGCTGGGTTTCCCAGGGAAATCCTGAAGGATTTGAGTCAGGGAGCTCGGCCGGGTCTGGGAAGTGTCCTTGGTGCTGAAGGGGGGGACTGAGGGACACCCTGAGGGACACCCTGAGGGACACCCGAGGGACACCCTGAGGGACACCCGAACCTCAGGGACACCCTGAGGGACACCCTGAGCACCTCGGGTGCTCCTGCTGGGAAATCCTCATGCCAGAGCCACGGGGGAACCCACAGAGAAATGGGGAAACCTACAAAGCTGTGGGGAAACCCATGGAGCTATGGGGAAACACACAAAGTCATGGGGAAACCCACAGAAAATCCACAGAGCCACAGGGAAACCCACAGAGAAATGGAGAAACCCAAAGGGAAACCCACAGAGAAATGGGGAAACCCACAGAACCACAGGGAAATCCATGGGGAAACCCACAGAGCTGTGGGGAAACCTGCAGGGAAACCCACAGAGAAATGGGAAACCCACAAGCTGTGGGGAAATCCACAGAGCTATGGAGAAACCCACAAAGTCATGGGGGAACCCACAGAAAATCCACAGAGCCACAGGGAAACCCATAGGGAAACCCACAGAGCAATGAAGAAACCCACAAAGTCATGGGGAAACAAACAGAAAATCCACAGAGCCACAGGGAAACCCATAGGGAAACTCACAGAGCTGTGGGGAAACCTACAGAGCAATGAAGAAACCCACAAAGTCATGGGGAAACAAACAGAAAATCCACAGAGCCACAAGGAAACCCATAGGGAAACTCACAGAGAAATGGGGAAACCAAAAGGGAAACCCACAGAGCCACAGGGAAATCCACGTGGGGAAACCCACAGAGCAATGGGGAAACCCACAGAAAATCCACAAAACCACAGGGAAACACACAGAAAAAACCCCACAGCAATGGGGAAACCCACAGCCCTTAAAGCAGGGAACTGTGTGCCTCCAAGGAGTGCTGGTGGGAAGCAGCCACATCCATTCTCCCGTTATTGCCTTTTGGTTGGTAGAAAAATGAGGCAGACGCAGTTAAAAAGGGGTAAAAGGGTTTTATTTTGGTGTTTAGTAGGATTTGAGGTGCACAGCTCTGCAAGGGTGGAACGCACTCTCTGTATACAATTTTATGGACTGTGCATGTTAGCATATCTGACTAAAATCCCCCAGTAAAAAACCTAATACATGAAGTAATTGTCCCCCTATTTTAATCACTCCCCCCTAAATGAGGGTAGAGCTCAGTTTACAAAATATATTGCAGCCAGAAGATTTCAACCAAGGTTGAATCTTGAGTTTTTGATAGCACAGAGCTCTCTGGCCTCTTACTGTGAATATTTGGTTTTTCTGCCTTGCTCTAGACCCAAACTAACCTAAAATATCAAATTACAAGCACTTCACCCATGTGGGCTAAGGGTACAAAGAGTGTCTAAAGGGTACAGAAAACAGGAAAAGGCTATAAAAATGTATAAAATGGCACAAAAAAATGCAAAAAACCATCAGGCATCACAGGAAATTCCAAACTCCTGACCAGAGAGCTGCTGGAGCAGCAGGTGGAGTCCTGGCTGAGCTGAAAACAGAGATTTTACTGATTTCACTGATTTTACTGCCGTGGCTCTCAGCCCTGTCCCTCTGCAGCCCTCGCAGACAGCATGGCAGTTAAGTGGCCGGAACTTGTAGGAACAGAGAAATGGTGTTAAATTAAATAGAGCAAAAAATGGGGCAGTTTGGGCAACGGGAGAGCATTTTACGATATCGTTTGGCTGTTTCTGGAGAGCCAAAGGGAGGAGGAGATCCAGAGCTGCTGCTGATGATGATAAAACAGGGAAGGTGAGGATGGTGAGGATCCAGCTGGAGCTCGGGGGACACAGCCTTGAAAGCAACCAAAGAGCAATGAAAATGCTGAAATTGAGTCTGGCAGGGCAAAAGGATTCACCAAAACCCCAAATCTGACACCTGTTTTGCTTTTCTGAACGTGTTTTTACCAAAATCAGGCTGCTGCCTTGGATGCTAGGAGGATGGAAAAGCAACAAAGAGCAATGAAAATGCAAAATTGAGTCTTTCAGGGCAAAGAATTCACCAAAATTTAATATCTGACACCTTTTTGCTTTTCTGTGTGTTTCCACCAAATCAGGCTGCGCCTTGGATTCCCAGGAGGATGGAAAAGCAACCAAAGAGCAATTAAAAATGCCGAAATTGAGTTTTTCAGGGCAAAAAGATTCACCAGAATTTAAAATCTGACACCTGTTTTGCTTTTCTGAGGGTTTTCACCAAAATCAGGCTGCTGCCTTGGATGGCCAGGAGGATGGAAAAGCAACAAAAGAGCAATGAAAATGCCGAAATTGGGTCTGTCAGGGCAAAAGGATTCACCAGAATTTAAAATTTGACGCCTGTTTTGCTTTTCTGAGTGTTTTTACCAAATGTCAGGCTGCTGCCTTGGACAGGCAGGAGGATGGAAAAGCGACCAAAGAGCAATGAAAATGCTGAAAATGAGTCTTTCAGGGCTAAAGGATTCACCAAAACCTTAAATTTGACACCTGTTCTGCTTTTCTGAGTGTGTTTTTACCAAAATCAGGCTGCTGCCTTGGATGGCCAGGAGGATGGAAAAGCAGCCAAAGTGCAATGAAAATGCCAAAATTGAGTCTGTCAGGGCAAAAGGATTCACCAGAATTTAATATCTGACACCTGTTTTGCTTTTCTGTGTGTTTTCACCAAAGTCAGGCTGCTGCCTTGGATGCTTAGGAGGATGGAAAAGCAACAAAGAGCAATGAAAATGCCAAAATTGAGTCTTTCAGGGCAAAAGGACTCACCAAAACCCTAAATCTGATATATGTTCTGCTTTTCTGTGTGTTTTCACCAAATCTCAGCTGAGGCTGCTGTGGAACCTTTCTTGTCCTGAACGACTTCAGGACCTCAGTTTGGTGGAGAGCAGGAGGAATTTCCCCTTTTCATCCTAAATCCATGAATAGAAAAGTCTGAGTTCTCCCAGCTCCATCCCAGCTCGTTTGTGTGTCTCACCAGCATTTTATCCTCTCTCACTTTCTCTTGAAAAGTGAGATGGGAGATGGGGAGGAACCAAAATTCCAGATCCACCTGCTCCGAAAAATCCTTCCAGCCCAGCGCCAGGCTGCCCATGGAATTCCAGGGGCAACAAGGGAGCTGTTCTGGGCAGGAAATCCCAAAAATCCCACCCAGGTCTCAGGTGTTCCACGGTGACCTCACTCCTCGGGGTGTATTTCAGTTTTTAATAATTTATATAAATAATTTAGGGATTTCTTTTACTGTTATCAGAGCTGGTGAGAACAGAATAGGCTGAGCTAAAGGTCGAGGGTTTAAATGCACATTTCTCCTGCTTTTCAGGGTTTTTTTTGTCCACAGAACTCTGTGAGTTTGGGTTCATTCCACTGAAGTGAGTTGAGTTATTCCACTGAAGTGAATTGAGTTATTCCACTCCTGGATCCCCCTTCTCCAGGTGGGAAATTCCATGTGAATACATTTCCATTTTCCTTTCCCACTTCGTTTTTTGCAGCAGAAAAATCAGCTCAGGGCTATTAAAGCTGCAGGTTGCAGGACTGACCTTGGCTCTGACAAAATCCCAAAATCCCACCCAGCTCTCAGAGGCTCCACGGTGACTCCACTCCTCGGGGTTTATTTCAGTTTTTAGGTGTCAATGAAATCATTTAAGAATTTCTTTTACTCTTATCAGAGCTTGTGAGACAGAAGCAGAGCAGGTTGAGCTAAAGGTCGAGGGTTTAAATTCACATTTCTCCTGCTTTTCAGGGTTTTTTTTTGTCCACAGAACTCTGTGAGTTTGAGTTTATTCCACTGAAGTGAGTTGAGTTTATTCCACTGAAGGGAGTTGAGTTTATTCCACTCCCTGAATTTCTTCCAAGGAAAGAAAGTTTCTTCCAAAGAAAAAATTTCCAAGGAAGACATTCCATACAAATCCTTTTCCATTTTCCTTTCCCACTTCGTTTTTTGCAGCAGAAAAATCAGCTCAGGGCTATCAAAGCTGCAGGCTGCAGGACTGACCTTGGCTCCGACAAAATCCCAAAATCCCAAAATCCCACCCAGCTCTCAGAGGTTCCACAGTGACTGCATTCCTCGGGGTTTATTTCAGTTTTTAGGTGTCAATGAAATCATTTAAGAATTTCTTTTACTCTTATCAGAGCTGGAGAGATAGAAGCAGAACAGGCTGAGCTAAAGGTCAAGGGTTAAAATGCACATTTCTCCTGCTTTTCAGGGTTTTTTGTCCACACAACTCTGTGAGTTTGAGTTTATTACACTGAAGTGAATTGAGTTTATTCCACTGAAGTGAGTTGAGTTTATTCCACTCTTGGATTGAGAGCAACCTCCTTCTCCAAGTGGGAAATTCCATGCAAATCTTTTTTTATTTTCCTTTCCCCCTCAGTTTTTTGCAGCAGAAAAAGCAGCTCAGGGCTATTAAAGCTGCAGGTTGCAGGACTGACCTTGGCTTTGACAAAAAACCATTTTCCATTTTCACCCTAAAGGACCTGGGAAAATCTCAATATGAATGAGTTTACTATTTTAATAATAACAATATTATTATCATTATTGCTGTGTGATATGAAAATAGAGTTATCCTGTGCATTTGAGCAGCTGAGCTGACACAACTCCTGTTTGAAAATCCCCTTTATTGTGGATAAATTTTAAAATTCTGGCCTGAAAGCACTGCTGTGCCCTCTGCTGCTTGGGACTATTGATAATCACAATAATTTGGGAATCGTTCTGGATCCCCTGATGAAAGCCAAGGTGTAATTACAGATCTGAATTAATTACCTTGCCCTGGAGTTAAGTGAGGTGCCAAAAGGCTAAATGAGTCCCCCAGGGATGGCGACGGAGCTAAAAATAAATCACAAATATTGTCACCTCTGTCCTCGGGGTTGTTGTGTTTGGATCCCAAGAAAAGAGGTTTTTCCATGGAAAATGTGAGGCCAAGGAGCCTTTGGAGAACTGCAGGATTCCTCGGCCAAGTTTGACAAACTGTAAATCCACTGAATTTGTGTACTTGAGGTGACCAATTAGAGAAAACAGCCTGGTGAGGAAGGGTTGGAATTAGAGCAAATCAGCCACTCTGGTGATTGGAATCCAAACCCAGCAGGGGAATTTATAAATCCAAACACCCCAATGCTGAGAGGAATTCCAAGGATGGAACCAAGGAATTGTTCCAATTTACAAGGGGAGAAAAAAGTGGAAACCTGGAATTCGTAAGGGCGTGGAAGTGGTGAAAATGGGAATTTTTGTGGTGATTTTCTTCATTTGAATCCTTGGACTTCCTGAGACTCTGGATGTGGTGAAAAGGTGAATTTTTGTGGTGATTTTCTTCATTTGCATCCCTGGAATTCCTAAGGCTTTTGAAGAGGTGCAAAGGTGAATTTTTGCCGTGATTTTCTTCATTTGCATCCCTGTAGTAATTACAGAAAATCAGCCACTCTGCTAATTGGAATCCAAATCCACCAGGAGAATTTATAAATCCAAACACCCCAATGCTGACAGGAATTCCAAGGATGGAACCAAGAAATTGTTTTCTTCCAATTTACAAGGGGAGAAAAAGTGGAAACCTGGAATTCCTAATGCTTTGGAATTGGTGAAAATGTGAATTTTTGTTGTGATTTTCTTAATTTAAATCCCTGGATTTCCCAAGGGTCTGGAAATTGTGTAAAAGTGAATTTTTTCTGTGATTTCCCTGCTGCTTAAAGCACTCCCAGCTCTTGAAATGACACCTGAGGACTCCTTGGAAAAGAACTTTATTTTGGTTTGTGGAATTCCTGGTGTGAGTTTAACAGGTTGTGACAAACACCATTAATATTTGCTATTTTTCCCCCCAGATATCCCTGAACCATTATTTTCCCAGCAGCCATAATAACAGTTAATTATTATTTAACTTGCTCCTGGATTACTAATTCCTGTAATTGACGATTTGGGATAAATGAACTCTTCATTTGCATCCCTGAAAATTTTTTTTTCCCCTCTTCTTAACAGAAGCAAAAAAAAAGGAGGTGGAGCAGAGGTGGTTGTGCTTAGCTGCAGTGATTTTTGCCAGAGTGTGTAATTATAGCTGGAATTCCATTTAGCAGGAAATGAGATAAATGCAGACATGGATTCCCCTTGGAAACATCCCAACCTCCCGAGTGGGATGGGAAAAATGGGATTTTCACTCTGCAGGGTTGGGGCTTTGCTCTGTGAGAGCAGATTTAAAAAAACAAACAAAAAAAAAATTCCAAACAAAAAAACAAACAACAAAAAAAAATCAAACAAAAAAAAAACCCCAAAAAACCACCAACCAACCAAACAAAAAAAACAAAAAAAAAAAAAACCCAAAATACCAAACCCCAACCATACAAAAAACCCCAAAAACCCAAAGACGAACAAACAGAAAATACCAAAACCAAGCCAAACAAAAGAAAAAAAAACCCCGAAAACCAAACCAACCAACCAACCAAAAAACCCAAAAAACCAAAACTAAAACAAAAAAAACCCTACAAAACAAACAAACAAAAATTTAGGAAAAAAAAAATTGTCGGGTTGCTCTTCAGTGATTTTTTTGTTGTTGTTGTCGTTTGCAATTTTTTTTTTTTTTTTTTTTTTAGTTTCGCATTCAGAAAGCAAAGCTGCCCATTCTGGCTGTTTTATCTCCCCAAGAGGTTTGACAAAGAGCAGATTAAATCCATTAAATTTCTGTCTCCTCACAGCTTTTTTGGGGTTCCAGAGATCTCTGGTTGGGGTTTTTTGGGGAGGAAGGACACCTCTCTGGCAAAGGCTGGAGATGAATTGTTTTTAGCCACAGAATGTGCTGGAAAGCTCCAATTTTGGGCTGGTTTTTTTCCTGTAATTCCTCAAACATTTGTGCAAAACAAAAACCCTCAAAAAACCCTCAAAACACAAAACCCCAAGGAACTGAATCCCAAATAAAACAGGGAATTCTTGGATCGGCTTTTCCCGATGGCAGCAGGATCAGGATTTAATTTAAGCTTTGTGAGCTAATTATTCCGACCTTGTGGAGGATCTCATTTCCCACCCAGCTCCATTGAAATCAGGAGCACAGCAGGGCATTGAAAGTGCTTTTCTGACATATTTATTAGTGCTGAGACACTGACATCATCACTGTCTTTGTCCTTGAATTCAGCACGTGCAAAGATCCGTGAAAATTCAAAAAGTTCCCGTGAAAATTCAGACCGTTCCCATGGAAATTCATGAAGTTCCCATGAAAATTTCAAAGTTACTGTGAAAATTCGTGAAGTTCCCATGAAAATTCACGAAGTTCCTATGAGAATCCATGAAGTTCCCATAAAAATTTGTGCAGTTCCCATGGAAATTTGCATAGATCCCTTGAAAATTGGTGACGTTCCCATGAGAATTCATGGAGTTCCCACAAAAATTTACAAAGTTCCCATGAAAATTCACGAAGTTCCCATGAAAATTCGTCAAGTTCCCATGAGAATTCACCAAGTTCCCGTTAAAATTCATCAAGTTCCCATGAAAATTTGTGAAGTTCCCATGAAAATTCACGGAGTTCTCATGAGAATTCACAGAGTTCCCATGAGAATTCAAAAAGTTCTCATGAAAAATCACAAAGTTCCCATGAAAATTCACAAAGTTCCCACGAAAATTTGCGAAGTTCCCATGAGAATTCATGAAGTTCCCACAAAAATTTGTGAAGTTCCCATGGAAATTCATGAAGTTCCCAAGAAAATTTGTGAACATACCATGAAAATTCATGGAGTTCCCATGAAAATTCACGGAGTTCCCATGAAAATTCACGGAGTTCCCATGAAAATTCACAAAGTTCCCATGAAAATTCACGAAGTTCCCATGAACATTTGCAAAATTCCCATGGAAATTAGTGAAGTTCTTGTGAAAATCTGGGAAGTTCCCATGAAAGACGTGAAGTTCTCATGAAAATAAGCAAAGTTCCCATGAAAATTTTCAAAGTTACTGTGAAAATTCACACAGTTCCCGTGAAAATTCACAGAGTTCCCGTGAGAATCCATGAAGTTCCCAAGTTCCCATGGAAATTCATCAAGTTCCCATGAAAATTTGTGAACATACCATAAAAATTCACGGAGTTCCCATGAAAATTCACGGAGTTCCCATGAGAATTCATGGAGTTCCCATGAAAATTCGCAAAGTTCCTATGAAAATTCACAAAGTTCCCATGGAAATTCTCGTCGTTCCCATGGAAATTCTCATCATTCCCATGAAAATTCGCCAAGTTCCCATGAGAATTCACCAAGTTCCCGTTAAAATTCATCAAGTTCCCACGAAAATTTGTGAAGTTCCCATGAAAATTCACGGCGTTCCCATGAGAATTCACAGAGTTCCCATGAGAATTCAAAAAGTTCTCATGAAAAATCACAAAGTTCCCATGAAAATTCACAAAGTTCCCACGAAAATTTGCGAAGTTCCCATGAGAATTCATGAAGTTCCCACAAAAATTTGTGAAGTTCCCATGGAAATTCATGAAGTTCCCAAGAAAATTTGTGAGCATACCATAAAAATTCACGGAGTTCCCCTGAAAATTCACAGAGTTCCCATGAGAATTCACGGAGTTCCCATGAAAATTTGCGAAGTTCCCATGAAAATTTGCAAAGTTCCCTTGAAAATTAGTGAAGTTCTCATGAAAATCTGGGAAGTTCCTGTGAAAGACGCGAAGTTCTCATGAAAATAAGCGAAGTTCCCATGAAAATTTTCAAAGTTACTGTGAAAATTCACACAGTTCCCGTGAAAATTCACAGAGTTCCCATGAGAATCCATGAAGTTCCCAAGTTCCCATGGAAATTCATGAAGTTCCCACGAAAATTTGCGAAGTTCCCATGAGAATTCACGGAGTTCCCATGAAAATTCACAAAGTTCCTATGAAAATTCACAAAGTTCCTATGAAAATTCACAAAGTTCCCATGAAAATTCACAAAGTTCCTGTGAAACTTCACAAAGTTCCCATGGAAATTCTCGTCATTCCCATGAAAATTCGCCAAGTTCCCATGAAAATTCACGGAGTTACCATGAGAATTCACTGAGTTCCCATGGAAATTCTCAAAGTTCCCATGAAAATTCACAAAGTTCCTGTGAAAATTCGCCAAGTTCCTATGAGAATTCGCCACGTTCCTATGAGAATTCACCAAGTTCCCATGAAAATTCACAGAATTCCCATGAGAATTCACGGAGTTCCCACGAAAATCCGCAAAGCTCCCGTGGAAATCCAAAAAGTTCCCATGAAAATTCAAAGAAATTCCCATGAAAATTCACAGAACTCCCATAAAAATTCCCCAAGTTTTGCAGTAATTCTCTCTGTTCCACATTCCTCCCATTCCCTGGGCAATATTTTATCATCTCTGTGGGTTTTTTTCCCTATTTTTCCTGAGATCCACAAGGGTTGAATCTCATTTTAGGAAGAATTATTCAAACATTTCTGCTGTTTATCCAGCCAGGTTTGAGTTACAACAACTTCCCCTAAAAAGTGGGATAAAAACTGGGAAATAAAAAAAGGAAAGATGATAAAAATGTCATTTTTCCTCTTAAGAACAAAGCTGGTTTACTCTCAGCCACAAAGCCCTGCTCGGTTAGACATATTTAGGATGATTTAAGAGTTTTTTAGCTTTTTTAGGGTTGGATTGCAGTTTTTGTAGGGCTTTGAATAAATGAAATATTGGCTCAGGAATTGTCCTGAATTACTGAACTATCAGAGCCACTTTTAATCTTTAATGTTCTTATTCTGACAGCAACCCTGAGGCTCTGAAAAGTTATTTTATTCCTTTCAGAAGTGAAGAACTGAGCAACAAAGAGGATTTTCTTCTCGGGTTTCTTGCTTTGAGTGAGAATTCTTATCTCAGTTTTCTCTCTTTGCACAAAAATTCATGGTGGTGGAAAATAATTAGGGAAAAATCTGAATTTCCCCCAGAAAATAATAATTTGGGAAGTCAGGATCTGAGGTTGAAGCGAGTGGAAGTGAAATAATTTCTTTCTGTAAGGAATATTTGGGTTAAATTACTGAAATTAAAATTATTTCTTTTTAAGACATTGCAATGAATTCTTGTTGTATGAAATGCTTAAAAATTTATTTTTAAGGCCAACTGTGAATTCTCTTTATGGAAGGTAAATTGAATTGTGTTTTCAAGGAGTTAATTAGGATTTGGGGGATTATGGGATGTGATAACAAATCGATGCCTTTTCCCTCTGAAATAGGAAATCATTTAAAGGGATTTTTCTAAATATAAAAAGGGGGAATTGAGGGTTGTTGTTCCACCAGGAAGTTATTCCTGATCCATGGAATGGAATTCTCCACCTCGAGGAGAAAATTAAACACCCCAAGGGTGTCAGGGTGGCTTTGATGTGTAAATTAAAATGTAAATTCAAAGGGGAAATGGTGTAAATTCCATTGTGAATTTAAAGGGGAAATGGTGTAAATTGCAATGTAAATTCAAAGGGAAAATCGTATAAATTCCAATGTGAACCCAAAGGGAAAATGGTGTAAATTTAAATGTAAATTCAAAGGGAAAATGCTATAAATTTCAGTGTGAATTCAAAGGGAAAATTGTATAAATTCCAATGTGAATTCAAAGGGAAAATGGTGTAAATTCCAATGTAATTTCAAAGGGAAAATGATGTAAATTCCAATGTAAATTCAAAGTGAAAATTGTATAAATTTCAATGGAAATTCAAAGTGAAAATTGTATAAATTCCAAAGGGAAAATGATGTAAATTTCAATGTATATTTCAACGGAAATTCAAAGGGAAAATTGTGTATTTCAATGTGAATTCAAAGTGAAAATTGTATACATTCCAATGTGAATTTAAAGGGGAAATGGTGTAAATTGCAATGTATATTTCAATGGAAATTCAAAGGGAAAATGGTGTAAATTCCAATGTAAATTCAAAAGGAAACTGGTGTAAATTCCAATGTGATTTCAAGGGAAACTGGTGTAAATTTTAATGTAATTTCAAAGGAAAATTGTGCAAATTGCAACTTAAATTCAAAGAGAAAATTATATAAATTCCAATGTGAATCCAAAGGCAAAATGGTGCTGAAAAAGTTGACTTTTTCTTTCTTTTCAGCTGCTTGTCTGAGTTTAGATTTTTTATTTTTTTTTTAAAAAGGGGGGAATCACCCACATCAGTAAAATCCTCAGATAATCAGAATTTGATTACAATGAGAGTTCAGCAATCAACGCACAGAACTGTTAATTATTAGAAATATCCTGTTGTACATTGAAATAATTGCAATAAACAGCCCAGCTGGGGAATAAATTAATTGTTCTGATTTTCCACCACTGAAGTGTCAACTTGGAGTTTGTTTCTGTCTCTGTGCCTTAATTGTTTAATTGCTTAATTATTAATTAATTTAATTTTTAGGGAGGAAAAACCAAATTTGGAGGGTTTTGCCTTTTACCCTTTATTCTTAATCCATGGAATTTCACCTCCTCACCTCAAGAGTATTTTTATTTTGCTCCATCTGCCTGTCCAGAAACTCCTCAGTGATGAATAAAATTAAATAAATTATCTTTTTTTTTTGCAGCAAGAGAAGAAAAATTCTCCCTCAGCCTGCCAGGTCCTGAAGTTTTTTGGTAACAAAACTTTATTAAAATAAAATTTTGTTATTTTTTGGTAATAAAACAACTTTATTAGTGATGTTCTGCTGCTCACCCTGCAGGTTAAGGTGCTTTTTGGGGTAAATCAGTTGTGTTTAAGTCACAGACACTTCAAAGTTGCACAAAATGACATTTTTTGTGGATTTTGTTTTGGTGACATCAGTGCTTTAATGTGAAAACCATTCGAGGCTATAAAGAAGTAATTCCAGTTCAGATATTATCTGTGAAGGACCTATTAGGGGATTTTTTGGGGTTTTTTTTTATTTTTGATTGCTAGGCCTAGAATAGGATTACACAGCGAAGCAGAGAGATTGCATTTGTCACAAAAATGACATTTTTCCCCGAGAAATCCATCCTGCAGGAGCTGGAGGAGAATCCACCGAGTTTTCTATTATTGGGAAAGCAGATTTATGGAGCTTTTGGAGAAAAACTTACATTATGAGATAAGGGTGGGGAGGGCAGAGTGGAAATGGGGTGAAAATGGAGCTTTTTGGGAAAAGACAATGAAATTTGGGAAGAATTCAGATAGTGGGAGGAGAATAGCAGCAGCTGGGAGGAGAGGTGGAGGGTGAGGGGTTTAAAATGACGTAAATTCAAGTGGAAAATGGTATAAAGTTCAATGGAAATTAAAAGGGGAAATGATATAAATTCCGATTTAAATTCAAAGGGGAAATGGTGTAAATTCCAATGGAAATTCAAAGTTAAAATTATATCAATTCCAATGTAAACTCAAAAATTGTACAAATCCCAATGTAAGTTCAAAGGGAAAATAGTGTAAATTGCAATATAAATTCAAACATTATATAAATTGCAATGTAAATTCAAAGTGAAAATTATGTAAATTCCAACATAAATTCAAGGGGAAAATTATGTAAATTCCAATGTAAATTCAAAGGAGAAATCGTGTAAATTGCAGTGTAAACTGCAACATAAATTCAAAAATTATATCAATGGCAAAGTGAATTCAAAGGGAAAATGGTATAAATTTCAATGGAAATTCAAAGGGAAAATGGTGTAAATTCAAGTGGAAAATTACATAAATTCTAATGTAATTTCAAAGAGAAAATGGTGTAAATTCCAATGTAATTTCAAAGGGCAAATAGTGTAAATTTCAATGTAAATTCAAAGAGAAAATTATATCAATTCCAATGTGAATTCAAAGGGAAAATGATGTAATTTGCAATGTAAATTCAAAGGGAAAATGCTGTAAATTAGCCACACTCTAAAACTGCAAAAACCCAAAAAATATAGGAGCTAAAAATCCTAAGGCATCATCTCCAACCCAATCCAGTGTGTGATTCATGGTTCTATTGGTAAATAAACCCAAATTTTGCTGGAATGGTTTGTTCAGCACAACCAGAGCTCTGAAAAACATCTCGGAGTTGTTCCCGTGGCTGCCAAGGGCATCAAACATCCTCTGCTGGCCCCAGGTGAGCTGAGAGATGCTGTGAAGTCAAAAATAAAAAATAATTTAAAGAGAAAGAGAAAGAGAAAGAGAAAGAGAAAGAGAAAGAGAAAGAGAAAGAGAAAGAGAAAGAGAAAGGAAAAAGAAAAAGAAAAAGAAAAGAAAAAGAAAAAGAAAAAGAAAAAGAAAAAGAAAAAGAAAAAGAAAAAGAAAAAGAAAAAGAAAAAGAAAAAGAAAAAAAGAAAAAGAGAAAGAAAAAAGAAAAAGAGAAAGAAAAAGAAATGCAATCAGGATCCCTCAGCCCCTGGAGAAAAATGGGATTATTAAATTATTAAATCCCAGATTCCAGATAGCAAACTGGAGATTTTATCTCCCTCCCAGACAAGATCCAATTTAGCTGATAGGGAGCTGAACCTGAAGGGAATTCGGGAAGTTGTTTCTGATGTTTAATTTGCAAATCATGTCCTTGTTGTGTTCCTTTTCAAGCCTTTTCCCTGTCAGGGAGATTAGGGAAAGCAGAGAGGACCTATGGTGGTTTTTCCACCTCCTGGGAGCAGCCTGGGTTGGGTGACGGTCAGCGGGGTTTGAAGGAACAGAGAGGAGGTTTGGATGGGATTTTGGGATGAAATTCCTCACTGTGATGGGCTGGGATGGAATTCCCAGGCTCTGCTCCATCCCTGGAAATGTCCAAGGCTGTGGCAGTGGCCATGGGAGATTTCAGCATGAGCAACTGTCGCTGTTGAACCGCTAGCAGAGAGGAGAAGTCCAGGTTCTCAGTGTGCCGTAAAGAAGAACTTTTATTATTTAATTCCAACTTACAGAGACTTTTCAAAGGTCACCCAGATTGGTCAGTCAGAAACCTCCCCCTAGGCCTGACTGGCCAGGCCTGAACTGTCCACATCTTGAGAAACTGTTTTAATAACATCCAAACTTTATCTTTGTTTATAAAACACAGGAAGAAGAGAGAAAGAATTCTCACGGGAAAGGTCTGTGCTAGCCACAGGCAACCAGCCGCACAGGACAGTGTCGGTAGAAGAAGAGTCCTGTGTGGCGAGCACAGACCTTTCTCATGGGAACTTTTTCTCTTTTCTTCCTGTGCTTTATAAACAAAGATAAAGTTTGGATGTTATTAAAAACAGTTTCTGGGATGTGGACAGTTCAGGCCTGGCCAATCAGGCCTAGGGGGAGGTTTCTGACTGACCAATCCGGGTGACCTCTGAAAAATCTATATAAGTTGGAATTAAATAATAAAAGCTCTCTTTTTTATGCCACGCTGAGAATCCGGGTCTGCTTTCTCTGCTAGCGGCTCAACAGCGACAGTCCTGTGTGGCTAGCACAGGTCTTTCTTGTGAGAACATTTTTGCTACATTTCATAAACAAAGATAAAATTTGGATGTTTTGCAAACAATATCTCAAGAGTAGGGCAGTTCAGGCCTGGCCAATTAGGCCTAGGGGGAGGTTTCTGGCTGACCAATCTGGGTGACCTCTGAAAACTCTATATATATGGAAATCAAAATAATAAAGGCACTTTTCTCTTTCCTTGTCTGAGAACCTGGGTTTTTCTCTCAGCTAGCGGCTCAACAGTGACAGTCCTGGGTGTGAGTTGAGGTTCAAGTTAGAGTGACAAGCTGGTTCACACCTAGGTTCAACCTAGCGGCTTGGCTCATTGATATGCATTTTGAAGCTCCCTCATTGGCCCTGCGCGCTGCCCCGCCCCTATCCCTTAGTTAGTTGTATTTCTAGAATGTTCAGCATCGTTCTCCTCAGCACAGTCCTCCCATTGGTTCTTTTAAATTTGTACCCTCCCCGGTTTCTCCCCCATTGGACTGTACGCTTGTCATTCCTCCCTCAGGCCTTCCCTGATTGGTTCCCTAGTACAAACCACCCCCCTTTCCCTTCCCCTTTTAACCCTCTGTCACCCGATCCTCGGGGCTCTGGAGCCCAGGATTTCAGCTTGTAAGGAGGGACTCCGTGGGGTTTAGTTATGGGGGTAAAAATAGGGACAAGAGATCTCTAAAGGTGAGTTTTAGAACATGAGCGTTTATTGTGAAAGAGCATGAGCGTGAGAGGCCTGCTGGGCTGCAAGACGCAGCCCAAAGCAGGCCAGAGAAGAGAGAGAGAGAGTAGAAAGAAGAGAGCAAAAGAGAGCGATTTGCTGTTTACAATGCAATAAATCATCTTCTCTGTTGAATATTCTAATTCCCTTTAACCAATCTAAGACAAGCAACAAACTCTACAGCATTTACATACAACCTATAAGAATCATCACATTACCATATGAGGTCCTGTTTCAAACCTTAGAAAACTGCTTTTTGGGATCTCCACCAGGCAGGTAGGGCCTGCTCTGACCTTTGGACTTGCCTGGGCAGAGGGCATTGTTCTATCAAGAAGGGGGATTACCTTCCGTGGCCATACCATTGTTTTTTAGTTACTCTACAACTCGAACCTTGTTTTCATTTCAATCTCGCTCATATTTTCCATATTCTCAGCATCTTTTGCAAGGTAATCATATTTATGAGGCTTTCCTATTTCATCTTCCCCACCATCAGCTTGCCTCCACCCTTCACGCTCCATCCCTTCACCTCCTTCCTTCACCTTCCTCCGCCTGCCTACAACAAACTCCCTGGAATCCTCTGCTCGAGCATCTGTGTCTTCTTCATTCCTGCTGCGTTCTCGGCTGCCGCGGTTCTCCCGGACACCGCAGCCCTCCCGCGGGCTTTGCCGCTGCGGCGTGTCCAGCGAGCGCACAGGGCGGCGCCTCGCCTCTGAGCTGCTCCGGGGCGTGCCGCCGTGACCAGAGCACGAAGCGACACACGGCCAGGTTGGGAGAGTGGAAGGTTGGAAAAAGGCGAATTTGAATTGAATTTGAATTTCCAACCCCAACCATCCCATGACCCTGTAATTCCTGGTGATGGTCCTGAGTATCCCAGAACGTCATTCTGCTGGAATATTCGGGATAACAAAGCTGGATGGTGGGAATCAAAGCCCAGATGGTGAAAAATCCCAGGTTTGGGTTTTCGTGGCACTTAAATTCGATTTGCAAACCTTTCCAAGCCCAGCTGAGCTCTAACCACCCAAATCCAAATCCACATCCAGATCCTGGCTGGGTTTGTAGTTCTCCCTAAAATAAATAATTCCTAAAATAAATAATCCCTAAAATAAATAAAAATCTTCCCACCATTCTCACCACACTTTTGAGGTGCATTTCTGCAGCACCTCCCACCTTTCATCCTGACTCTAAAAAGAGGAATTTCCAGAGCTTTAAGAATGAAAATTCCTCGCCTGGATTTGATAGATTCCCCTTTTATCCAGGGCTTTTATCCCTCAAAACCCAAAGTATCACAGACATTTTCCAACTGAATGGCTCTCCTCAGTGGGAAAAAAAATCCATATTCTCTGCTCAACAACGTGGACCAAAAGTCGAATAAACAGTAAAAAAATAAATGGAGTAACCAGGGATTAGCAGACAGTGCATTATGTTGATTACCCACATTGTCTTTCGGCTTAATAAATTCTGTTTTGCTGTAAGTCGGCTCAATTGTGTGTGAAAATAGAGAAGGTGGAAAATGAGACTGAACAAGAGGGTTAAATGACAGTGTGCCGTTCCAGAGGCAATTAAAAACCAGAAAAAACCCCAAAAACCAGCCTTTGAGGAGCGGAAAGAGAGGAGGTTTTGAAGTGGAAAATAAAAGAGACAATTAATGTGGGAAGTTAAAATTCTCTGTCCAAGGCTCAGCATTAAACCCACACTGAGAATTTTGTAACTGCAATCCCAAAAATGGGAACAGAGGAAGGAATGGGAATTCCAAGATATTTTTTCATTCCAGATTAAAATCCCTTGGATTTTCTGTTTTCTCAGCAAATCCCTCCTGACCTGATCTGTCCTGAATCCTGAGAAAAACCTTCCAGCGCTGTTAATTCCAGAGTTTTTAAGGAGTCATTTGGAAGCATGAATTGATATTAACCATCATTGATTTATTTTGGAATTGGTGGCATTTTGGGATTTTTTTTTTTGGGAATCGCCTTGGGAATTGGTTTGGGAATTGGGGGAATCTGGGTGTTGTTCCTCCCTGAGGAAGAGGCAGGGATGGAAAACTTGGAATTTTCCAGGGTGAAGAACTCTGAATCCTCTTGGAATATCCTCATTAATATCCTCATTGATATCCTCATTCATATTCTCATTTTTGAAGTGGAAAAGAAAAGTTTTGAAGTAGAAAATAAAAGAGACAATTCCGCGTTAACGTGGAAAGTTAAAATTCTCTGTCCAAGGCTCAGCATTAAACCCACACTGAGAATTTTGTAACTGCAATCCCAAAGATGGGAACAGAGGAAGGAATGGGAATTCCAAGATATTTTTTCATTCCAGATTAAAATCCTTCAGATTTTCCACTGTCTCAGTGAATCCCTCCTGACCTGATCTGTCCTGAATCCTGAGAAAAACCTTCCAGCGTTGTTAATTCCAGAGTTTTTAAGGAGCAATTTGGAAGCATGAATTAATCTTAACAATCATTTATTTATTTTGGAATTGGTGGCATTTTGGGATTTTTTTTTTTGGGAATCGCCTTGGGAATTGGTTTGGGAATTGGGGGAATCTGGGTGTTGTTCCTCCCCAAGGGAGAGGCAGGGATGGAAAACTTGGAATTTTCCAGGGTGAAGAACTCCGAATACTCTTGGAATATCCTCATTAATATCCTCATTGATATCCTCATTCATATTCTCATTTTTGAAGTGGAAAAGAAAAGTTTTGAAGTAGAAAATAAAAGAGACAATTCTGCGTTAACGTGGAAAGTTAAAATTCTCTGTCCAAGGCTCAGCATTAAACCCACACTGAGAATTTTTTAACTGCAATCCCAAAAACGGGAACAGAGGAAGGAACGGGATTTCCAAGATATTTTTTCATTCTAGATTAAAATCCTTCAGATTTTCCACTGTCTCAGTGAATCCCTCCTGACCTGATCTGTCCTGAATCCCGAGAAAAACCTTCCAGAGTTGTTAATTCCAGAGTTTTTAAGGAGCCGTTTGGAAGCATGAATTGATATTAACCAATATTATTTTGGAATTGGTGGCATTTTCAGATTTTTTTTGCAGGAATCTTCTTGGGAGTTGGTTTGGGAATTGGGGGAATCTGGGTGTTGTTCCTCCCTGAGGAAGAGGCAGGGATGGAAAACTTGGAATTTTCCAGGGTGAAGAACTCCGAATCCTCTTGGAATATTCTCATTAATATCCTCATTAACATCCTCATTCATATTCTCATTTTCCCTCCCATATAACAAGTATTTGGGGTGTTAACACCAAAAAACCAACAAACACAAACTAATCCATAATTTTTTGGGGAATTGCCTGAATAGACAAGAAAAAAAAAATCCCAACCCACTTCTCCCTGTGCTGCTTTTCCTGGTCTTGTTTTGTTGTTCCTACTTAATGAACTGGCAAATAAATCACCCAAATGTGGTTTGCAAGGCTGTTCCTTATTAATTCCATATTTGCTGCAACAGGTTTATTAATTCCATATTTGCTGCTTCCCATTAATGAATCAGGGAGATGGAAAAGCCTGGGAATTTAATTGCACAATTACCAGCGCTGGAACATTTGTTTTAAGGCTGTGACAAAGCTAATGGATGGTTTATTTATTTATTTCCTGTGATCTTCAAGTTCGTATTTGCAATTTAAAAAAAAATTATTTCATTTTGTTTGATTTTATTTTCTCTCTCTGGCTCCTTTTTATTTTTTTTTTTTTAATTATTGTTCATATGTTGAACCCAAAAAGAGATAAATTATTCCCATTTATCTCTATATTCTGATTATTCCTATCTCTTCCTACATCCATTATCTTCTGGATCAACTTTTAACTCTTCATCCATTTCCACCTTGGAAAAAAATGCTTAAAATGGGGCTTGGAAAAAACTTCCCTGCTGGGAAAAAAAAATAATTGAAAAAAAAAGAATTCACCAAGGAAGGAAACATTTCCCATTAATCCTGGGAGTGCAGGAGATATTCTTGTTATTAATTCCAGTAATTAGGAGGAAAACATAACAAATGTCTCCTAATAAGCCTGGCAGAGAGGATTTGCTTTTAATCTCCAGGCTTATTGATATTTATTTTTAGACTTTTCCCAGCTGAGCTTGGCATTCCTGGCTCTCTCTGCCACAACCATTATTTGTTTGCAGCCAGACAAGACCCAGAGGTGGGAATCAGAGTGATTTGGGGTGAATTTATTTTATTTGAACTGCAATTTATTCTATTCTATTCTATTCTGTTCTGTTCTGTTCTATTCTATTCTATTCTATTCTATTTATTCTATTTCTATTCTATTCTATTCTATTCTATTCTATTTCTATTTCTGTTCTATTCTATTCTATTTATTTATTCTATTCATCATTTCTATTTCTGTTCTATTCTATTTTATTCTATTTATTCTATTTCTATTCTATTCTATTCTAATCTAATTTTTATTTCTATTTAATTTTTATTTCTATTCTAATTCTATTCTAATTCTATTCTATTCTATTCTATTTCTATTTCTGTTCTATTCTATTTTATTCTATTTCTATTTCTATTTCTATTTCTATTTCTGTTCCACTTCTATTCTATTCTAATTCTATTATAATTCTCTTTTTGTAGTTTCCATTCTATTTCAGGCTTCTGAGTACAAACCTAATAAGGAATTAATTTTTTTTAATTGAAATAATTTTTGGGATAAATATTTGGCTGGAAAATGCCTTTTGGAAGTTAAAACCAAAGCAGGGAAAGGAACCTCGAGCTACTGCTTTCCACCTCTTGCCTCAACCAGCAATTATTTATTTTAAATCCCTTTTCTCACACGTCATGAGAACATTTTAAACTATTTTTAATTTTTATTTTTCCAGGA